>CM035848.1:67242353-67669853 GCA_020510985.1 Pholidichthys leucotaenia
GAGGATGCAGATGGGGAGAGAGGCCTGTTTGAGTTTCCTCAAGAAGTGCAGTCTCTGCTGAGCCCGCTTCCTGATCCCCAAGGAATTCTTGCTCCAGGTCAGGTCCTGCGAGATCTGCACTCCGAGGAACTTGATGTTCTCCACTCTCTCCACTAAATGGCCGACGATGCTGAGGGGGATGTGCTCAGGCTGTGACCGCCGGAAGTCGATAATCATCTCCTTCGTTTTGTCCACGTTGAGCACCAGATTGTTCTCCCTGCACCAGCCCTCCAGGTCTCTCACTTCTTCCCTGTACATTGATTCCTCATCCCTCTGAATAAGTCCCACCACCGTGGTGTCATCTGCAAACTTAATAATCTGGTTCCCCTCGTGTCTGGATACACAGTCATGTGTTAGAAGTGTAAACAACAGTGGACTGAGTACACAGCCTTGAGGGGATCCGGTGCTCAGCGTGACAGAGTTGGAGATGTTGTTTCCAACCCGGACAGACTGAGGTCTCTCAGTCAGGAAATCCAGGATCCAGAGACATGTGGCGGTGTTCAGACCGAGAAGGAGAAATTTCTCTATCAGTCTCTGGGGAATAATGGTGTTGAATGCTGAACTGAAATCAATGTACAGGAGTCTGGCGTAGGTGTCTTTCTGGTCCAGGTGGTCCAGGTGGGTGATGACAGAGTGTAGGGTGGTGACTATAGCATCCTCATCCTCATCCTTCAAATCCTCATGGTTTGAACGATATGCAAACTGGAGCGGGTCGTGTGATGCAGGGAGGCAGGCTGTAATGTGTGGTTTGACAAGCCGTTCAAAACACTTCATCACAATTGGTGTCAGTGCAACAGGACGATAGTCATTCAAACAGGACACAACTGGTTTCTTTGCCACCGGTACAATGATAGAGGTCTTGAAGCATCTGGGAACGATGGCCTGACTCAGGGAGATGTTATAAATGTCAGTCAGGACATCCGCCAACTTGCTCGCGCAGTCTGGGAGCACACGTCCAGGAACGTTGTCCGGACCTGCAGCTTTGCGTGGGTTGACTCTGGTTAGGGTCCTCCGTGTGTCCGCTGTGTTGATGGTAAAAGCTGGTCCGACCGATGGTGGGGGTGGGCCAGCCCTCCCTCTGATTGTCGAGTTTGATGCTTCAAAACGTGCAAAGAAGTCGTTAAGCGTGTCTGGAAGCAAAGCGTCGTCATCATCGACCCCCTGCCTAGACTTATAGCCCGTCAGTGTCCAAACTCCCTGCCACATCTGCTTGGTGTTCCTAGTGTCACAGAGGTGTCCCTGGATTTTCTCCACATAGGTGCGGTTTGCCGCCTTAATTCCCTTTGAGAGTGCAGACCTGGCTGAGCGGAGGGCGATCCTGTCCTTCGCTCTGAAGGCTGCATCTCTGGCTGTAAGCAGCGAGCGCACCTCTGCAGTCATCCAGGGCTTATGGTTACCCCGCATAGTGATGGTCTTCACTGTAGTGACATCCTCTGTGCATTTCGCGATGTAGCTGGTCAACATCATCTCGGACTGGGGTCCCCAGTTCACATCCCAGATATGGAAGACATTCTGTTGCGGTTTGAGCTCGTCCGCCGATCTGACATCAGGTTATCACCCGCAGAGTAATGGTCAGGCTGAGTGTGCCAATCAGTCCCTGGAGGCCACCCTACGGTGTGTAGCATCCTCCAACCCTGCCACCTGGCGCACCCACTTGACCTGGGTGGAATATGCATTGAACTTGGCGATCTCCTCTTCCACTGGGCTTACACCATTGGAGGCGTCGATGAGTTACAGGCCACTGTTGTTGCCCATGTCAGAGAGGGGCCTTGCCGTCCCTTCCATGGAGGCCCATGCATGCTGGTGTCGCCGTCTGTGGAGGGCCACGAGGGCTGCCCTCCTCCGCTCAGTGGAGTGCAACAGGCAGTACGCAGACTGCAGACGAGTGCCGGTGCCGAAGTACATGGTGGGTTAGAGGGTTTGGCTGTCCACTGACCAGATCCCACTTAAGACCGAATCCAGGAAGTTGTCCCCCCACTTTCTGGGTCCCTTTACCGTCAAGCGGTCGATCAACGATGTCACCGCATGGTTGGACTTGCCACCCCCTATGGGTATACATCCCACATTACATGTCTCCCCTATTAAACACCTCTCTGTCAGTCCCCTCTGCCCTCCTCTGGACCCCCTTCCACCCCCCCCCCCACCACCCCCAGATCGTCAATGGCCAGACTACGTACACAGTTGAGAGGATCCTGGATGTACGCCATCAGGGGCGGGGATGTCAATATCTCGTCCACTGGGAAGGATATGGTCCGGAGGAGAGGTCGTGGATCCTGGGGTCATACATGTTGGATAAAAGGATGATCTGGGCTTTTCATCGCACTCATTGACGTCAGCCCAGTGGGACACCAGGAGGCGTCCCTTGAGGGGGGGAGCACTGTAATGGTCTGGTGAGCGTGCTCCCCCTCCCCTCCTGTTCCTGGTTTCCCAAACCGGTGATGAGCACACCTGCGTGATTGTCCAACTTCTGCTCCTGCTGAGCCGGCGTATTTGAGGCCCAGCGTGAGGGGAGCTCACTGCTGGATCATCTGGGTTTGCAGCCTCAAGTTTGTCTTATGCTTTTTTTTTCGTTATCTTGTCTCCCTGTATTTACCTTCTGTCTGTCTCCTGTCCTCAGGCTGCTGCCACCCGCAGGTGTGGTTCCCGGAGGCGATCACGCTCACCTGACCAGGAAGATCATCACGTCCATCCAGGTCCTGCCTTCCACCTGCCCCGGTCCATATTGGAGTTCCCTACCGGACTCCACTGCTCTGACTGTAAGTGTTCTTTCCTGCATTATTCTCCCACCGGAGAATCTGTTCCTTATCGTCTCTGTCTGCTCTCTCCCGTAGGCTATGTGCGCTCCAGGGGGCTCTTGTCTTGGTTGAAATTTAAGTTGGCATTTTTGTGTTTCGCTTTTCCTTTAGTTTTGCATTTTGGTTTTCTGTTTTTGTTCAATAAAATTGTGAAACTTTTTATTGGAGTCTGTGTGATCGTTCCGGCTACTCTACATTTATGTCACAAACCCCTGTGCGCCATAACATGGCGCACGAGGGAGAGAATGAAAAACCCAATTGCAGGGGTAGAGAATGCCATGTTTATTAAAGTTCACAAAAACAACAAGTCCAATAGTCACCAAGATCAGTTCAGTTTAGGCACACAATGTACAGAGAGGTATAATGATAAGGTTAGGCCACCAAACATACAGGATGCCAGCCGAATGCTTTACAGCCTGGTCTAAAATGGAGCCTAGTGCCACAGGGCTGCGTAAAGCACAAAAGGAAAGGTGAGCAGCCTAGTGCTGCAGAGCTGCAGTGCACGGGAGAAAAGGTGAAGAAAGACACTTACAAAAGCTGGGGCTGGTCTGGGGCGCAACATGCAGTCTGGAGGATGAACCGGAGAAGCAGGGCCAGCCGAAACACCAACGGCTCACACAGGTTAGCAGTGACGGGCTAGAGAATAACGAAGGGAGTGATACTCATACGGAGAGAACTGGCTGCCGTGTATGGAGGTGAATGCCCCGACAATCTCCCTCCTCAGAAGCAACAAACATATACTACTGAAGCTAACAAGGAAAGAGATTGCCGGTGCGAGAATACGTGAGCAGAACTGAATGACACCAGGTGTGCGAGAGAGCGTGTGAATGAGAGTGAATGGAGCGTGTGCATGTGTGTATGTGCGTGTGGGTGTGTGTATGTGTGTGAGCACCCGTGACAGAGCAGCTGATGGTGCTTGACAGGAGGAGTGGGCGTGCCAGAGCTGTCAGGAGGAAAACTAGGCCAAAGCATAACAATAAGTCAGAATTGGGTTTGGACTCCAAACCTGGATTCATGACAAGGCCCCCTCCCCAGGGGTGGATACCAGACACCCCAGTACCATCAGCAAAAAAAGAAAAGAAACAGCACCCCTCAAGGGAACCCCTCCCCCCGGCAACAAACACTAACCCAGGGTGGGAGGTGGGGGGAAACCAGTTAGGAGGGAAACAACCAGTGAAAACACAATAGTACAAAAACAGAATAAAGAACAACTCCTCCTAATGAACACCCAACCTGGAGCACCAACCCCCCTCTCCAGAAGTCCAAAGTTCGGGGGATCAACCAGAGACCCCGGCCCCCAGTGTGGTGAGGAGTGGCAGATTGGGTGGTCTGCCCAAGTCCCAAATCCAGCAAGTGGTCCGTGGGATAGTGTCCGGTGGCCTGCCTGGGCTGATGGACCACCCGACCCAAAAACCAAGTCCTTCCAGTGGCTGACTAGTGTGGTGGAGCCACCAGGACCTGAGGGGAAGGCGGAGGGGCAGCCTCCATACTCGGGAACATCGGCAACCAACCCAAAGAACAGGGGCCCCCCTGCTTGGAGCGGGGGGATTGTAGCACCCACGATGGTCCTGGTCTGGGACGTGGCTGCACCGGCGGTGGACTCCAGCTGGGGCTCTGCTGCTCCGGCGGTGGACTCCAGCTGGGGCTCTGCTGCACCGGCGGTGGACTCCTGCTGAGGCTCTGCTGCACCCGCGGTGGGCTCCAGTTGGAGTACCGTTGCACCTGCGGTGACCCCCATTGGGGGTATCATTGCTCTTGTGGTGGCCTCCCCAGCGAGGGAGGTGATGCTCCTCATGTCCCCAGGAGTTGAACCCCGATCCTCGGTTGCCTCCAACAGCTCTACGGCGACCCTGGCCGGAGGCTCCAAGTCCAAAGGGAGAAAAAGAGAAACTGGGTCAGGGTCGCCGGCAGTGGCAGAGCCTGGTGTGGCAGTCCTGAGGGCTACTGTGAGCTGCCCCGGGTCCAGCTCACCATGAGTTGGGCAGTGTGACATTAATATTGAAATTCCTAATATAATGGAGCACTCTTGCCTGAACTCTGGCTCCACCGCCGTCCAGGACTCCGGCGATCATGGGTGCGCGGGTTCCTCCAGTCCGTTGGGTGCCTCATCCCCATCGGCCTCCTCTGAGGAAGCTGGACCCGCCTTGTCGTCAGTGTGCAGCCCAGGTGGTGGCAGCTCCTCTTCGGCAACCCTAGGGTGGAGCTCGAAGGGGATAGGAGAGGGAGAGCAATTAGGGTCGCCGGCAGCGGTAGAGCCCAGCAAGAGGGGTCCAGATGTGGCTGGGGGCCTCACCCGACTCCCCTCCCCAAAAGCCAGGCAAGATCCCTGCACCATCAACAAATGAACTACAGGAGAGACTACTTGCCTGTGCTTAAGCTCTACCACCGTCCAGGACTCCGACCACGATGCCCCAGGTCCCATTGGCTGGTTGTCCGGTCCGGGGGATGACTCCACTGCGGCGGCCCCTGCAGCGGGCATGATGATGGTAGCAGTAGTGAGTCTCTTGTGCGCCGTCCTCCACGCCTTTGGCTCCTCCAGCATGGCGGCTGTGGACGACTCCTTTGCTGGCCCATGGGCTGGACCATCCTGGTCCTCTGGCTCCTCCCCCTGTGAGCGACCTGGATCCAGGACCGATGGGCTCATGGGGGCACATAGAAAAGAGTCACTGAGACTTGTCATTGAGTCATTGAGTCATTGTCAAAGAGTCACTGAGACTTGTGCATGTACTTACCTTTATATAAAGGTAAGTACATGCACAGTACTAAGTAAGTACTAAGTAAGTACAGGTTTTTACTTAGCACCTGATTGAGAGAAACGGATGCCATTTTCGGATTCAGCGGTGTAAAATTGTCTTAAATCATTTGAAAAAACACAGACAACTTGCAAAAAAATTATTTTTGTAACCCTGTGTAATGTTTTTTTTTTTTTCTCTCCTTTTCTTTTACATGCTAGAAATAAACTACTACTACTGTTATTGTTACAAAGTCACGGTGAGCCAATTGCCATGGGCAAAAGAGCCACATGCTGCAGACCCTTGAGCAAAACAAGCTGAAAGTAGAATTATTCTAACCTCTTTTAACCCATTCAGTGTGACGGCTGATTCTTGCTTTATAAGAGACTGTTTATTGGAACATGTGAAGCTATGTGCAAAGCTTCAAATATGAGAAGACTTATGGTAGGCTGTTAGTCAAGTACTCATATAAGTAATAGGAGTCAGAGTGGGAGGGTGCCCCTACTTCCCGTTAGAGCAACAGCCCCTCAAAATGTCTCTGGATGTCCCTGCTTCCTCTGAATTCCTTTAAAACCTTTTAGAACATTTATGGATACCAGTTCATCTTAAGAATGTTGATAGCGAAGCACAGAGATGGTCAGAAGGAGCTGGACTGTCTCTTTGTGGATCCAGAGAAACTACATGAAAGAGTGCCATGAGCAGATGTGTGCTACTATATGAGGAAGTTAAGAGTGGCCGAGAAGAATGTGAGGGTGGTGCAGGACATGTATAAGGACAGTAAGACAGAGCTGAGGTGGGATTACATCGGGGATTGGCTGTGGGACCCTTCTTGTTTGCCATAGTGGTTGAAAGACTCTGACAGACATGATCAGGCATGGGTCCCCATGGACTGTAATGTTTGCAGATGATATTGTGATCTGTAGTGAGAGCAGATGGAAGAGGTCCTGGAGAGGTGGAGGTCTGTGCAGGAGAGAAAAGGGAGAAGAAAGGAGATCCTTTACAGTGGTTCAACCGGCAGCTGACATACAGGCAACACATAGAATCCATATGCGCTAAGGTCTCTTCAAAGAACAACCTACTACATCAACTGGCAGGCTCATCATGGGGTGCTTCTACATCCACTCTGCTCACCAGTTCCCTTGCCTTGGTGAAAAGCACCACCGAATATGCCTCCCCGGCATGGTGTCTGAGCTCCCGCATCAGGAAGTTGGGCACAATCATTAATAAAGCCCTGAGACTAGTCACTGGCTGCCTTTGTGCTATCCCAACAGAATTCCTGCCAGTGCTGTCAGGTACTGCACCTGCAGCCCTGTGAAGGGAATGTCACACATACAGATTAGTTAACAAGATGCTCCAGGATACTGGACACCCATTGCACAGCACTGTTCAGGAGTCACAACATCTTGGATGACAGAGGTTAACACCTCGCCAGCCTTTTTTTCGTCAAGCAGCCACCCCATTGGGCCTCAATTTTGATGTCCTGCAAAGATGGAGAAGAGCCTGGCAGCACACCCCAGACCACCTCGGTTTGATGTGACTCCTCAGATAAAGCTACCACCAGGAGCAGAGCTACCTAGGAGAGAGTGGGTCACTCTCAGCCGACTACGCTCTGGAGTAGGCCGCTTCAGTGCCAATATGTTTCATTGGGGGCTATGCCCATCTTCAGCTTGCACATGTGGAATGGCACAATAGATGACTGACCTGTCTTCAGCCCATCTGAACATGTGGACTTAAACAAACCTAACCTTGCCACTAGATGATGTCTCCAACTGCTGCATAACACTGCTTAGTGTCTCACACGCAAGAAGAAGAACAGTGGTTGGAACCTGTGTATTTTTGACCATTTTTGACTTCCACAGTTTCCCCCAAATATCTCAACAATAGAAATGATCCAGTTTCTTTTTTCTCTTGCAACATTATGAGTTTTAATATTTTTGTTGGCTCATTTAATAACAGTATATGTTTTTTTTTAAATTGGCAGCAATATTTAAATATAGTCAGTTTTATGCAAGTTGTTTTGGAACACCTATAAGCCAACTTTTTTGATTCTCTATTGAAACCCAGTTGCAGGTAAACCTGAGCTGTTATTTCCCACCTAAGAAAAGTTCACATCAAAGTAAATGACTCACGTAGTGAGTGCAGTATAATTACATATTTAAGGTAGTGGAGTTAAAAAATAGAGCTTTTAATCTTCGGGAAATCAAGTGCTATGTTGTGCTCAATAGGCAGAGTCAAGCATGTAAATCATGCATTTAATCAACTAGACTTGCACACTTCAGGAAGGTGAGGCAGAAGCAGTCTGGTTGTGTGTGAACAGCCTGTTAATGATGCTGAGAAGAAAGGACGTTGTAAAAGGTGTTAAAATGGTTAATATCTCAATCAAGAGAGACATATTTCTGATAAACGCAGTGATACCGTTCCCATTTAGAAAAGAAACATGGGTCCCTCAAAGACATACTGCCAACTTGCTTGTAGCTGCCTGCTGGAAGTAGAAGAGGGACTGTGTGTCTCATCCAGTCTGTGGGTGTGACGGCTCATTTTGCAGATTGCTCTGGGAAGCATGTCGCTGACATTTATAGCTCTTGCCTCTTAAAGCCGCTCGATCACTTCTGCTATAGAGATAACAATCAATTTCACAGGAAACAGAGGTGAAATCATCACACCTCAGCTTGTGTGAGAAAATCATGCATTTCACTATAATGGCAGGTTTTGAATAAAAAAAAGGTGGAAAAAAAAAAAGAAAGGCAGGCGGGAAAGGAGCGAGGCGCTTCCCCTGCCCGTAACATCCTGTAATACTGAATGCCGCTTCCGCTTCGATTTAAGAAATATTTCAAATCGCTGTAGAGTACAACAGTTTCCAGCGCGGATTGTGGAGAAAGACGGAGAAAGATTGAGGGAAAAAAACAAGGAAAGAACAAGGGGATTCTCAGATGCAGGTCTATTTATAGCTGGAATAGGAGACGCACACACACACACACACACACACAGAGACACAGACACACACACACACACACACACGTTGGAGGCTATCCTAGGCCTACTGTTAAATAATGCAACTGCTCTGAGATCTGAGGGACTCCTGTTATATTAGGTGTCTCTCTCTCTGTCTCACTCGCTCTCTTCATGTGTGTTCTATGACGCCTGAGCGTGCACATGTGTCACTGAAAGACACATCTTCTCTGTTGCTGTCTTTCCGCGTTGCTAATTTACAGTACAGGTAATTTGACATTTCCCCCCAACCTGAAAAACAAGAATTGTCCTTCTCATTTTCACAAGTCTTTCTATATCATATTATGGGACTTAATAGCACCAGTACACCAATAATGCAAATAGATAAATAAATTTGCAATGTTTTGTTTTTTTTGCATAAATTTCCAACTTTCTTGTAAATTTTCAGCTTTCTCATAAATTTGTGACTTTCTTCTCATAAATCTGAAACGTCTCTTGTAAAACCGTTACTTTTTTCTTCTAAATTTGCTAGTTTTCCCTCTTTTTTCCTCATAAATATGCAAGTTTTTTTTTTAAATTTGCAACTTATTTCTCATAAAACTGCAATTTTTTTTCTCATAAAACTGCAATTTTTTTTTCTCATAAATCTTTTCTTGTAAATTTGCAGCTTTTCCCGTTAAACTGCAACCTGTTTCTCAAAAATTTGAAATGTTTTTCCTCATAAATGTGCAACTTTTTTCCTCATAAATTTGCAACTTTTTTCTAGTAAATTTGCAACTTTTTTGTTTGTAAAACTGCACATTTTTTCCTCATAAAAATTTTCTTGTAAATTTGTAGCTTTTCCCATAAAACTGTAACCTGTTTCTCAAAAATGTGAAATGTTTTGCCTGATAAATGTGCAACTTTTTTTTCAGAAATATGAAACTTTTTTCTCATAAATTTGCAACTTTTTTTCTTATAAATCTGCAATTTTTTCTTGTAAATTTGAAACTTTCTCATAAAATTACAACTTTTTGTCTTGTAAGTTTACAACTTTTCTCATAAATTTGCACATTTTTTCCTCATAAATTTGCAAAAAAAAAATTCGTAAAATTGAAATTTTCTCATGAATCTGCAACTTTCTCTTGTAAATTTGCAACTTTTCTCATAAATGTGCACATTTTTTTCCTCATAAATTTGCAAAAAAAATTTCATAAAATTGCAATTTTCTCATGAATCTACAACTTTCTCTTGTAAATTTGCAACTTTTCTCATAAATTTGCACATTTTTTCCTCATAAATTTGCAAATTTTCTTCCGTAAAATTGCAATTTTCTCATGAATCTACAACTTTCTCTTGTAAATTTGCAACTTTTAAAATTGCAACCTTTTTCTCAAAAATTTGAAACTTTTTTTCTAATAAATTTAAAACACTTTTTTCAGAAATGTGCAACTTTTTTCTTGTAAATGTGCACGTTCATTTGGATGTTGGTTTTATTCTATATAATGAAATAATAATTTGCTACTTTTGTTAACTTTTAAACTGGCATCTTTTATCATGTTTTTGCACCAAATTTACACATTTGTACCTTACTCTAAAGCTGTGAATACCCCCATCCCCTTTGCTAAAAAATAACAAATTAAACTGCTATGATATACGTACGAGTCTGCTCTGTGGTTTCGGGCAGATATCATCACAGGTCCATCATGCCTCTCTCTCTTTTTTGCATTGTCAAACGCTTGTGTCCCCCTCACCAATCTTTTGCAATTATCCGCAACCCTTTATGCGCCTCGCCTCCACGTGTTTATAACAGAAAAGTGCTTTTGAAATGTTCAGCCAGAAAAACTTGTGAGGCCTCTTGTGCCCAATTAGGCAGCTCGTTTGAGCCGCCGCCGTTGTGTGGGTCCCTTTCTTAGCTCCCCTTCTCTCCTTCATCGCCACACCCCCACTGCTCCTTCATCTGACCACCCCGTGGCCCGAGTGCGAGGGAAAGGAAATAAATGATGCCACCCATGCGGTGTCGGTATAAATCTATGTTTTGGTCCCTCTGAAGATGCACCCCAGGTTAGATGGGCGCTAACCGGTTGATCTTACACATGACCACAGTGGGGCGCAGAAAAACACGAAACTGCAGTCGACTTCTAACTTGCACTTTACTTTTCTCTGCACTTTTTTTTTTTGACAATTTGTCTTCACCCCGATCGAATGACGGGGCGTGAAGAGACGGAGACAAAAAGGGAGGTGGTGGAGGAGGAGGAGAGGCGTCAGATTCTCTGCTCACCTTCCTAACTAGGCAGTGGATCTGTCTCCAGGAGAAGGCGCGACACTGATAGCAGGTTGGGACCCTGCCAGCTGGCAAGGGTGCACGTGCACGCACAACTGAGAGAGACCAGCTTCTCCTCCTGGGGGTGCACTGAGATGTTCTCTGACCTTGATCAGGCCAGCAAACTGTACAGCCCTAACAAGGCGACACGCATACACAACCACCTGTTCTCATCTAAACGGCGCCCTGCGTTATTGAGCTCTTCTGAGTTTCGCATGATTATGCATGTGTCTGTGTCTTTGTAAGCTTGAAAAGGGAAAAAGAAGCGCTGTAAACATCTCCAGTTTTCGTCTTTGCCAATGAGATAAACAACTGGAATGATTTTTCTCTCCTGTGTATGTGTGCGTTGAAGCCACAGACCTGTTTCCAATGCTAATTAATGCTGCCGTGTAGCATGATTGACGAAATAAATGTTATGCAAAGATGTTTCTGTAATTACGGGTGTTTAAGTTTTTGCTGGATTAATTCTGTCAGGCATTTACATTCCTCGCATAGATTCAGGTAAGGCACGCTGGCAATGGGATGGCAAACCACAGGAAGAGAGAGAGAGAAAGCTTTGAGTTTTCTGCCAAACAGATGTTCATCAGCATTTCAGAGTGTTCCTGTGAAGCCATTAGACTACATTACCAAGAACACACTAATTACGAAGGTGCACAGGGAACTGATGCAAAGCCAGCCCAACACACACACACTAACACTGACTAACACATAACAGAGCAACACACACTCAGGCAAATACTGCTGCTTACACTTTCTGGGTTACAGCCCACCTGCGGTGTTTAAAAAAAAAGGAAGAGGGACTATTTCGAAATTCAATAAAATCAAACGCACTGTACCTACTAAATGTAAAATAGATGCACATATAAATGACAGTAATGCTGATTTTATAACAGCAAAGTGCCTTCTCTTTGTTTTTTCGTACTGTTTCATATGTTGTTCATATGGGGTCACTTCCAGTATCTCTGTATCCTCCTTCAGTAGGCCTGCATGTTGACCAGAGTGTTAATATTAGCTGTGTAGACCACTCATCAATAGTACATTAAAGGGGTCATTGATTACCCTTTCCCCCCCTCACATTTTAACAGCTCACACACGTCTTAATGAAATGTTTGTGACATATTTTGTTCAAATTTTCTTTAATTATTGCAGCAAATTTATTTTCCAGCCTTTCTGAGAATGGCTGGTTTCAGTGCTTGTCCCTTTTAAAAGCTATCAGACTACATTCAACTCCGCCCTCCCTCTTACATCACTATTGCTAACTTTAACTGCATGCAGTGTTGCCAACTTGGCCACTTTCTCTCTAGATCTGGCAACTTTTCAAATCCTCTTGGTGACTTTTTTTTTTGTCAAAAGTGACTGGTGACAAATCTAGTGACTTTTTCTGGTGGTATCTGAGACTTTTCTGGTGTTTTGGAGACTCCGACGTTAAAGCACTTTTGCTCTGCAGTTATTGTCCTCAACAAGCAGTGGGCGCTACCGTGAGCCTCTCCCCATTCCAAAGCACTCACAGGCGGTCAGTCTCACAGTAGCCTTGTGCAGCATGCAGCTGCAGTCAGAGAGGAGGCCCACGCCACTCGTGTCCAGACTGCAAATGAATTGTGTGCACAAATTCCCCCACCAATCCCGCCCTGTTTTACAGAGCGAGATGTAAATGTTTCTTCACTGTCACTAATAAATCACTGCATTTGACTTACAGCTTCAGTCACATACTCGCCTCGTCCACTGTGTGCGTGTCTCTCTGTGACATAAACTAAACATCTAGCTAGCTAACTCATGATGTCACAGTCTGAACTGTACACTTAAAAATACAGAAAGGAGTGGGAATCACAGCCTGAATTCAAAGGCTGGTTAAGGCTGTTTATTGGAGATGATACACGGGTATACTGCCTGTACTGTCCCAAGCCCGGATAAAGGAGGAGGGTTGGACGTAGAGCTAGCAATTCCACCCCACATAACAGTCATTTGATTAAATTTGATATTCTAACATTTAACAATGCAGGACAAAACTGATTTATGTAATGTGGGTCTAGGCTATTCAATTACAAAATCAGTTGGGCCACAATCTGAAATCAAGACATGTAATTGGGCCACACATGTTCAGCGATCCGCTGAATATGACAAATTTCAAACCAACACAGATCAATATGATGAAAAATATGCACTTTTTATTCATTGTCTTGGTTTTAAATGTGCGCTTGGCACATGACAAAGGCACATCAGAAGTGCATAAAAACACCATAACAATGCTGGGGTTGAGCAGAATTTGAAGTAGAAATATTTTTCCTCTTGAAAAACAATTAAATAAATAGAATGGGGAAAAAAAATTCTGTAAATAACCATTTTGTCACATCTTACTCAGGCATATCTCAGAGTGCATAAAAAATGGATGGGGGGTGGGGTGGGGGTGGGGTGAAGATATGTGTGAGTGTGTCTTAAATCATGCTGCTTCTAGTTATATGGATGCTGAGAGAAACGCAATTTCATCTTGCCAGCACTACAGTTGTATGTACAGCAATATGACAATAAAGTTTGATTTGATTTGATTTGATTTGAACTCAATGTACACTGTTAGTAGCATTAACATTTGTTTTCCTTTTGAAATAAAATATACTAAGTCCTGGTCATAATCGACACGTTGGCACATCACAAAGTGTATTTAGCTGAATAAAAAAATGAACTGTCAAACTCTTCAGTGCACAAACCCCCCAAGAAAAGATTGATTACATTAACAAACATTGCACATCCACTATTGTGGTTTGTTTTGCTTTAAATCACCACATCTATGAGTAGGAACCTCTTTTTATAGCTACACATTCCATTACACACATATATAGTCAATCAAACGTTTCTAGTAGTGTTAAGGATGCAGAAGCACCCAGTTAAAAACTTGAATAATTACTTCAGTCTTGAAGGTTTGAGGTTTTTTGTTTTAACAACTTCCTTATAGTTTTCTACTTTTCTCTGTAAATTTATCTAAATTTGAAACCATTTTCCTCAAATTTGTAATTTCCCCTTGTAAAATTGACTTTTCTTGTACATTTGAGACTTTATTATAAATTTGTGGATTATTTTATGGCTAATTTTTGTCTTTTTTAAAAATAAAATTGCTGTATGTTTTTTTTTTTTATAAATGTGAAAGATTGTGGTAAAATTTTTGACTCTTTTTCCTTGTACAATTTACACTTTTGACCATAATTTTGCAGAGCCAGAACAGAACAATAATTTAACTCTGATTTCAAAGAAAAATAATATTAATACAATTATAATTAATGAAATAAATTAACTTAAATTACTAAAGATGCAGTTCGTTCTGGTATAATATTTCTATATATTTACAGTTTTTTTTTTTTTTAGAACTATCCTCACCACCCAGACAGCAGGAAAAACCTCCCTTATTTTGAAATCCAAATGTTGGCATGTTTAGTTTGAAGGCTGTGGATGGATTAAAGTCAATGACTTCACGAATTTCGGTCATCTTAATTTGCCAAGTACATAACAATGAACATAAATTATTAGTTAGTTAATATTGTAGTGGCTGGTGAAGAAAATCCTGAGTGATTCAGTCACTCTTGCCTTTCCCTGCATATGAAGCCTAACCACACCTGTTAGCTAAGTGACTCTTCATTTTTGTTCCCGTTACCAGCAGGTTAAAACCACCATAAATGCCTCCACTGCTTACATACCTCTTCTGCTTTTTTTCTGATTTTAAAATACTTTAATAAGCTCATGCTTCTCTCTGTCATGATCTGAGCACGGAGGGATTCCGCCGTGCTCTCGCTTTGTCTTTTTGTTATATTTGTATTGGATTGTATTTTTGAGTTCTCATTCCTGTTATTTTACCTTTGGTTAATTTTCACATATCCTGTATTGTTTCTTAGTATGATTTATTTTCCTGTTTGCGTTCATTGTAGTGTTGTTACTTATACAGTATGTTTGGGCTTTCTTGCCTTTATTTGTTATCTCATTATATTTTTATTCTGTTGTATTTTCTCTCTTCCTGGGGCTGCAGCTGTCAGAGGCACTTCTGGGTTTTTGCTCTGTTGTGGGCGGTGCTCCTGTCAGCTGTCAGGCCCATCTTCTCCCTCTCATTGTTCCCAGCTGATCCAAGTTTATAATCATTGTTTCCTCCTGCCCGCTCATGGTATCCGCACCCGCCATCACTTGTTTCATTTGTTTCTCGCTTTATATAAAGACTATTATTTTGCTTCCTCATTGCCGGAATCTTATAAGTTGCTTTTTTTTCACCAGAACCCGTCTCCTGTTCTGGTGAACACTTTTCCCTCAAACTCGCTTGTTTTCAGTTTGGACTTTTGTGTTTAACACCATTTGGTCTTGTTGTGCTTGTTTTCTGTTAATAAATATCACAAACTAGCAGTCCAGCGTCTGGGTCTTCTTCTCTGCCCCGAGGGGCAATTCATGACACTCTCGGACACTGAGAGATGCTAGCGAGACGCTCTGCCTGCCGACTGGAATGGTCACATGGGTGGGGCGCTTCTGAGCTCCGCGCGGATGACGGTCACACACATTGTCCGTGTGCGTGCTTGCGGACTGTCATTCCTTCATATTTTTTCCTTAAATTTATATTTCTTTAGCGTGGCCTGGGCCTTGGCCACTTGGAGGTTGGTTCTGGGCTGCATGTGGCCCGTGGGCCGCTAATTGGTCTCGACAAAGCATTAAAGTCATAAAGTTATTTTGAGAAGTGATTGCCAATTGAGATGGCAAAATTAAAACAAACAAACCAAGAATCAACAGAAGAAAGTTAATTTGTAGTTCTAAACATATATAAGGTGTTTTTTTTACTTACTTTTTGTCTCTCCCATGACATTATTCTTCTCTCATACAGCGTCCATTACAATTACATGCAAAATGCCACTTATGCAAATTAGGTCATTACGACATTTTGTGACTTCTAGAGACTTTTAGGACAGCCAATAGCTACTTTCCTTACTGAGAAGTTGACAACACTGGCTACCCATAGCTGCCTAACTCAGAGCCAACCAGCATAAATTTGTCTCAAAATGCATGGCTGGTTGGCAGGGATGTGTGGTTTCAGTGGGTGACAGTATATGACCAGTCCCTGGAGTACAAAAAGCACAGAAACATGAGAATGAGTAGCTAAAGTGATAGCTTCAGCTAGCCGCCTTGGAGCATGGTCTGAGAAAATAAAACTTTAACTAAGCTAATCTAATATGGTCAAGTGTTGGTAGATGAACAAGGATTCCAGTAGGGGTGAATAGAGTTGATAGAAAATAGCCACCAAAACTGGCCAGTTGCAGGTGGCCCGTTCGTCACCTCATCCCTGCCGAGCTGGGGCCAGTTAACAGTGATCGACAGATTGTCTAGCATGCTAGTGCCCCCAGTTTGATGGAAAAAATCACGGCAAAAATATAACACAATAAGGCAGAATGATGCGAGATATATTATCAACTGTGGATTTGCGAATCAGGTAGAAACAGGGATGTCTATTATGGTGAATGAGAATCTAAAGAAAATAACAGCATAAACCGCACTCGGCGTGAGCTTCCGAGTACCACTGTCAGCTTGGAAGCTAATGCCGCTGGCTCCCGTCCATCTGCGTGATTGGCTGGCCCCAAAAAATCTGAAGACAATTTGTCGTTGTTGTGCATGGTTGCCGACAGAACCCATGCACATTTGCCAAACCAGTTCAAGCACGAACTGCATATATTTCATCTGCTCTGCCCTTGCAGTGTCTTTTTCACATTCAGGCTGCACGTGGAAATTAGTTCATTTATGAATGTCACTAAAGCAAATTCTTGATAATTAGTAGCCTTGGGTATACCTTAATTTGAAAAGTCTCAATATTATTAATAGTTTGCCTTCTCAACATTAAAGCAAATGCTGAACCTGTAGTCAGCTGCAGATCCATTATTTTACTTTGAGAGAGAAAAGCTGAGCAGACGCATGTGACCGACACCTGAATACAGGAGAAAAGTTTTGAAAATCATAAAATGTATTAAGTTGACTAGTGCATCACATCTCTGTTGAGTGTACAAATAAACATACGTACATACATATGTGCATAACCCTATATTCAGTTCATTACCTGCTGTATAAACTAACTTGTACTACAGTTCAGTACTTGTATACCCATTTCATGTGGCACCGTGGAGTTGATTAAAGAACCGCCATTTCTCTACCCCACCCACCCCAGCTTCCTTTTTTATTATTTACACAAGTATTTCTCTTACTTTTTACATGAACAGCCAAGCACAAAGCTCCACATACCATCCAGGAGAAAACGTCTAAAAATCTGGGCTCTGATCTCCATATTAAAATAATTGTTGCCTCCTGTTCCCGTCTGTGACTGCCACGGCTGCCCAGAACAACTATTAAGTCTCCTTCCTTTGCATATGAACTTGGTGTTCTAAAAATTAATGAGACCTTGAGGCCAATACGATGATCCTGGTGGAAAATGCAGCATTAGGCCTTATTTAATGTTTTATGAACTATTGCATCCCTGACTTATTTTTTCATATACGTATGTTTCTAGCACAAACATGTTTACAGCAGAAGTTGTCTCCAATGGGATCCAACAGCTGCTCCTGATTGGACGAAGAATGTACGATACATATCTTCACTGTTGGCTGCAAAGATCATGTCACCAGAACGGACAACTTACAGGAAATGAGAAAAACACAATGCTTTCTGAATAATTTAACAATTACAAGATTTATTCATATGGCTTTTCTAATGCTTATTATTGGGTTGACATTAGCATGATTCTATGATTAATGGAATGAGTTTATGCAGAAAACTAAAAATGACCCAATATTGAGATAAGGTTTTTGCCCAAGAGTGACGATAATGTCTTGAATTCAAAATTCTATAGGTGAATATAACAGCACCTGTGCAAACTTTTCTCTGATATGTTGTTCACACAGCAGTAAAAGACTGATTGTCGTCAAGAAATAAGCTGTTTATTTGCTGAATCTAACAAAGATCATTAACAAAGGCTACTTTTTGCCTTTTGGCAGAACGTGGCTTGTTTTTGGTACAACGTAGGTCAGTTTTTCTATTTTATGTAAATGAGCTGCAGGTGACCCATGTCTCAAAACAATGTTTTTCAACCAGGGTTCAGCCTGTGCCCCACCTGGGCACCAAGGTGGGAGCAGACCTCTGCACTACAGTGACCATATTCTTGTAGGCTCTTCTGATCGGTGCCCCTTCTGCTCCGCTCTTTGGATGGTGCAGAGTAATCATGGCAGACTCCCAAGCTGGGACGGGAGACCCTCAAGTGGCGACAGGCAACAGAAAAGCGCAGGGAGCTGGCTCACCACAGACATAGTTGTCAATACAGCGGGGAAAATAAGCATTCAACACGTCAACACTTTTCTCATTAAACGTATTCCTGATGGAGCCACTGACTGAGATTTTCACCAGATATCGGTAACAACCCAAGTAATCCATACATACAAAGAAATCAAGGCAACTGCGTTAACAAAACAAGTTATATTTAATAAAGTGGAATGACACAGGGAATAAGTATTGAACACACTTGGTGAAATTCATTTAATATTTTGTAGAAAAGCCAGCAGTACCTGCTAACTCCAGATCTTTCTGGAGCTCTCCACGAGGGGTCTTTAGCTCTTGGATAAATCTTCTGATTAGTCTTTTGACTAATCTGTAAGAAATCTTGCGAGGAGCTCCTGGTCATGGCCGGTTTATGGTAAAATGGTGTTCTTTCCACTTCTGAATGATGGCTCCAACTGTGCTCACTGGAACAGTCAGCAATTTAGAAATGCACCTGTAACCATTGCCATCATTATACTTTGCAGCAATAAGGTTGCAAAGGTCTAGAGAGAGCTCTGTGCTTCTACCCATCATGAGTTCTTTGTGGTGTGACAATCTGATATTCACAGACCTTTTTAAAGGTTGTCAGTCATGACTTAACCATCTGAAATTAATTTGCATTGATGGGGGATGGGATGGCTTCCTAAATTCTGATGGATTTCAGCTGGTTTCTTGGCTTTTTTTTTTTTGTACCTCTTTTTCTTTGTGTGTTCAATACTTATTCCCTGTGTCATTCCACTTTATTAAATATAACTTGTTTTGTGAACACAGTTGCCTTGATTTCTTTGTTATGTATGGATTACTTAGGTTGTTACTGATATCTGGTGAAAATCTCTGGTCAATGGCTCCATCAGAAATATGTTTAATGAGAAAAATGTTGATGTGTTCAATACTTGTTTTCCCCACTGTAAATGGCCGCTGTTAAGGGGCATGGCCAAGCTACAGCTTTATTTTAGTTTGCGAGTGGAGCCCTAATGTGACATCCAGTGATGAAGAAAAAATCCTGAGTGCTCCTTTAAATAATGTGGGGTACATGACCCTTTTGGTTAAATGATGAGATAAAATGTATTTTAACTCTATGTAATACATAAAATGATGTGTAATTCACTATTTATACTGATTCTTTCAAATACCTTAATAGATTTGGACCTCCATACTTGCAATAATAATTCTGAATACAGTAAATTCAGAATAGATGCCAATGATTGTGCAATAACTGTTTGGCTTTTTAAAAGATCAGTTCTAATTAAGTTAGGCAGAAGAAATTTCAGTTACGAAAAACAAACTTTTCTTTTAATAGTCCACTGTTCTATAAAAGAAAGTTAACTGTACCAGAACCTCGATAGCGAATGGATCACCATAAGCAGATTTCCTTGAAGTGTTTCGTTTAACCCACTGTCATGTTAGCACTATAATCACTCATCTAGGGCAGTGACTCAAACAGTGTGCCATGAAACATCGTCAGGTGTGCCGCAGGAAATTGTCTAATTTCACTTCATTGGTCTAAAAATGATAATTTAATTGCTGCAAATAATTTCCTGTTTTAGTGACTCTTCTATGTTATTGGGTGTTCAATCAAGCGTCTTGACACGTGCAAAACCATCACCTGCACTTTCACCCTAGATCGACAGGTAACGCAAATGCGCTGATGCACCAGTTTGTTTAGCGGCTATACAAATGGGAAAGCCACGTGCATTTTAGCAAAGACAATGGTGATTGTAGGCGAGAAGAGGAGCTGCTGTGTTTACTACTTCTGACAGAAGAAGAGGAAAGGAGAAAGTATAGTGTGCGACCACTGAATGAGAACGCTGACTTCTTCGTCTCTGTATGCCAAGTCTGTGACCCCACCTTTTGAATGAAAGGCTGGATCTTTGCACAAGTGTAGTCAGCATGCACAGTCAACGCGGTCACAAAATTTCAGCTGCACGTGCACAGCCACGGAAGGACTCCGTGGAGCCTAGCGGACTGGAGAGCATGACGAAGTTCACATCACACAAGCCTTGCGCTCAAGCAGATGTGCAATGCATAGCCACATGTGAGAGGTGGCAGTGACAAGATGGATGCGGGCCTGTAAACCAGTTGTAAGATTCAGTTGTCCTTACATATGCTGTGATAGGCTACAGTGTAATTTTGTAACATTTTTGGTTGGTGGAGTGCGGTGGAATTTTTTTCAATGTAAAAAGTGTGTTGCATCCTTACGCTCACTGGATTTGTAATGCTAATTCTACAATAAGATAAGATAAGATAAGATAAGCCTTTATTAGTCCCACAACGGGGAAATTCCAGGATTGCAACAGCACAGGGATAGCAACACTCAGAGCAATAATTTAGAAGATAAGAAAATAAGAGCAGGGAATATACATATGTACACATAAACATGTAAATATATATACACAGTGTGGAGCATTGTAGCTAGATGCAATAAACAGCATAACCGTCTACTTAGTTATCCTACATAGTATGAATATGTACCCATACATATTGTCACCCTCTGTAGCGACTGATATTGTCCTAGTTGTATACTGGAGGGGATCATTTGTGTAAGTTTGTTGCGTCTTTTGCATTCAATACTATTAGGTCGTCACGTTTTTTTTTTTTTGTTTTTTTTTGCTATCTCTCCGAGCAGCCCTGCTTAGGCTATAAAGTCTGACAGCCATAGGTAGGAAGGACCTGCAAAACTTCTTGGTTGTGCACCAAGGATGATATAGTCTACTGCTAAATGAGCTCCTTAGTGCGTTCAGTATGTCCTGCATGAGGTGGGACTCGGACTCCAGCAGAGATGACAGTTTAGCCACCATCCTTCTCTCTCCCATCTCCTCCACTGGGTTAAGGCGTTGCCCCAGGACAGAGCTAGATTTCTTGATTAGTTTATTCAGTCTCTTCCTATTGGCTGCAGTAATGCCACTGCCCCAGCAGACCACTCCAAAAGTGATGGCTTATGCCACCACCGTGTCGTAGAATGTCTTCAGCAGTGCCCCTTGTACACCAAAAGACCTGAGTCTCCTCAGTAGGAACAGTCTGTGCTGTCCCTTCTTGTAGAGTGTGTCAGTATTGTGTGTCCAGTCTAGTTTATTGTTCAGATGAACACCCAGGTACTTGTAGGATGTCACCATCTCAATGTCTGTTCTCTGGATGTTTACTGGTGCTGTGAGGGGTTGTCCTTGCCTGCGGCAGTCCACCACCAGCTCCTTAGTTTTACTCGTGTTGATCTGGAGGCAGTTCCGATGGCATCAGTCCACAAAGTCCTGGATAAGTCCTCTGTACTCAGCTTCATCTCCGTTGGAGATGAGGCCAACGATCGCAGAGTCGTCAGAAAACTTCTGTAGATGGCAGTGTGTTGTGTTGTGTGAGAAGTCTGCAGTATAAAGGGTGAACAGGAAGGGAGCCAGCACCGTTCCCTGGGGGGCCCCCATGCTGCCGATGAATGTGTCGGACACACAATCTCGGGTTCTCACAAACTGTGGCCAGTTTGTGAGGTAGTCCAGGATCCATGATGACAGGTGCTGGTCCACCCCTGCGCACAGCAGCTTGTCGCTCAGGATCATTGGTTGGATGGTGTTGAAAGCACTGGAGAAGTCAAAGAACATGATCCTCACTGTGTTCCCAGGCTTCTCCAGGTGGTACAGGGAACGGTGAAGGAGGAAGATCACTGCATCCTCCACCCCGATGCCATGCTGGTAGGCGAACTGGAGTGGATCCATCACTTGTCCCACCAGGGACGGAGGTGAGCAAGGAGCAGTCTCTCCAGGGTCTTCATCATGTGAGACGTCAGGGCCACTGCTCTGTAGCTGTTCAGGTCTCTGGGTGGGAAGTTTTTGGTACGGGTACCACACAAGATGTTTTCCACAACTGTGGTACCCTCCCCAGCTTCAGGCTCAGGTTGAAGAATGTGCTCCACAATCCCACACAGCTGGTCTGCACTGGACTTGAGGAGCTTCGTGCTGATGCCGTCTGGTCCCGAGGCCTTCCTCGCCTTGATCTTCCTCAGCTCTGTCCTCACCTGGGTCTTAGTGATGGTCAGGTTGGGGGGCTGTGTGCTGGGAGTGGGGGGGGTGTTGGTGGAGTGGGGTGTGGACAGCAGGTCTCGATGACTTTAGAGGCGGCAATATGAGCATGCAGTGTCATTATATGAAGAAAATGTTTGCCGTCATGTGTAACCCATAATGAAAGCTAATGCTACACACCAGTTTAAAAGAATCGTGTTGACAAGTGTGGCTTTAATTTCCCAGTTTGGGATCAATAAAGCACATCTATCTATCTACTTGTCTTGCACAAGACCTAAGGATTGCCATCCTCTCTGTTTATGTGCTTTAAATCTACTCAGCCTCCACTCTTCCCTGCATAAAGTTTGCCAAAAGATAGAGAAGCAAATTGCCACCAGAGATTAATGCCGAAACAGCCCTGAAACTTGTTCAGTCATTAACAGACATTTTTTAAAGCCATCAGAAAGACGGAGAAGAGGGCTTATCTTCATTATTTCACACACGCACTGGCGCACACAGTTTAGCAACCATTACACTGACTTTCATTCATTTCCAGAGGGTTTAGCCCGACCTTGAGTAACCCCAATTAAGACCGAGCATCTCATAGACTGTTGAGTGAAAGTGCAGTGAAATCAAATTTGGAAAACAGATCGTGTCTCTCGTTTGACAAGTTGTCCTCAGCCAACTGGTGTGAAGTCCAGATTTGGTCCCCTGCCGTGGGCCGCATGACAGATGCAGACTCATAAAGTCAGCGAGAGTCAAATTAAGAGTAACAAAAGGATTTCAGATTGACTTTTCCCCTCTGATTAGAGAAGGAGGAAACTGTGGTCCCCATCTTACCTCACCGCTTCACACCTTTCTTTTTTGCTCCCCTCTTCCTCCTCCCAGCCACTTTCCTTTTCTCCATTTTTACTTCACTTTTCTCCCTCTCTCACTACCTGATCCACACTTTTACACGCTGCACTTTTCCCTCCGTTTTCTCCCCGCTTGGTTCCTCATCCAGCATCCGTCTTCGGGATTGGGCCTGTGGTTTGCAGCCGTATGGTTTTATGATCACCCTCTGAGTACACAGTGACCTTGGACATTATTCACACACAATGGATGGAGCTGTCCGCACCGGGTGCAGCGCTGGAACTGCTGTGGGCCAATGTGTGTGTGTGCATTTGTGTGTGCGGGTGCAGTCTGAAGGAGTTGGTAAGAGCGAGTGTACCAATTTGAATGCAAAAAAGGGGAAAGGAAATATAAAGCAGAGAGAGCATTGTTCCATTTACTGAGGGCACAGAATACCCTGAAAATACTACGACAAAAGCTGGATACTGTTCAGCAAAAGTTTTTCTAATTTCATGTAAAGTGAATATGAACAGACAGACTATGCAAGTAAACAACTGAGTCTACTTAAATGGCTCAGAACAAAGTACACAACCTTGTCCACATACTTTTGTCCCAATAACAATATGTCGGATTCCAGGCATACCACCGCTTCTTCTGGCTGTTCCATTTAGGGGTCTCCACAGCGGACCATCTGCCTCCATCTCACTTCATCCTCTGTAACACCAACCCTCTCCATGTCCTCCTTCACTACATCCATGAATCTTCTCTGTGGTCCTCCTCTTTTCCTCCTGCCTGGCAGCTCCATCATCAACACCCTTTATCCAGTATATCCACTATCCCTCCTCTACACACGTCCAAACCATCTTAGCCTTACCCCTCTTACTTTGTCTCCAAACTGCTTGATCTGAGCTGTCTCTCTGACGAACGTGGCAATTTTAGGGTTTTGTCAGGGTTTGTAAAAGGTTTCGAAAGAGTTTGCTAACAGTTTTTAAGGTTGCAGTTTTTTTCTTGTCACAAACAAAATTAATTTTCTGCAAAAAGTTGCAAATGTTTGCAAAATAGCTATATCTGCAAACGGTTATAACACATATCGCTAAAGTTGATTTCCCTGTGATTAATTGAGGAAAAAAAACATCGATCTAAAGATTAGTGCCTCCTCTCTCTATCTGGAGCTGCGAGGTCTCCATCTTTTAATCCTGTCTCACTGCCTGTAGCTCACATGTGACTGGTCATGATATTTGGTGTGCTAAATATCTGATCAGAGCCCTGAAATAGTCATTAAGCCATCATGCTTTTTCTCTTTTTCTCTGTTGAAGTAAATAATGGCAGTTATAGAAAAAACACGTGTCCGACACGAGGTCTTGATTCTGTGAGACAAACTGGGTGCATTGTGTTTTTGAATGTGTTAAGTTATTCCCATGCCAATGGCGTAGGGCGGTGCCTATCTCCGTTTCATGACCCTAGGCCACACAGCTACTATAAGTAGTGAAAGCTGCAGTGGGGGGGGGGGGGGGTCAGTCCTCTGGTAGCTCTGTGTGTTAACTTTCCTTTCTCCATTCTATTATGCTGAGCACCAAGCTAGAAGGCGGAAAGTACCATTTTTACCGGGTCTTTGGTATGACCTGGCCGGGATTTGAGCCCCGGCCTCCCGGTTGTGGGGCGGATGCTCTACCAACTAGGCCACCACTTCATGAATGTGTGCATACCATTAAGGAAAGAGTGCGTGGCTTCTCATGAACACTAGAAAATGTAACTTTGCTTTGTTTGGGAAGGCAGAGGAAGAAACTGAATCAGTGAGCAGTGCACAGTCAGCAAGGACACAGTCTGCAATGACTCATATTAAAAGGCAGGTACAAGGCAGCATTGTTTTGAACTGCTGAGTTTTGCTGATGGGTGATAATGCAAAAAATGAAATAAAGCACACCGAAGAGAACATCCTAATCTAAATAGACTTAAGGGATATTTGTTGTAAATTTTATGCTGAAAACCCAGGAAGAATGCTAAGAGAAGAGAAAGAAACTAATATGCATCTATGAAGGAAAAAGCCCCCTCTGGTTTCAACCTGATAGCATTGCCATACACAATGCAGCTTTCAGGGCTCCATTCTCCTGTCGGAGTAGTAGTCAAATCTGCTGGAAGACCAGTAGGTGAATGAAGGGGGGATGCTACCCCCCTTGTTAACCTACTTTCCCCTGTCCCCATTCATAGCTGTAAGTCAAGGAAGGGGGGGGGCATTGCCCCTCCCTACCTGGAAATGAATCCTCCCCAATATCATCATAAACCTTTCTACAGTATATCATATTATATAACATGACTTTGAATGATCAGTTCTAAGCAGAAATTCAAAAACAAACCTTACAAATTTTTAACTTTTTCTTGTAGAGTCTAGCTTTTGTCCTCATAAATCTGTAACTTTTTTTTCTCAAAAATTTACAACTTTTTTCCTGTAAATTTTTTGTTTAAACTTTTTTCCTCATAAATCTGAAACTATTTTCTAAAAAAACAAAAACAAAAAACTGGAATGTTTTCCTAAGAGGAAAAAGTGACTTTTTCTCACAAATTTGCAACTTTTTTCCTGTTAATTTGTTTTCTCAAATTTACAACTTTCTCATAGATTTCCAAATTTGCTCATAAATGTGACTTTTTTTCCCTCTAAATTTTCCTGTTTTTTTCTCATAAATTTTTCAACTTTTTTCTTATACATATGCATTATTTTTTCTGTAACTTTTCAATGTTTTTCCTTGTAAATTTGCAGTGCTCATCTGGATGCTGGTTACATTTTCATTCTGTGCAATTAAATCAAAATTTGCCACCTTTTAAATTGGCATCTTTTATTAGATCCTTGCACCTTTATTCTTGCAAATTTGTTCCTAATAAACATTTATAAACTTTGTACCTCATGCTAAATTGGTGAATATCCTCCATCTGCTAAAAAAACAAAAAAAAATCGCCTGCTACACATGACTCACACATGTTCTGTTTTATTTTTACTCGGGACCTTTTTGATGCAGGGGTCCTGGTCTCTGCACTGCCTGCTATCAAATAAGGATTTAAAAATATTTTCAAAATGAGAAATGGTTTCTAGATTTCGGTGAGCTGGTGTTGAAAGACTTAATTAGAGTCCACAGTGCCCTGACCTTAACCCCATCTGACATCTTTGGGATAAATTGGACTGCCAACTGTGAGGCAGGCGTCGATGTCTCACATCGGCGCCTGACTTCGGCTCCTGACCTCAGTGCCCACTGCCAGTGTGCTTCTGTGGCTCAATGGGGGCAAACTTGTGCAGCCAAATTTCAAAAAGTGTTAGCATATGTGGTCTGAGCCAGTGCAACATTCACCTGACCTTAGTTTTTATCAGACGATAGGACAAAAATGGTAGCGCAGTGCACAACTTTGAGGAGCAGAGGTGGACATATTTCTTAGAAAAATACTGACTAATGATTTGACACTAAGTCTAAACCGTTACTGAGGAAGAAACAAGGATCATGTCTCCAAGCACCTGAGGAGGCAAAGTGCTAAACTTTTGAATAAAACAGATTTTCAAGCAAGCAGTTCCCAGAAGATAGACTGATGCAAGAAAATAAAAATTCAACAAGGCAAACTGTGCCTTAATTGTGCACAACAACCAATACTTTACAAAAGAATTAACATGTTACATTTTTCTTGTTAATCGTATCTCTTAGTTGTTGCTACCACGTTTTCATCTACACTGGTGCTGCTTTGTGTCAAAATTTAAACTCTAAAATAAAGTTTGTATATTTATTGTGCTTATTCAAATAGAGATCTGTGCCAATTTGTGCACAACTGACCAGCTTTGGAACCATTACACGAAAAGGCATTACATTATTTTCATTCTAAATGTAATGCATAACTTTACTCACTGTATGTTCTGACTAAAAAAGGTTATCTATTGCACTGCTTTTTAATAAGTTTGATTGTAATAAAAAAAAAAGAAAGAAAAGATGGTGAACATTAAACAAAAGAGCACAAAATTATGTGGCACAAATGAGGCTCTAGGTTCTGAACACACAAGTTGCACATCACTACCTTCTAAATATGTACTGAGATGTTTATTTTAGTTTATTTTAGTTATAACTTTATTTCATTCAATAAAACAACACATTAAAACAAAACCTAACAAAATGTCCATAAACTGAAAGAATGGAAGGGAGCAGAAAGAAGAAAATATCTTATGAAATCTGCCCCTTTTATCACAATTCTACTATTACTATAATGTAATATACAAATAATACTATATACAAATTAAAAAAAGAAGTAACACAAATGAAGCAAATGCTGCAGACTGTCACACCATCCTATCTACTTATTTACAAAACTGCATTTGACTAACACATTTCATTATATTTGTTTATTGAATAATTTTTTAAATTATTTTTCTAAATGCAGTGGCAGTTGCTGGTGTTTTGGCTTCTTTGTTCAGCTCATTCCAAAGACTGACTCCTTTCACAGGCACACACTGTTTCCTCAATTTGGTCCTAAATCTTGTTTTTTTTTAAACATCTCTGTTCCTTTAAAGTTATAATGGATTTCTCTTTTGTCAAATCTCCTTTGAATATTGTTTGATAATGTATTCTTATTTGCTTTGAACATAATCTGCAAAATGCAGTATTCAGCTAATTCATGAAATTTTAGTAGTTTTAGTTGATAAAATAGAAGGTCTGTTGGTTATTTATATTTCTTTCTACTGATTATTGTTATGGCTCTCTTTTGTAGAATAAAAACAGGTTGTGTTATTGTTTTGCTTGCATTTCCCCAGACTTCCACACAATAGGTGAGATATGGAACAATCATAGAGTAGTACATCAGAAGTGCTTTATTATTTAACAGGGCCTTCATTTTATGTATTACAGCAATTGTTCTTGATATTTTAGCCTTTATGCTATTTATATGTGATTTCCAATTTAAATTTTCATCTACAGCGACTCCCAAAAACTTGATTTCTCAAACTCTATCAATCTCAATACCATCTATAATGATAATAATGAGGGAGACATTTGAATCTATGTTTCTCTTGGAAAATATCGTAAAGTGTGTCTTGTTTAAATTTAATCATAATTTGTTCGTGTTGAACCACCTTTTTATTTGTATGAATTCTTCTTCTACCACCTCCATGACCTGTGTTAGTTTCTTCTCTCACTAAAAGAAAGTTGTATCATCTGCAAACAGAATACAGTTGAGAAGCAGTGAAACACGAATAAGATCATTGATATATAAAATAAAAAGCTTTGGACCTAGTATCGACCCCTGAGGAATTCCACGTTATACTGTTTAAAGCTGAGTTAACGCCATTAAACTGTTACTGCCTGTTAAGTAGCTGCTGACTCACTGATGTCCTAACCCTCTGATACCATAGTTTTCTAGTTTTCTAAGAAGTATACTGTGATCTATTGTGTCAAAAGCTTTTTTGAGATCTACAAAAATACTGAAATGTTTTTCTCTACTGCCATGAATATTTCTTCTGTTAATTCCATGAGTGCCATTGATGTGGAGTGATTATTTCAGAATCCATATTGATTATTATTTAAGATGTTGTGTTTATCCCCAAAATTATCTAATCTCTTTACAAATAGTTTTTCTAATATTTTTGACAATTGTGGAAATAAGGATACTGGTCTATAGCTAGTAAATACATATTTATTGCCATTTTTGTAAAGTGGAATTACTTTGGCTATTTTGATATTATCTCAAAATATTCCTGTAGAAGACGATATATTACATACAGTGGTGTGAAAAAGTATTTGCCCCCTTCCTGATTTCTCATTTTTTATATGTTTGTCACACTTAAATGTTTCAGATCATCAAACAAATTTAAATATTAGACAAAAATAACACAAAATGCCATTTTTAAATGAAGGTGTTTATTATTAGGGGGAAAAAAGATCCAAACCTACATGGCCATGTGTGGAAAAAGTGATTGCTCTCTAAACCTAATAATTGGTTGGGCCACCCTTAGCAGCAACAACTGCAATCACACGTTTGCGATAACTGCCACTGAGTCTTTCACAGGGCTGTGGAGGAATTTTGGCCCACTCATCTTTGCAGAATTGCTGTAATTCAGCCACATTGGAGGGTTTTCGAGCATGAACCACCTTTTTAAGGTAATGCCACAGCATTTCAATCAGATTCAGCTCAGGACTTTTATTAGGCTACTCCAAAGTCTTCATTTTGTTTTTCTTAAGCCATTCAGAGGTGGACTTGCTGGTGTGTTTTGGACCACTGTCCTGCTGCAGAACCCAAGTGCGCTTGAGCCTGAGGTCACGAACAGATGGCCGGACATTGTCCTTCAGGAATTTTTGGTAGACAGCAGAATTCATGGTCCCATTTACCACAGCATGCCTTCCAGGTCCTGAAGCAGCAAAACAGCCCCAGACCATCACACTACCACCACCATATTTTACTGTTGGTATGATGTTAATTTTCTGAAATGCTGTGTTAGTTTTACGCCAGATTTAACGGGACACACACCTTTCAAAAAGTTCAGTTTTTGTCTCATCAATCCACAGAGTATTTTCTCAAAAGTCTTGGGGATTGTCAAGATATTTTCTGGCAAACCTGAGATGAGCCTTTATGTCTTTTTGCTCAGCAGTGGTTTTCATTTTAGAACTCTGCCATGCAGGCCATTTTTGCCCAGTCTCTTTCTTATGGTGGAGTCATGAACACTGACCTTAACTGAGGCAAGTGAGGCCTGCAGTTCTTTGGCTGCTGTTGTGGGGTCTTTTGTGATCTCTTGGATGACTCGTCGCTGTGCTCTTGGGGTAATTTTGTTCAGTCGGCTACTCCTGGGAAGGTTCACTACTGTTCAATGTTTTCACCATTTGTGGATCATGGCTCTCATTGTGGTTCGCTGGAGTCACAAAGCTTTAGAAAGGAATTGAACTCAGCTTTCCAAAGATGCTATAAACCACAGTTAATTTATGTTTTTAATGGGGGGGGGGAGGAATCACTTTTTCACACAGGGCCATGTAGGTTTGGACTTTTTTTTTACCCTTAATAATAAACACCTTCAATTAAAAACTGCATTTTGTCTTTACTTGTGTTATCTTTGTCAAATATTTAAATATGTTTGGTGAGCTGAAACAATTAAGTGTGACAAACATACAAAAAAAAAAGAGAAATCAGGAAGGGGGCAAGCACTTTTTCACACCACTGTATGCAAGTAAATGGCTCAATAACTAGATCAGTTATGCTCTTAACGAGCATCATGTCTATTTCTTCACAGTCAGCTGATTTCTTATTTGCACATTTTTTTTTTACGATATTAAGTATTTCTTTTTTTCAACTTTACTCAAAAAGATGCTACTGATGTTATCTCTTATTCTACATTGTCAGTAGTTACTTTAGGTTTATTTGCTGCCAAGTTTGAGCCTATATTAACAAAAAAGTTATTAAATCCATCTACTATTTCAATTTTACCATAAAAAGAATTTTCTTTAACAAAATAATTTGGATGATTTGGTTTTACTTTATCATTTGTCAATACACTATTTATTATTCCCCATGTTTCCTTCATATTGCTTTTATTTTTGTTTAATAACGCACTATAATATTCTTTTTTATGCTTTTTTATGATCAAAGTTATTTTTTTTTATATGTCTTACTCTATATATGTCTTATAATAATAAGGTTTTGTTTTCTCTGCCTTGCTTGGTAACATGTGACAAGTAGAAATTGATTCACTTTGAATTTTAATGTTCTTACTATGTAGAAAGTTTATCACTTGTTGTTCCAATGTCAGTAGTTCCTCCTCATGGGCATCTTCTGTTGTCTCTATGTTTGCCAAAACTCATGAATATGATCAGTGCCTAGTTTCCAGTCCTGTCAAAACTACATTGTCTCTTCTTGTATATTGCTCCAGTTCATCCACCCTCTGCTCCAGAACACAGATATAAAATTATTGGGCATGTTTCCGAGGATAACAAAACCTACCAGAATCACCACACAGAGTGTATCAATAATTGATAATATTTTTACAAATGTAGCAGGTGGATTAGTGGAAAGTGGGCTCCTCATAACTGATATAAGTGATCATTTACTTTTATCCTTTTGTCCTTTTCAGTTAGCATTACTTTCAGTGTTTTAACTTCCTATAGTAGACATTAATTGTTCTTGCTGCGATGTTAACTTTGCCTGTTCACCTGACATAAAGTTCAGAGACATTTTAATGTTGTCCATGTCTCTACAAGTGGAGTTTCTTTATTCCTTGTGCTGTCTTTACTTTTTTTTTGGGGGGGGGGGGCTGATGGTGGCAGAAGCCTGGGCTTGTTGGTGGTGAAAGGCTTGGCCTGCTGGTGGTGAAAGCCTGGGTCTGCTGGTGATGGAAGCCTGGACCTGCCGGTGATGGAAGCCTGAGCCCGCTGGTAGTAAAAACCTGGGTCTGGTGGTGTGGAAGCCTAGGCCAGCTGATGGTGGGTGCCTTGGCCTACTGGTGGTAGAAACCTGGGTCTGGTGGTGGTGCAAGCCTGGGCCTCGTGCCTAGTGGTAGATCCAGGTGATTGGTTGTAGTAGTTAGGCCTAGTGGCCGATGGTGAAACCTGGAGGCTGGGTTTGGTGGCTAGATTCTATGGCTGGTGATGAAGAGCATGAGAGCTAGCTCTGCTGTTGCTCAGCTCTGCTTGCTTCTGCTGCTAGTTTTAAAATATTAAGAATTTTACAGCAAATAAGTTTTTTAAATTGCTGCCATTTTGGATATTATGGAATAGGCATAACAGGAATGTTGATACCATATCTTTGGAAAGATGGAGTTCTTTTCATTGTCATCTTTGAGATGTTTTGTAGGTGCACCTGAAAAGGCTTTTCAGTTGTGGTACTTAACACTGTCATGCTTTACATTACAGCATTACAAACATACAGTATATGTAATGTAGATGGAAGATGACCCTTCCGGGGTCAAAAGGAGGAAGTGATGCTTCACTTCCTGCATTTTTTTTTTTTTTTACTTATTTGTACCCGTAGGTAGATTTGGTTTGCAGTCTGGTGACAAGTCACCGGCTGCTGGTCGCTGCGTGCGCGAGCGCCCTAAACCTACATGTTTTTGGTATGCGGGAGGAAACCGGAGAAATCCCGGAGTAAACCCACGCAACACGGGGAGAACATGCAAACTCCACACAGCTCACTGTTGGTCGGGGGCTGGGATCGAACCCACGATCTCATGATCCCCGCGATCCCCCGGCTGAGGGTAAAACTGTGCTGCCACAGTGCTAAACCACTGCGCCACCGTGCAGCCCATTTATAGTTTCCTGACCTTTTTAGTGAGGTCACTGGATGAGACGCCACCGGAGTTGTGGCCTAGTTGATGCCTAGTTGCCACAACCGGGAGGTTGGGGATTTAAGTCCCGGCTGGGTCATACCAAAGACCATATAAAAATGGTACTTCCCGCCTTCTGCCTTGGTGCTCAGCATAATAGAATGGGAGAAGGAGAAGTTGTTTGTGGTGGCACCTTGTATGGCAGTGACCCCTCTGATTCTACATGTGATTAACATTGTAGGTAGGAGAATTGTAATTTCGCTCTACTGTACATGATTGGCTGTATGGATTGAATGACAATAGAGATGGCTTCTTCTTTTTTTAGATTAATTAAAATGAATTATTTGATTTTTTTAACATGGGGGGCTGAAAAGTTCATAGGCTGACTAAGAAGGAGATATGTCTTTGAGGATCAAGAAGAGAGCTTCTATACCACAGGGATCCAAATGCTGTAACACCGATGTTGAAATGTTGAAAAATATGTTGAAAAATAAACCACATTTGGTCAAATCTGACCACTGCATCATGGTCAGCCTATGCACTTTTCAGCCCCCCTTGTATGTATGGTTTTTAGGTCTAAATAATACAATAACATAGTGTTTATAATGGTTGTTACTGTAGTTGAGCAATTTCTATACTTACTAGGGTCCCTGGTAAAAGAACCTTTCTTACCTGTACAGGTGGGAAAGTCCAGAAGTGGCCAAATTTGTGGAGAGAATGGAGGTTATTTAAGCAGATCTTTTAGTCTGTCAGTAGTTATGAATAAACTGAAGCTTTCTGAAGCACTGAACCACTTTGAACCACTTGCCATGAAAATGAGTTGCTACTTCAAACCATTCGATACAGTCTTGAAGTGACATCTGCTGGCTGTACTTGAATACTGCAGAGAACTGAAGGAAGCCTGTAACAAGATTCAAAACGTCATGGGCTCACAGACTCCCATTTAATCAAACGTGCAACAAAAGTTATTTTCTTAAAATCAGGTAAAATGTGTATATGTCCTTTATAATAGAATTTTGACACCGACATGAGGTCACGAGGCCTCGTTTTGGAATGGTTGTGTGATTTTTTTTTTTTTTTTTTTTTTGTAGCAGGTATAGAATACCGTCTGTGTGACAGAAAAGTCTGTCCAGGATACAATTATGCAGCTTTACTATTTACTATTTTTTATCTTATTTATTATTTACTATTTTACAATTTTCCAGCTTTACTATTTTCTGAAGTATGTACCTTTCTTTTGATCCTGTGGGACAGTTAGTCCAACCTCTGTGCATAGAAACAGGACTGCCAACACATCCACACACACGCATACCTGTCTTGTTATAACACCAATCAGTCAACTGTCAAAAGCAGAGAGGCTTTATGGCAACTTTATGGGAAGTGAAGCAGCACTTGGTAGTCCATTTAGCTGCTCATATAAATGACTCATCTCTGTGTGTGTGTGTGTGTGTGTGTGTGTGTGTGTGTGTGTGTGTGTGTGTGTGTGTGTCCACCTAGCTCACCACTAGGCCATTCTGCATGTGAACCACTTTTCACATATCCATGCACATCTCTGTGCTTGTCGAGGGAGGGGAGCGTTTCTGTGTGTGTGTAAGTTCCACGTAAGTGTGCTTCCATAACGGCACACTGTGAGGGCACATACCTGTCTGTTCTGTTGGGAAGTGCAGCAGATGAAGTGAACTGTGAGTCTGTCTCTGCATCATTTGAGGTGTAAGATACCAAGTAAGAGTCAGAGGAACAGAAAAGCGGTGTGGAGGGGAAGATGGGGGAGGGGGGTGTTGTAGCGATAAGAATGAACAGAAGAGAAACAAAGAGTGGAAAAAAAAACCTTTTGGATGCAGTTTATAAGCCCTTGAATGTATTTTGTTTTTGCCTCGAGGCAGCAATGTCTTGTCTATTGTTCACTTAGTTCATCCAGTTTGAACCCTCCTGCACTTCTTTGTCTTAATTAACCCTCTTCTTTGCCCAGGCACAAGGAAACTGGGCCCTTAAAGAGTCTGTGACATAATTCAACCAAGACATCATTAGAAAGAACTACTGTGTTTTTATTCTGTGTAGACAAAAAAATTCAAGAATTTTTTTTCCCCATATACTACCATAAATTACATCATTGTGCAGCAGACTGCAATGTTCGTTTGTCGAAATTGGGTTAAACGGCCATATTGTGACATAATGCGAGGAACCCAATGTGTAAACAAGCACGGCTGAGTACACTGAAGCAGAGGAAGTTGTGAGCGATTTCAGCGAGGATTTGAGCGATTTGTCGATAGTTTTTGAGGAAGAAGCAGGACCGAGGGATGAAGAAGAGCAAGCTGGTTCTAACAAAGGACTGCAACCCTATTTATTTGAACCATATTGTTCAGGAAGCAGTGATGACTCGCACATTTCAGAGGATGAGGGGTCCGGCGGTGAAGGGTTAGAGATGGACATCAATCGCCTCCAAAACACTGAATAGTAATATACAGAGAGATCTAAAAGAAATGGATGTGCAACTTTGATCATGTACCTTTGCTATGTTGTAAATATCAACCATAGGCATTGATTTTGTGCATATATATGTGTAATTATTATTATTATTATTATTATTATTATGTAATTATTTTTTTCACATAAGGCGATCGTTATTTAATCTTTTGGTTTAAAAAAATTTTGGCTTCAATTTATTTTTTTATTTCCCCGATCGGGTGGTCAAGGAAATTAAAAAAAAAAAAAGCTCAGATATTCAGTTTCGGTAGGCAATGAAATTTATAAAAATGAAAAAAGTAATAAAACGTTTTTTAAAGGACCTATATCATGCTATTTTAAGCCTTTCAAAGTAAACTATATGCATGTATGTGATAGTGTATTACCTTTGATACACTGGAGAATGAATTTCTTATGAAATATGAGTTATTTTCGCGAGCTAATTTTCCAACCCGGAAGTAAGATGCCTCGATCTCTGAGGCGCCGCCTCTCCTTCTTGTGGCTGCCGCCCATTTCATGATGATAATAAACTCCAACCATTTCTGACGAGTAGGCTCTTCTTTAGGAAGGCTGAACAAACTCTTAAATCTCTCACAACCAAAGACACATTTACGCCACTTAGAAGACATTGTCTTACGTAAAAAAGCAAACAGTTGTTGTCACTGAGCAGATTAGGTGCGAGAGGAACCACTTCTTCACATCGTCAATGCTAAAGTGAAAGAGTTTTGCCGATCACTGCTCCGTCAGCTGCACGGAGAAAGTGGGTGTGTGCGTTAGCCTGGGGGCGGTGCTGGTAGCACAGGCACTTCCTGGAGTGGGCGGCTCACCCACGTTCATACATATGAACGTGGGGACCCAGTCATTATCAGGGACAGGGCGGAGCAGCAGATCAGAGAGCAGGGTTGAGGAGGAATACTCAGAGATGTGTGAATGGAGCAAAATACCACTTTGGGGGTGTTTTTGGTGAGGAATTAACATTATAACATGCTTAAAAGCTCAAAAAAGTCGATTTTGCATGATATAGGCCCTTTAACACAAAGTCGTTCCATTTGGAGTAAAGTCAACACTTGGCTTCAAAATTCATAGGGGTGGATTTTACTTTCGGCAGAAAAAATAAAATAGAATCAAGTGTGCTAATTTTTTTCCGCTTGTCAGGGAAATTCTAGTCACAACGGCGGGTTTGTAAATAAAACTATTAAATAACAATAGTCTAATTTTTAAAAGTCTTGAATCATATGTTCTGCAACCTGATTTATGGGTCTTTGCTGTCATTATGTGCAGATATGTAGGTTGAAAAATGTTGCTTGAAGATAAGCCTGTTTCTTCATGTTCTTGTTGAAGTTCTTCACTAGTGATTGTCTCTTCTGGCTTTTTTTTGTCAGCAGTTCTGAGACTTCCTAAATGAAATAATTAATTGCAATATTACACACTCTTAAGCAGGGACAAAAGGCCAAAATATTTCACCCAGAAAACAAACTCATATCTATCTATCTATCTATCTATCTATCTATCTATCTATCTATCTATCTATCTATCTATCTATCTATCTATCTATCTATCTATCTATCTGTCTATCTGTCCAGTATATATATGGGTGTGTGTGTGTGTGTGTGTGTGTGTGTGTGTGTGTGTGTGTGTGTGGTTACAGGTTAAAGAAATAATGACACAAATGACAAAAGTACAGATAAAATATCCATAATGTGTTTTTGTTTTGAGATTGTAACTAAGCACCCTAATTGTTTTGCAGATCTGATGTGTCCACACACCTCTATCATACCCTAAAACATAAACAAAGGGACCTACTCTTTTCCGGGCGAGTTTTGACAATGTTGCTCATCTGCGCTGTTTTGATATGTTGATATCGTCTTGAGCTGTGGGTTTTCATTTAAAAACCATAGGTATGGCAGTCGGTTTTAGAACTCGTTTGTAAGGAACTTTCATGTCTAAAGATTCCTGTATAGCAGGCACCTCCTCAAAACTGTCTGCAGTGAAATGATCGCTACAGAGTACAGAAGATGGTGTTGGATGCCATTTGTCCCTTGTTCTTCTGTACTTGCTTCACCCATTTTTTAAGATTGGGATCTTTTGGGAATGAGAACAGGCTTATGTGTTCACTGGGGCAATTAGAACACCCAGCTGCCATGCAACATTTCGGCATTTCTTTGCTGATACAGAAGCTAAACAGCTTGTTTACACTGATGGCACACGGATCAGCCGAGATTAAACTCCTCTCATGATGTCATATCCAGAAACGAGGCGAGTCTCCGGATATTGCGTTACTGCAACACGGCGCTAAATTTAAATTCACTTAGAAATATTTTTCCACTTATTTAGTGCTCTAAGTCAACAGAACCAACTATGTGGACGATTGAAGATAAATTCATACTGAATATTGAGCCATACTTCCTACACCGTGTCACAGACACTTTAAAGGAGATTGTCAAGGCTGAAATCACAAAAAACACAGCCTAATATGTTCAAATGCAGGTTTGTGAGGGTTGTCTCTGAAAGTCATGAATATTTTGTCAGAAGTGTGTGTTTTGTTTTTAATTTGTGACTTTTTAAAAAAATTGCTAATGTTTATCCTTTTCATGTAAATTTACATTTTTATTGTGTAATCTGTAACCTTTTCTTTTCTTTTACACTACCTTTTCTTTTAGTGGCTCACCTCTAAAATATTTCAGTGACACTCTGGTGTTGCTTAGAAATCAAGTTTTTGTTGTTAGCATGGCTGCAACATGGTTTTGTTTAATGATTTACAAGGCATATCAAGAGCAAAACAACTCATAAGTGCAATGTTGCCACAGGGAGAAATGAAAACAGCGGGTATATATAGGGACACAGAAATTAACTAACAGAACAGCTGGGTAACTCATTAGGGCCAAATAAAAACACGCATTAGTGGCTGAAGGAATGGAAAAATGATGGGGGAGACTGGAAAACATAACTGAACTAAGAAACTGAGGATAACCCAACAAACTAATGATAACAGAATTGTGCAAATAGTTCAAAAACAACAAAAAGCGTGGACATGGTATCCAGATCATGACAGGGCAGCTCCCTCAGGGGTGGATTCCAGGCACGCTCCAAACAAAACAAAGGACACCCCAATCAGGTGGGAGAAGAGGGACATAGGTGCGGCGGGATAAAAGAAGAACATAAACAAGGACAAAATGTCTATCAGGTGGTTGGCCAAAGTCCCACAACCACCAGTAGGAGGAACATGATGTATCTCATGGCCTACCAGAGTCTAAGGGCCACCAGATGGATGAACACGATGTGTCAGGTGGCCTACCAGTGTCCAAGGGCCACCGGACAGATGAACACAATGCGTTGGGTGGCCTACCCAAGTCCGTGGGCCACCAGATGGGTGAACAAGGCGTGGCAGGAGATGGCAACTCAGGTTGAGCTGACTGCTCTGATGGCAACCCAGATGGAGTTGGCTGCTCTGACGGCAACCCGGGTGGAACCAGTTGCTCTGACGGCAACCCGGGTGGAGCCAACTGCTCTGACAACAAACCGGGTGGAGTGGCCTGCTTGGATGAACCAGGTGGATCGGCCTGCTTGGATGAACCAGATGGAGTGGCCTGGTCAGATGAACCAGGTAGAATGGCCTGCTTGGATGAACCAGGTAGAGCGGCCTGCTCGGATGACCGAGGTGGAGCCGACTGCTCTGAGAACCAAGGTGGAGCCAACTGCTGTGACAACAGCGAAGGTGGAACTGACTGCTCTGACGATGGCAAAGGTGGAGCCAACTGCGCTGATGATGGTGAAGGTGGAGCCAACATCTCTGATGAACAAGGTGAAACTGACTGATCTGATGAACAAGGTGGAGCCGACTGATCTGACGAACAAGGTGGAGCCAACTGCCCTGACGACCAAGGTGGAGCCAACTACACTGACAACCAAGTTAGAGTCAAATGCACTGACGATGGCGAAGGTGGAGCGGCCTGCTCAGATGACGGTGATGGTTGAGCGTGCAGCTCAGACGATGAAGATCGAGCATGCAGCTTGGGTGAAGAAGGGTGACGAATGGCAAACCCAGACAATAAGAGTGAAGGCTGCCGAGCGGTGTGCTTGGGACCCTGGAACTCCATCCCTGCTGCAGCTACCTCAGACAGGGAGGTAAAAACACAGGTGCGTGTCAGGTCAATACAGGTACCAGCAGTGGAGCCCAGTGGAGGGAGGCCAGAAGCAGATGGAAGCTGTAACTGGGTTCCCCCCTCCCCCCCCCCCAGGAGTAAGGCAAGACTTTTTAAGTACAAATGTTAAAAATACAAAATGAAGTACTTGCCCTAACTCCTGCTCCACTGCCGGCGAGAACCCTGGTGACTCCACTGCTGAAGAGCCAACCTCCACCTCTGGAACCACTGGAGGGGCTGCAGATGAGGTGCTTTGACATGCAGCAGTGGGGGAAGGCACCAGAGTAGGAGATGTGGGAGCCGACACTGCAGGCATGATGACGGGTGAAACAGCAGATGAGGCAGTAAGGATCTCAGCAGCAGGCGCCGATGCCTTGGAGGAGAGGAGGGCAACAGCAACAGATGAGGAGCTGACGGGACAGCCAAAGAAAAACTCTGGAGCGAAGAAGAGGCTGCTGCTGAGACTAAGGAGAAGGAGGAGCTACTTCTCACCAGCCCACAGAGCATTTGCTGGAGATTGGGGACCGGAATGAGGAGCCTGGTGAGTCCTGGGTAGCTCTGCAGGCTGGGGTATGCCTCTATTACCTGTACAGCGCCTTCCAGGTACCAAAGGGCTGCCTTGAGAGTGTTGAAAGTCCGGGCGTCTGAGATGAAATCCTCCACCAGGCTCGCAGCCCAACATTCTTCCTCATCCAGGCCATATGAAACAAAGTCCATACCCGCAAAGTCCATTGGTGGCAACATTCTGTCAGAAACAACGTTCAGTAGGCAGGAAGGATGACTTCTTTAGGTGGGTACGACTGAGTTGCAAGAATGTTTTATTAAATACAAAAAAAATGCAGCACAGGGGCTGTGAAAACACAAAAGCATAAAAGGCTGAAAAAACTCATAAATGATGATAAACAGTTTAACCAGAGTGAAGAGGAAACCGAAGGGAAAATCCTACAATGTTGCCACAGGGAGAAATGACAGCAGGTATATATAGGGACACAGAAATTAATTAACACAGAACAGCTGGGTAACTCATTAGGGCCAAATAAAAACACATGAGCGGCTGAAGGAATGGGAAAATGATAGGGAAGGGGGGGACTGGAAAACATAACTGAACTAAGAAACTGAGGATAACCCAACAAACTCATGATAAAATTGTGCAAACAGTTCAAAAACAATAGAAAGTGTGGACATGGTGTTCAGATCATGACGTCCAGTGTCAGCATTTTTTGGACAGCTGCTTTGAAAACGACCCAAATTAAGATGAGTTTTAAGATGAAACTGCTTTTAAGGACTAATGCAGTTTCAGCCATTATCCTGGGCCACCATGCATCCAAGTGGTCACGTCCTTTAACCAGTAAGTCTGTATTTTATCTCAGGGTTTGTTCTGTTTGTGTAATGTAGCGTTTGCTGCCATTAGCTTTTGATGTGTCTGAAGCTCTAGTCTACTAATGGTACGATTTTACCTTCAGTAAATGTCAAAGCCTTGTCTCAAATAGGTAATGTGCTCGAGACAAAATGATCCACAGATATCCAGACAAACCTGGATATGTTTGGATGCTACACCTTGTTGATTTGTTTGTTCAGACTTTTTGGAGAGACACTGCTGCACATTATACAGGAGGAGAAAAGCGATGTAATCAGATGTCGTCATCTGACTGTTGTGCCCCAATGCACTACAGCAAAGTATAATTTTTGGAGTGTGTTGAGATTGTGCAGAGATGATTGTGCACGGGATGAATGTGTAGTGTCTGGTAATTTCTGAAAGGACCAGAACTGCTCTGTCCCTGGCTCTGCGTGACCACTCTCCGGCTGCAGGCCAGAGCTGCCTCTCCACTGTGTTCTGTGCTATTTCGTTGGATGTGTGGTTGCATGTGATATACAATCGATCTGGCTGATCCTCTAAAGAGTCATGCTGGTGTTTAGTTTTAAAGTTTTGGATATTATAGGCACATGGGCACCAGTGGGGACTTGCAGTCTGCTTTTGGGTGGCTGTAGATAGCTTGCAAGTGGTGGCAGCTGGTGTGTGGGCTCTGCCACTTTGCTGTGGTGCTTGTGTTCTCCCCAAGTGCTAAGTGGTTGTCCGCAGTCATGGCAGCATTGCATTGTAATGTTTTAAACATTAGATTGTCAATACTATCATTTTCTGGTCAGAATTTGCCAACTTGTATTACAGTGCTGTATTGTTGTTCCTGTTAGGGGTTTTACAGCATGCCGGAATGTGACGTCACCACACATGTAGTTTCCTGTTTCCGTGTCTGAGCAGCAGTGTATAACTGTCTGAGCAACATACGTGGAGGGGTGGGCTGAAAATTTCATAGTGGTCAAATTTGACCAAATCTGGTTTATTTTTCAATTGCAGGGATCCAAGCCCTGCAGCACCAATGGAAGAAGTGTGTGGATCAAAGGGGAGACTCTGCTGAAAAATAAACCACATTTGGTCAAATTTGACCACTATGAACTTCTCAGCCTATGAACTTTTTAGCCCTCCCTCATAAGAACAGCAGGAGCGATGTCTGTATATGGTGCCGACATGAAGGGGAAATGTTCTCCTCTATTGCAATATTCAATAAAAATGCCTAAAGGCTAAAGAGAGAGAACTGAGACAAGCTTTGCTTATCCTTTTCTCTCCAGAAGACAGCGCGACTCAGCTCTATACTAACAAATCATACATAATCATAATTTTATTAAATATACAGTTATATTTGGTTATTAGAGTATAAACAGACACATTTCTGGCCAGTATTCAAATCACTGAAATCACAAGTAAGTCAACAAGTACACCCAAATGTCCTTGAATAAGCCATGCAGTTTTTCTTCGATGTAGTGCTGAAATAAGTCTAAGTTCTGTTCAAGACTGTTCAATTATAATTTTTTTGACAGATTAGATTTGCCTGTCATGACAGTTCACATTCATAATTACAGATGACTTTTACCTGACTGCAATATAGATCATCTGTCTTCTGAAACAGCACGCATCAATGACAGTAATAAAGGATGCCATAACCTAACAGCACACATATGATGGGTCAGTGTCAGCAAGTTTGCATCGGGAATACATCTCATAGAGGTCATTTGCACATTGGCAAGACATTGGCTAGACAATTGTGTAATGTGCAAATGACCTCTATAAGATGTATTTGTTATGTCTGTGAATGACGGAGAGCGAGGCGAGGCTTCATGCAGAAAACAACTCTCTGACTTTATTATACAGAACAGGGTTTATATACAGAATGGGCTGTGCCCGCCTGACGTCACCCTGTGGGTGGGCACGGCATCCCAGACACACATCCATACACCACATTCCTCCCCTCCCCCTCCAAAAAAAAAAAAAAAATCAAGCACACAGGAAAACCCACCCAAAACTGGTAACCCGACTCACACACTAAGAACAGGGAGAAAAACAGTAATAATGTCACGACTCGCCGCTCATCAGCGGCTTCAGCTGCGCGCACACCTGCGCCTCGTCAGCAGCGGGCTATTTAACCCACTCGGCCCAGTGCTGCGGTCTGGAGCCGTCTGTTCTCGTCGGTACCTCCAAAGCTCGTGATTCTACCTCAGATCACCAGCAAGATTCAACGACATGTAAGCATCCCTTACCTTGTCTTCCTAGCTCTTCACCCCTGTGCACAGGTGGACTTCCTGGCGGCGGATTTCCCCCGTCATCGCCGACTCATCTCCACCATCCGCGCAGGCCCTGCAGGACGCTGTCTCCCGGGCTTGTCACCTGCCGACACCAGCCACCTGTTCCCTGCAAGTAAGCAACACTTTGACTGATTATCCCTGTCTCGGTGTGGTGCCCGTTACCCTTGTCCTCTGCTCTTTCCCCATAGGGTTGTCCGGCTGAATGGCGCGCTGCTCTGCTACCTGCGCATCGGCGTTCACCCAAGCACATCCACATACCGCATACATCCATTCAAACACACCTGCTTGTTGAATAAAGCTGTTAAATCTATCCTGAGCCTGCGTGCGTGTTTCCTGGGCCAGACATTATGTCAGTACGGCTCCAGCAAAGCGGCCCAGCAGACAGCGGGCTCGCACGCCGTCTTTCCACCCTCGAGGCTCAGGTGGATTTAATAGCTCATCAACAGCAGGTGATCCTTAACCAATTGGTTAACATAACTCACCGGTTAGACCGCCTGGACCCCCAGCAGGCGTTCCCCTCGGCTTGCCAGGGTGGGCCAGCTCCTGCCGCTCCGATGCCCGGCCAGTCTACCTCGGGAACGCCAACCCGACTCACACCAATCCCAACTCCCGCCCGCTTCAGCGGAAAGCTCGGGGGGGTGCGGGGGCTTATAATGCAGTGTGCATCAGTGTTTCTGCGCGTTCCCGGGGACTTTCCCTCAGACCATAGCCGAATTGGCTACATTGGAAATCTCTTGGAGGGGCGAGCGCTAACCTGGGCTTACGCCGTAATGGCGAAGCCCAGTTACGCGAACCTCTCCTATAGCCAGTTCGTGCAGAGCTTTCTCGAGGTCTTTGATCATTCCCGGCACGATAGCGTCCTAACTGACCGGCTCCTTGCTCTTCAGCAGGGGAGCCGGTCAGCGGCGGACTATTCTATCGACTTCCGGGTTGCAGCGGAGGAGGTTGGCTGGGGTGAGGCCGCACTCTGTGGCATCTTCCTCCGCAGCCTCAGCTTGGGTCTGAGGGATGAATTGGCTGGTCGGGATCTTCCGGAGACACTGGCGGAGTTAATTTCCACCGCCATTAGTTTGGACAATAGGCTGCGTGAACGGTCCACCGAGCGGAAGTCTAGCAGCCGCTCGCGTGGAGGGTCCGTCCGCAAGCCTCAAGACCGCCCCCTGGCGCCACCTCCACTGGAGGCCTCTGAGGAGTCGGAGGAAATGGTGGTAGGCCGGTCAAAGCTCCCCCTAGCGGAGAGACAACGCCGCCGGAAGTTGGGTCTCTGCATGTATTGCGGAGGAGGCCAACATTCCATGGAGCATTGTCCGGAAAAGCCAAACGGGGAGGTCCGCGAGTCACTGTAGGGGGCCTCGCGGACTCTAACCGGTCAAATCCCCTCACAAGTCTGTCTTTGCCCATCTGATTTTGTCACAACGCCACGGGGCATCTCACACACGCACTGGTGGACTCAGGAGCAGAGCAGAGCTTCATTTCAAAGAGCCTGGCAACCCAATTGGGCATTCCCTGCCACCCTCTGCCCGCTCCTCTCAGCCTGATCACCCTCTCCCGTGCACCCCTCGGCCAAGTGACTCATCGCACGCAGCCTGTTCCAGTAATAATTTCGGGCAACCACCGAGAGGAACTCACCTTCTACGTCCTGTCCTCCTCTGTGACGCCTGTTATCCTTGGTTATCCCTGGCTGCTCCTGCACAACCCGGTGCTGGATTGGCGGACAGGAAAGATTGCCGCCTGGAGTTCATTCTGCATGGGCACCTGCTTACAGTCCGCAGCCTGCGCCCCGTCTTCTCCTCCCCCGTTCAAGGACGCCGCACCTCCGGATCTCACCTTGGTGCCCACGGAATTCCACGATCTGGGCCTCGTCTTCAGCAAATCCAGGGCGATGTCCCTTCCTCCTCATCGGCCCTACGATTGTGCCATCAACCTCCGCCCAGGGGCTCCCCTGCCGTCGGGTCGTCTTTATAGCCTGTCAGCGCCGGAGCGGGAAGCGATGGACAGCTACATTAAGGAGTCTCTCAGCACAGGTATCATCCGCCCCTCCTCATCTCCGCTCGGTGCTGGATTCTTCTTCGTGTCGAAGAAGGATGGGTCCCTCCGCCCGTGTATCGACTTCCGGGCATTGAATGACATCACGGAGAAGGACCGGTATACCCTGCCGCTGATGGACACTGCCTTCCACTCCATGCAGGGGGCGACCTGGTTCACCAAATTGGAACTCCGCAGTGCTTACCATCTCGTCCGGATCAGGGAGGGGGATGAGTGGAAGACAGCATTTAGAACGCCAAGTGGGCATTTACCTGGTGATGCCCTTTGGTCTGACCAACGCCCCTGCCGTTTTTCAGCACCTTATCAATGACGTCCTGCGTGATTTCCTGGGCCTCTTCGTGTTCATGTACCTAGATGATATCCTCATCTTCTCCAGGTCACGAGAAGAACATCAGGTGCATGTGAGGCGGGTCCTGCAGCGGCTGCTGGAAAACAGGTTGTATGTTAAGGCTGAGAAATGTGAGTTCTACGCCAAGACCACCTCCTTCTTGGGCTTTGTGATCTCACACAACCAGGTCCTACCCGACCCCGCTAAGGTTAAAGTGGTGGTGGAATGGCCCACGCCGACCTCCAGGAAGCAGGTCCAACAATTCCTTGGGTCCGCCAATTTCTACCGCCGTTTTGTACCCAACTTCGGTGCCATCGCTGCCCTGCTGACCCGTCTCACGTCACCTAAGAACGCCTTCTGCTGGACTGAAGAGGTCGCTGCGGCGTTTCAGGCGCAGAAGACGGAGTTTTCCTCCTCCCGGGTCCTGACCCAGGTCGACCCCGCGCTGCAGTGTCTGGTGGAGGTCGACGCTTCTGATACGGGGGTAGGGGTGGTGCTGTCCCAGCGATCACCCACCGATGGGGCCAAACAACCCTGCGCCTTCTTCTAACGGCGCCTGTCCCCGGCCGAGCAAAACTACGACGTCGGGGACAGGGAACTTCTCGCCATCAAGCTCGCCCTGCAGGAGTGGCATCACTGGCTGGAGGGGGCAGCTTTACCATTCGTGGTGCTGACGGACCATAAGAACTTGGAGTATCTTCGATCTGCTAGACGTCTGAATGCCCGCCAGGCGCGCTGGTCCCTGTTCTTTGCCCGGTTCCGCTTCACCATAACCTATCGTCCCGGCTCTAAGAACGTCCTACCCGATGCCCTCTCCAGGCAGTTCGCCCCAGAGACATCGGAGGAGCCGGGCCACCCCATCCTGCCCAGTTTGTGCGTGGTAGGAGCGATTTCCTGGTCCATCAGGGACAAGATCCGGAGGGTGCAGGAGACTGAACCGGACCCTGGCGGCGGACCGGAGGGAAGGATGTTCGTTCCATCTTCTGTCCGGGGGGAGGTCATTCATTGGGTCCACACCTCCAAGTTTGCCTGTCACCCTGGTGTGTCTCGGCTTGTGGATCTTCTCCAGCGCTCCTTCTGGTGGCTGGGTCTGCAGAAGGATGCCGCCAACTACGTCCGGGCATGCCCTGTGTGCGCCACTGCCAAGTCGGGTAATTCCGCTCCTGCGGGTTTGCTCCAGCCTCTGCCGACCCCTGGCAGACCCTGGCAGACCCTGGCAGACCCTGGTCCCATATTGCCCTCGACTTTGTCACTGGTCTCCCCACTTCCAACTCCTACAACGCTGTGCTGACCATCGTGGACCGGTTCTCCAAGGCCGCCCACTTCGTGCCACTTCGGGGTCTTCCAACGGTGCAGGAGACAGCGGATCTCTTGGTTCAGCACGTGGTCAGGCTACATGGGATACCGGTGGATGTCGTCTCGGATCGGGGTGTTAAAAGAACACTTTTTAATCTGAGTAAACTGGACTAGCCTGCCACAATTTCGATATCCAGCTTATTTTTTCTCATTAAAATCTGATGTGTTTTCAAAGTGTTCGCTTTATTTTTTTGAGCAGTATATATATACACTCACCGGCCACTTTATTAGGTACACCTGTCCAACTGCTCGTTAACACTTCATTTCTAATCAGCCAATCACATGGCGGCAACTCAGTGCATTTAGGCATGTAGACATGGTCAAGACAATCTCCTGCAGTTCAAACCGAGCATCAGTATGGGGAAGAAGGTGATTTGAGTGACTTTGAACGTGGCATGGTTGTTGGTGCCAGAAGGGCTGGTCTGAGTATTTCAGAAACTGCTGATCTACTGGGATTTTCACGCACAACCATCTCTAGGGTTTACAGAGAATGGTCCGAAAAAGAAAAAATATCCAGTGAGCGGCAGTTCTGTGGGCGGAAATGCCTTGTTGATGCCAGAGGTCAGAGGAGAATGGCCAGACTGGTTCGAGCTGATAGAAAGGCAACAGTGACTCAAATAACCACCCGTTACAACCAAGGTAGGCAGAAGAGCATCTCTGAACGCACAGTACGTCGAACTTTGAGGCAGATGGGCTACAGCAGCAGAAGACCACGCCGGGTGCCACTCCTTTCAGCTAAGAACAGGAAACTGAGGCTACAATTTGCACAAGCTCATCGAAATTGGACAATAGAAGATTGGAAAAACGTTGCCTGGTCTGATGAGTCTCGATTTCTGCTGCGACATTCGGATGGTAGGGTCAGAATTTGGCGTCAACAACATGAAAGCATGGATCCATCCTGCCTTGTATCAATGGTTCAGGCTGGTGGTGGTGGTGTAATGGTGTGGGGAATATTTTCTTGGCACTCTTTGGGCCCCTTGGTACCAATTGAGCATCGTTGCAACGCTACAGCCTACCTGAGTATTGTTGCTGACCATGTCCATCCCTTTATGACCACAATGTACCCAACTTTTGATGGCTACTTTCAGCAGGATAATGCGCCATGTCATAAAGCTGGAATCATCTCAGACTGGTTTCTTGAACATGACAATGAGTTCACTGTACTCAAATGGCCTCCACAGTCACCAGATCTCAATCCAATAGAGCATCTTTGGGATGTGGTGGAACGGGAGATTCGCATCATGGATGTGCAGCCGACAAATCTGCGCCAACTGTGTGATGCCATATATGGACCAAACTCTAATGCTTCCAGCACCTTGTTGAATCTATGCCACGAAGAATTGAGGCAGTTCTGAAGGCAAAAGGGGGTCCAACCCGTTACTAGCATGGTGTACCTAATAAAGTGGCCGGTGAGAGTTAGTTATATATATATATGTACGTACATATATACGTACATATATGTATATATGTATATATATGTACGTACATATACAGTATACAGATCACTATTTACACAAATAAATAATTGACACCATAGTCTCTGGGCAGCCATCATTCACATAGCAGCCACGGAGGGCCTGGGCACCCCCACAGCACCCCCAAGTCCGACCGCTGCCCCCCAGGGTCAAAACACTCCTTTCTTGCCAGCCTGTCTCCACCTCTCCAAACTGGCTTCTTCTTAACCCTGGGCCAAACCCCGCTGTCGACCCGCAGGGAAACCCGACCTGGTCTCCCGTGCCCACCACGTCGTCTTCAGACCCTCATTCTGTGTCGCGCTGTCCCGCTGACCTGGTCCAAACTCCCGCTCTGACGATGGCGTTTGGTGCTCAGCAAAACTGCGCCAAAATGTCCCGCTCCGCTCTCTTTTCTTTTGGCCTCGAACACCCCGAACTCCTGTGGTCGTGCTCTGGGGACCGCCGAAACCCGCTTGTTGGTGCCGCTCGCTGCCACCGTGTCCTGCGGCTGCTGTTGCTCCTCTCCGGGGCCCGCACCATCACCTTCGCCAGGCTCGTTCACTGACCCGGGCTCCTCGCCACTGCATCCAGTGCTCTCATCCCCGGTGCTCCGCTGCGCCATCATCAAGCCCAGGTCTCGTCGTTCACTTTCGGGGTCTGCACCATCACCGTCGTCGGGCTCGCTCACTGGCCCGGGCTCCTCACCGCTGCATCCATTACTTTCGGCGTCGGTGCTCTGCTGCGCTGCCATCATGTCTGGCTGCGGCTCTTCCCCGAAGTGCTCGGCCTGCACTGTCCCGCTTGCCCACTGTACAGCCTCCAACAGCGGGGCTGACTCCTGCTGCGTCGCCTCTCCGTCCTGCTGCATCACCTCTCCGGGGCTCTCGACGTCACCCTCACCGGTCACGTCCTCTGACACCGGCTCCTGGTCGTCTTTCCCAGCACCCCCGGTCTTGGTGCTCCTCTGTGCTGTTACCGTGTCAATGGCCAGGGGCTCCTCCACATGTGGTCCTAGTTCTGCCTTGAGGCCCAGTTTTGCACCATTAGCCTTGTTTTGGCGCAAAACTAGCTTGTCAGCTAGCCTGTCCATAGGTTCCGACTTAGCCGTTAGCTTCCCAAAGCTAGCTAGCTCCTGCTCGCCCTACGCCATCAGCCTCTTCGCCCGCAACTCTCTGGCCCTTGACTGCTCCGCAAAGTGTGCCTCCATGAGCCCGACAGCCTCCACGTAGCTCTCACTCGTGCCCAGCGAGTCGAGAATCCTTCGGCCCTCCATGCCAAGGTTACAAGCCAGGAGGGCCCTCCATTGTCTCCCGTCAAGCCGAGGGAAACCCAGCGAGGCAACGTACCCTCGAAGTCCCGTCTCCAATGCGGCCACGAAATCAACTGCTCACCTGGGCACTCTAGAAACGGCCACAGCCGCTGCTCAAACCAGCACGCACCCATTTTGCTCTTCGTCGCCAAATGTTATGTCTGTAAATGACGGAGAGTGAGGTGAGGCTTCATGCAGCAAACAACTCTCTAACTTTATTATACAGAACAGGGTTTGTATACAGAATGGGCCGTGCCTGCCTGACGTCACCCTGTGGGTGGGCACGGCATCCCAGACACACATCCATACACCACAGTATTCCCGAAGCAAACTTTGTACACTGGGCAGACATAGGCCAGACGTACAGCATGTGTGCTGTTGGGGTATTTGTGCAACCATTTTAGGATAAAATCAATACATTTTTGTTAAATATGTTTGGGATTTCCCCTCCATTGATCACTATTTTATTGTGGTGTAGAGGTTTGTGTGCCTTAATGATCCCAGGAGCTATGCTGTCAGGGGCAGCTTGCCCCTGGTAGGGTCTCTCAAGACAAACTGGTTCTGGGTGAAGGGCCAGACCAACAGCGGTCCAGTAGATCCCCATGGAAAAAAGTTACACAAGGACCCAGTGTATCCAAAGGAGCCACGTGGGTCCACCCTCCAGTGGGCTCACCCCTTGCAAGAGGGATCATAGTGCTATGTGAACTGAGATGCAGTCTGGCCTTCTCTGGTTGGACTGCTGACCCCTTGACCTGGACCCCCAGATAAGTGGTACAAAATGGATGTATGTATGAGTGAGATTTTGCTTTGGAGGACTGCAGCAGTTAAGTTGGCAGTATTAACCATTTGCAAGTGACGTCCCGCGTCACGTGATTTTTGTTGATACCGCCATATTGGACGTCAACTCGGGCGCTGTGTGAGTGCGTTTCAACATGGCGTCCGCTCAGTCAGATGTGCCGGCTTTGTCCGATGTAGTGCAACTACTAGATAAAAAACATCGTGACCGGTACACGGAAAAGCACAGTGTTATCGGCGTGGACCCTTACAACTTGTCGCTTGAAAAATTCACCAGTTTCATAGATTTTTGCCCCAAACCTGACGTACACTATACGGACATCTACAACTACCTGGTCAACACACCGTTTAGGTACACTGGAGAGTCTCTGAAAGCCTACAAAAGTTTGGATGGTTATAGTTATTTTGTTGCTGGGCTTGTGAGAAATGTGCTGATATCCCCAGTCATCACTTCAACGGTCCACTATGTCGTGAAGGCTCAGGTATTTTTATTTTATTTTTTCCCAAATTCAGACTCTAGTCTCTAGTCTCTCCCCTACTGCATAGATTTGTCATGTTATATAGAATCTATTAAGTGATAAATTATTAAAATTTTATAAAATATTCAATTATTATTATTATTATTATTGTTATTAGCTGTATATATAGTATCTCAATTAAATTAATTAAAAAATAATTAAATATTTTTATAGATCTATATATTCTGTAAAAGGATTTTTAAATACTTGTCTTATCAATAGAATACTCGATAAACAACTCCCAACACTATTAGATATATTACAAATTTTATTGTTCAGTCTATACAAGAAAGACTTATATCCAGATAAAAAGTCATCATACCCACATATTAATTATAAGAATATTTATCCACTACAGGTACATCACTCCCAGAAGATGTCAGACCCCCCACTGAAACCCTGGGTGATCATGAATCAAGATGGTGTCATACTGTCTTCACACTGTACTTGTATGGCAGGGTTAGGAGAGACTTGTTTGCACGTTGCAGCTGTGTTGTTTGCTGTTGAGTGTGCTGTCCACCTGTCCCAAGGCCAGACTTGCACTGATGTTCCCTGCGCCTGGTATACACCAACAGCAAACTTGAAGCTTCCTTTTGCTGCATTGCGTGATATCGATTTTAAAATTTATTTCTAAAAATAACAACTTTTAAAGTGCTTTACAGTCTATTAAATGCTATATAATCATTATGTGGGACGTCATAATATCTATGCAGGAAAATTTAGGTTAGTTATATCAGACATTGTTTCTTCTGCAGGTAAAATTTGTTGAAGAAACTACCAGATCGCAGAACAAGTGTGTGTTGTGGCATCAGCAGCGAGTCGGCAGAATAACGGCATCCATCTTCAAAGAAGCTGCACAGACTCATCTTGACGTTCCTTCGAGAAGCCTGCTGAACAAGATATGCTACCCAGTTAGTTTTACCAGTAAAGCAACAAAGTAAGAGACTAGAAAAGCACTCGGAGAGCGCAAACCTCCGCCAAGCCTGCATGCAATTCCTGAATTGTTTTTTTTTTACCGGTAATCATCTCTTTTTAGCCTGCTATGCTTAGCTACTTACTGTAAGCTACTTTTGGTGCTCAATTGAATCATTGAGTACTAAGTGGGTTGACCATGGAAACTGACAACATTTAAATTGTAAAGAAGACATATAATTCTAAAAAAATTGTCATTTCATTGTGCTATGTAAAATATTCAGATTTCTTACAGAAAATAGTTCTATATTGTTTTTAAGGAATACTGGTACATTTTTTTTTGTACTCTGTCAATAATTTTGCCGATTTGTTTACAGATGGGGATGCGACCATGAGAAAGTGGCCCGTGATCAGTATGAAGAAATCAGGTCTTCTCAGCACCAGGATCTACTAGTGCGTGATGCTGGACTAGTCCTCAGTCAGCGCTTCCCCTTCATGGGTGCCTCTCCGGATGGATTTGTCTCCTGTAGCTGCTGTGGGGAGGGTCTGGTGGAGGTGAAATGTCCTTTCTGTAAGAGGAATCAGGCTTTAGAGGAAGCGGTGGAAGACCCTCAGTTTTGTGCAAGCAACAGTGATGGCGACATCAAGCTGAAACCATCTCATAAATATTTCTACCAAATCCAAGCTCAACTGGGTGTCACAGAACTTTCTTGCTGTGACTTTGTTCTCTGGACTCAAAAAGGTTGTAATGTTCAAAGAATTGAGTTTGATGACCTCTTTTTTAATGAGAAAGTTCAACTTGTTGGTAAATATCACAGGTCTGTCATTTTACCAGAACTACTCGCCAAATGGTATACCAAAAATCCAAATTTGTTTCATATATCTTGTAAGACAAAAGAAACCCCAAAAGGTGATAATACTAGTGTCATTTGCTACTGCAGAAAAACCTGTGGTGATGCATCTATTGTAACCTGTGAGTCTGGCTTTTGTCAAATTGGTCAGTTCCATGTATCTCAGGTTGAAAAATGTCCCAAAGAAAAAGTGGTGCTGTCCAGATTGTAGAGCAATTTCAAGGAGTCAGAAAAATCTGAAGAACTAAGTGTGTGTGGCATGTAGATTGTGGTTGTATCATCACCTGAGGTTTACTAAAAATAATAAAATGTATTGGCCAAATAGAATATAATATTTCTTTGTTGTACAACTAGCTTAGCTATTGCATGTAAATATATATCATGACTTAAGTAATAAATTCAAATTTAATTGTTATAAATAATTTTCAGGTTATTTCATTGCGTGCATCATATAAAATGTTGATTGCATAGCCGCGAGTAAGGCGGCTATGCAATCTTTCCTCTTCAGCGCTGCCACCCATCTCCTGCGCCTGTCTTCGTCAGCTGGGAACCGGTAAAACTTCAAGTTGGATCCCTTTTTCTGGCGATTTGTACACCCAAAGGCACAGCAGTGAAACAACACAGTCTAATTCAATGCCAACATAAAATAAAACAAAGACGTAGGTTGAAATCAGGTAAATATATCAAGATCTGTTACACCGCTGAACAGCTGCTGAATGCGCCGTCCACTCGCTTCCGCCGTCCAATATGGCGGCGTAAACAAAAGGTGTGACGTCACAGCAAATGGTCAATACAATGAGAGTAATAAAAAGAAGGCGGGAACCCAGATGGCAGCACTGGGAGATGTTAGCAGCAAATGCTAGCAAGGATGCTAAAGGTCAGTTGCCTATGCATGTGCAAAGGAAAAAAAGTCACATAAATTCATGTCTGACTGTTCTCAGTGAAGTTGCATGACCACATATTGAATATACTGTATATCTGATTTACAGTGGTGTGAAAAAATGTTTGCTCCCTTCCTGATTTCTTATTTTTTTGTGTTTGTCACACTTAAATGTTTCAGCTCATCAAACAAATTTAAATATTAGACAAAGATAACACAAGTAAACACAATAATTTAATAATATAATTTAAATAAAGGTGTTTATTATTAAGGGTAAAAAAAAATAATCCAAAACTACATGGCCCTGTATGAAAAAGTGATTTCCCCTCATTAAAATATAAATTAACTGTGGTTTATCACATCTTTGGAAAGCTGAGTTCAATTTCTCGAGCCACACCCAGGCCTGATTACTACCACAACTGTTCTAAATCAAGAAATCACTTAAATAGGACCTGCCTGACAAAGGGAAGTAGACCAAAAGGTCCTCAAAAGCTAGACATCATGCTGCGATCCAAAGAAATTCAGGAACAAATGAGAAACAAAGTAACTGAGATCCATCAGTCTGGAAAAGGTTATAAAACCATTTCTAAAGATTTGGGACTTCAGTGAACCACAGTGAGAGCCATTATCCACAAATGGGGAAAACATGGAACAGTGGTGAACCGTCCTAGGAGTGGCTGGCAGACCAAAATTACCCAAAGAGCGCAGCGATGACTCATCCAAGAGGTCACAAAAGGCCCCACAACAGCATCCAAAGAACTGAAGGCGTCACTTGCCTCAGTTAAGGTCAGTGTTCATGACTCCACCATAAGAAAGAGACTGGGCAAAAATGGCCTGCGTGGCAGAGTTCCAAGATGAAAACCACTGCTGATCAAAAAGAATATAAAGGCTCGTTTTAGTTTTGCCAGAAAACATCTTGATGATCCCCAAGACTTTTGGGAAAATACTTTGTGGACTGACGAGAAAAAAGTAACACGGCATTTTAGAAAAGGAACATCATACCAACAGTAAAATATGGTGGTGGTAGTGTGATGGTCTGGGGCTGTTTTGCTGCTTCAGGACTTGAAAGACTTGCTGTGGTAAATGGAACCATGAATTCTGCCGTCTACCAAAAAATCCTGAAGGAGAATATCCGGCCATCTGTTCGTGACCTCAAGCTGAAGCGCACTTGGGTTCTGCAGCAGGACAATGATCCAAAACACACCAGCAAGACCTCTGAATGGCTTAGAAAAACAAAATGAGACTTTTGGAGGGGCCTAGTCAATGTCCTGACCTGAATCCGATTGAGATGCTGTGGCATGATCTTAAAAAGGTGGTCCGTGCTCAACAACCCTCCACTGTGGCTGAATTACTATAATTCTGCAAAGATGAGTGGGCCAAAATTCCTCCACAGTGCTGTAAAAGAGTCACTGCCAGTTGTTGTAAACACTTGATTGCAGTTGTTGCTGCTAAGGGTGGCCAACCAGGTATTAGGTTAGGGGGCAATCACTTTTTCACACATGGCCATGTAGGTTTGGATTTTATTTCCCCTTAAAAATAAACACCTTAATTTAAAAACTACATTTTGTGTTTACTTGTGTTAATCTTTGTCTAATATTTAAAATTTGTTTGGTGATCTGAAACATTTAAGTAGCGACAAACATACAAAAAAATGAGAAAGGGGCAAACACTTTTTCACCCCACTATATACCACATAGGAAAGCAACTCAGATCTGAATGAAAAAAAATTCAGTTTGAGTCCCTTCAGGGTTGACAGTGGTGTACATGAGCCTAATGGTGCATGCAGAGCAAACGCAAAACAAATTATATATAAATTACCATCCATCCATCCATCTTCTACCGCTTAATCCATTTCGGGTCGCGGGTGGGGGGGGGGCTGAAGCCTATCCCAGCATTTTTGGGCGAGAGGCAGGGTACACCCTGGACAGATCGCCAGTCCATCGCAGGGCCAACACAGAGAGATAGACAACCATTCACTCTCACAGTCATACCTAAGGACAATTTAGAATCCCCAGTTTGATGCCAATTAACCTAACTTGCATGTTTTTGGCATGTGGGAGGAAACCGGAGAAATCCCAGAGTAAACTCACGCAGACACGGGGAGAACATGCAAACTTCACACAGATCACTGTTGGTTGGGGGCTGGGATTGAACCCAGGGCCAAGGGCGAGTTGCTGTGCTGCCGCACTACTAACCACTCCGCCACCACGCTGCCCATATATACTGTAAATTGCAAACATGCAAATTTACATTTGTGCTAGTTGGATTTTGCTCAACTATGGTGAAAAATTTGCCCTATGCTTGGTCGCAATAGCCAGTCTACACTGAGATTCCACCATTACTTGGAGTGAGTATCAACAATGGAGAGTAAACAAGTTTTAAAATGAGACCGCCACTCACCAGAGAAAGATGTAACGGAGTTCCATAGCTGAGATGGAGTGTCTATAATTTGTATCCAGCCATGACATCCTGCTACCGATGTACTAACAAGGGCTAGCAGCTCCTAAAACTGGTCCCTTGTCAGCTTCAGTTTAGTGCTGTCATCCGGGTGCAGTTTCTGGAAAAGAAGTGACATTTTCCCATCTATGTGCCTGGCTGGATAACATAAACATGAGAGTGCTTTTTTTTTTTTTTTTTTAATTTCCACAGCAGGTACAAAGCAGCTGCAGAAGTTATGAGATGAGATGATGAGATTCAACTTTATTGTCATTACACATGTATGAATACAAGGTAACGAAACGTGACTTGGCATTTGGGCACGCTCTGCAGAGCGCATCCAAGGCCGGGGCAGCCGCTAGGCGCCAGTCATAGGTTATGACTAAGTTATGAAGGTAACCCTGCCCCAGATTTTCACTTGCTCAGCTCAGCTCTGATGGCTGTACTCATGCAAGTTAAGTGATGCAAATATTTTCTTCCTGTTTGGTCTGAATGCACCATTAGGGTAAAAGGTATCCCATAGTAAATAACTTACTTCAGTTCATGTACTTGAGTAAATGTAACCAGTTACTACTCACCTTTGTTCAAACATACAAATGCTATAGTATTTACGAGTGTGGTTTAAGTTCATCTGCAGCTTAAGTGTAAACAAACATTTGCTGAAAGGCTCTCTGCAGCAGGACCATTGTCAGACTGGTGCATTTCTTCACAGAAAACCATTAAGTGGCACCATTTCCAGCTTCACTGGCAGCCCTCCTCAGGCTACTCTCAACAAGCGCTGCAGCTATGGATTAATTGCAAAGCTTCGAGTTGTGAAAAATGCTTTTGATAGTGTTTTTTTTTAATTCACTGTGGAAATTTCTGAGGGCACCACAGAGTAAAATAAATATTCATTGTTTGACTCAAACTAAATAAATGGTAAAAGTGAATAAAGCATGTAGCGCCAAATAAAAAAGTAATTATACAAGGTGCATCACTGGAGAAACAGGCATGGAGGTTTTCAGAAGACTTAATGAAGCCACTAATAGTTCTTATAATGAGATGGTAGACTGGTCCATTATTAATGCATTTTTTTCATAGTCATATCTTTCTCAGTGGTTGAGCTTCCCCTGTGCTTAGAAAACACATAAAACTCCTTGGAAGCACACAGTTATACAGTGGGGAAAAAAGTATTTAGTCAGCCACCAATTGTGCAAGTTCTCCCACTTAAAAGATGAGAGAGGTCTCCAATTTTCATCATAGGTATACCTCAACTATGAGAGACAAAATGAGAAAAAAAAAATATCCAGAAAATCACATTGAAGGATTTTTAATGAATTAACTGGTAAATTCCTCGGTAAAATAAATATTTGGTCACCTACAAATAAGCAAGATTTCTGGCTCTCACAGACCTGTAACTTCTTCTTTAAGAGGCTCTTCTGTCCTCCACTCGTTACCTGTATTAATGGCACCTGTTTGAACTCGTTATCAGTATAAAAGACACCTGTCCACAACCTCAAACAGTCAGACTCCAAACTCCACTATGGCCAAGACCAAAGAGCTGTCAAAGGACACCAGAAACAAAATTGTAGACCTGCACCAGGCTGGGAAGACTGAATCTGCAATAGGTAAGCAGCTTGGTGTGAAGAAATCAACTGTGGGAGCAATTATTAGAAAATGGAAGACATACAAGACCACTGATAATCTCCCTCAATCTGGGGCTCCACGCAAGATCTCACCCCGTGGGGTCAAAATGATCACGAGAATGGTGAGCAAAAATCCCAGAACCACACCTAGTGAATGACCTGCAGAGAGCTGGGACCAAAGTAACAAAGGCTACCATCAGTAACACACTACGCTGCCAGGGACTCAAATCCTGCAGTGCCAGACGTGTCCCCCTGCTTAAGCCAGTACATGTCCAGGCCCGTCTGAAGTTTGCTAGAGAGCATTTGGATGATCCAGAAGAGGACTGGGAGAATGCCATATGGTCAGATGAAACCAAAATACAACTTTATTGTAAAAACTCAACTTGTCGTGTTTGGAGGAGAAAGAACACCTTACCTACTGTGAAGCATGGGGGTGGAAACATCATGCTTTGGGGCTGTTTTTCTGCAAAGGGACCAGGACGACTGATCCGTGTAAAGGAAAGAATGAATGGAGCCATGTATCGTGAGATTTTGAGTGAAAACCTCCTTCCATCAGCAAGGGGATTGAAGATGAAATGTGGCTGGGTCTTTCAGCATGACAATGATCCCAAACACACTGCCCGGGCAACGAAGGAGTGGCTTCGTAAGAAGCATTTCAAGGTCCTGGAGTGGCCTAGCCAGTCTCCAGATCTCAACCCCATAGAAAATCTTTGGAGGGAGTTGAAAGTCCGTGTTGCCCAGCGACAGCCCCAAAACATCACTGCTCTAGAGGAGATCTGCATGGAGGAATGGGCCAAAATACCAGCAACAGTGTGTGAAAACCTTGTGAAGACTTACAGAAAACGTTTGACCTCTGTCATTGCCAACAAAGGGTATACAACAAAGTATTGGGATGAACTTTTGTTATTGACCAAATACTTATTTTACCGAGGAATTTACCAATTAATTCATTAAAAATCCTTCAATGTGATTTTCTGGATTTTTTTTTTCTCATTTTGTCTCTTATAGTTGAGGTATACCTATGATGAAAATTGGAGACCTCTCTCATCTTTTAAGTGGGAGAACTTGCACAATTGGTGGCTGACTAAATACTTTTTTGCCCTACCGTATGTAGGGATGTGCTCATCTGACATTCAGCATCAGTATTGGACCAATCCTGGCAAAGATTAATGAATGAGATATCAGGGAGGAATTAAAAAAAAACAAAAACATGCCAAGGTCTTTTGTTCAGTCTTTGTTATATATAAAAAAGTCCAGACATTTGAGATGAACTTTGTTGCTGCATTTCTCAATTCTTTCTCCAGTGTCAAAGTCTGCCATCTTCAAGTCTTCTCTACCTGGCAACAGTAGGTGATTGGAGGGACGGGGGAGGGGGGGGTGGTCCCCCCTTGTTAACCTGCCATCCCCCCATCCAGTGGCGGACTCAGTTATGGGACATGTGGGCAAGCGCCCAGGGCACAATTCTTTTGAGGGCGCCATGAGAATCAAAAAAATAAAAATCATAATAAAAAATTCATAATTATGTGTGCTGAGCATGTGTTTGTGGCAAATGGGCACTCTCTACAGGTGGGATGCCGGTGCCCTCTGTCTGCGGCTGACAGACTCCACAGATCAAACTCCAGTATGGCCCATTCAAAGCGCAGCAAAGGGAGAAAAGAAAAAAGAAAAAAGTAAAAGTATTTTTTTTCTTAAATTATGTAGCGGTTTGAACTTTAAAACACTGAGCCTTTAAACTGCAACATTTGGTTATCACAGCTTATGTTATGTAACATAATTTTTCTCTAATGTGTTGTCATCAGCTTCAGTCTTGTGGCCACATTAATTCATTTCAAGGCTGTGCAAAGACCATTTTAAAGACAGGGGAGGGCAAATTAATAAAAAAAAGGGCACATGAAATGAGATTTGTTAAAAATATATGTCAGCTTTGTATGTTACTTAGTTGATATCTATTTTACTTTAATAACTATACACTCATGACATAGTAATACTCCACAGATTTTTGCAAATTATCAATTGCCGCAGAGACCATGGCCAAAACATTGATTTATTTATCAATTATCAGTTAAAAAAAATTAAAGTCATATAGATTCATTACACATAGGTTGATATATTTCAAGTGTTTATTTCTTTTAATGTTGATGGTTATGGCTTATAGCTCATGAAAACCCCAAATTCAGTTTCTCAAAAAATTAGAAGATTATGTATAATTAATTTTTAAAAAAAATGGATTTTAATAGAAATATTGGCTGACTGAAAAGTATGTCGATGTACACACTCAATACTTGGTCGGGGCTCCTTTTGCATGAATTACTGCATCAATGTGGCAGCCTGTGGCACTACTGAGGTGTTATGGAGGTCCAGATTGCTTTGATAGCAACCTTCTGCTCATCTGCATTGTTGGGTCTGGCATCGCTCATCTTCCTCTTGACAATACTCCATAGATTCTCTGTGGGGTTTAGGTCAGGAGAGTTTGATGGCCAATCAAGCTCAGTGATTCCATGGTCATTAAACCAGGTTTTGATACTTTTGGCAGTGTGGGAGATGCCAAGTCCTGCTGGAAAATGAAATCAGCATCTCCATAAAGCTTGTCAGTAGAGGGAAGCATGAAGTGCTCTTAAATTTCCAGGTAGATGGCTGCACTGAACTTGAATTTAAAAAAGATAAGTTTTTTAAAATTAATTTTATGCAATATTCTATTTTTTGAGAAATTGAATTTAGGGTTTTCCTTAGCTGTAAGTCATAACCATCAAAATTAAAAGAAATACAGTGGTGTGAAAAAAATGTTTGCCTCCTTCCTGATTTCTCATTTTTTTGTATGTTTGTCACACTTAAATGTTTCAGATCATCAAACAAATTTAAATATTATACAAAGATAACACAAGTAAACACAAAATGCAGTTTTTAAATGAAGGTGTTTATGATTAAGGGGGAAAAAAATCCAAACCTACATGGCCCTGTGTAATGATCTGAAACATCTAAGTGTGACAAACATACAAAAAAAATGAGAAATCAGGACGGGAACAAACACTTTTCACACCACTGTAAACACTTGAAATATATCACTCTGTGTGGAATGAATCTAGTTTTATTTTTTAAATTTAATTACTGAAATAAATCAGCTATAGCTATAAATGCAAGATATCTCTGTCTGTTTGTGTGTGTGTGTGTGTGTGTGTGTGTGTGTGTGTTCCTCAGACATCTCCCAAACTGTTCGTCAGACTGGTCTCAGACAAAGTGTTTTGCTGAGGTTACGAGGGTGTGCATCCTCGAGTGTGGAGTTGCTCCATGAAAATATATCATTTTTATCAGTAAAAGTTTAGCCACCACTCTGTCTCTTCATGCCCTGGCCTCAGGAAGTGTGGGTGGGATTTCAGATTGACTCCGTACTGATTGGGTAATACATGGCATCACGACCAGTCAGTCACCACAGTAAACCACAGTGAAAAATAACAAATTTGACTAGAAAAAGATAATACTGAAGCTTTAATGCTTAAAAAAAACCTATAATGTTGCTGTGACTGTGTCGCTCTAAAGTATAATTCGGCATATCAGTAGCTGAAATGCAAAACCTCCTACCTGCAGGATTTTCTAATTTGCGGATTTCACTTTGGATGATAAGAACAAGAAAGGGTGCTCATACTGTACCTGTCTGCAAGACAGTCCTGCCCTTTACTGTGACAGAAAATTATTCTGATGAAAAAAAAAAATAGCATAGCATTCTGCAAGAAAAGAAGAAGTTTGTTTTTTTAAATTTTTCTCAAAAAAGGGCATTTTTCATATAGGAGGTTTTGCGTTTCAGCCATTGATATGTGGAAAACACGAGGTCCATGGGTGTATGTGTGTTTGGGGGGGCAGCCGCCAGTCCGGCTTACTGTAGTCCTTCCCAGGGAGCCAAGCCCAGCCTGCCCGATTAATTGGACGGAGTCTCGGCTGCTGCTTCACTCATGCCACCACTGTCCTTTGCGGCACCGTGGGTTCAACATGGCGCTCCTCCCGATGCATGGGGATATAAAAATTAAAAGTTAATAATAATACCACCATGATTGTGGAGCACAGTGGCTAGATCAATTGCATATCATATGTGGACACATATGCACACGCTTTGACTAAACGATGACCGTGACAAAAAACACCAAAATAACGAAATAAATGATTTTTTATTTATTGACAAATGAGCAACACTGACACTGACAACACTGACTTTCAAACACAGCCTACATTTCGGCTTGTAAAGCCTAATCAGGCTACTTGTTTTCAGACAAGAATGCTTGCTTTCTACTGGCATGTACGAGTTTATTGAGATGCATCTCTCAGTGAGAGGATAGGTACAGATGTACAAGAAAATCATGAAAATATGAGAAAAAAAAGTGAAAATGGCAAACATTAAAAAAGTAATACATTTTGCAGGAAAAAGTTGAAAGAAGAACTTCACTTATTGTTGAGAAAATTAAACATTTGGACATTTAAGAGAGAAATAAAAAGTAAAAATAAAATGTTTAAAAAATGTGCGTGTATGTGTGTGTGTGTGGGGGGGGGGGCTGGGGAGGCTGTCCACCCAAGGTGTCATACAAGCCAGGACCACCCCTGCCCCCTTCCCCATAAAGGCAAGACTGTATCAATAGGTAATACAATGCAACTGAATGTGTCAGTGAGGGTACATTTGCAAGTGTCTAAAAAAATTTGAAATTTCATAAAGAAAAAAGTTTCAACTTTATGAATATATTAATTCATTCATCATTTAAGCCCATAGCTCACCATGTAGCATAGGCCATCGATGACCCCTCGCCATCGCACTCGTTTCTGGGCTGCTCTCTCTACTTCCTTCCAGCTGGCTTCCTGCCATTTCAGCTCTGCCTCAGTGTCTCGTCTCCAGCTGTTTTGAGGCTGGCCTCTCTTTCTCTTCCCCTGCGGGTTCCAGATCAGAACTTGCCGTGTGATGCTAGATGCTGGTTTCCTGAGGGTGTGTCCAAACCAGTCCCACTTCCTCCGCAGAATCTGTTCTGCCACTGGTTTCTGTCCCGCTTGCTCCCACGGGTCTTCATTCCTGATCTTCTCCGGCTACGTGATGTTAAAGATGCACCTCAGGCATGTGCTAAAGAAAGTCTGGATCTTCTGCTGCATCATCTTTGTCGTCCTCCAGGAATCACATCCGTAAAGTGGAACAGACTTGATGTTAGAGCTGAAAATGCAAAGTTTTGTTCTTGTGCAGATCTCTTTTGATGCCCAGATATTCTTCAGTATGACAAAAGCTGCTCTTGCCTTGCTGATCCTGGCTGTGACGTCTCGGTCTGTGCCCCCCGTCCATCCACCACACTTCCCAGGTAGATAAAGGACTCCACCTCTCTGATGGGCTCTCCTCCAAATGTGACCGGTGTGTTGGCAGTGGGTGTTAATCTTCATCAGCTTGGTCTTCTTCTTATTGATCTGGAGTCCTGTCCCAGCTGATGTAGTCTTCAGGCGAGCAGTGTTGTCCTGCATCTGGCTGTGATTATGTAACAGGAGCACTAGGTCGTCAGCAAAGTCGAGGTCATCCAGCTGCATCCAGAGTGTCCACTGTATCCCATTTTTCCTGCCTGTTGTCATGATCTTCATGATGTAATCAATGACCAAGAGGAAGAGGAATGGTGACAGCAAGCACCCCTGGCAGACTCTGGTCTTCACCTCCAAGCTCTCTGACAGCTGGCTAGCGTGTGCGATCCTGCAGCTCTAAATGCATTGGATGAGGGAGATGATCTTCTTGGGAACTCCATAAAGCCTCAGCAACTTCCACACCATCTCACGGTCCACACCGTCAAAGGCCTTCTCGTAGTCTATAAAACTGATATAGAGGGGAGAGTTCCACTCCAGCAATTGCTCCACAATGATGCATAGGCTGGCAATCTAGTTGGCACAGGATCTGTTCTTGCGGATGCCTGCCTACTGATCTAGGAGCTTGGGGTTGACTGCCTCCTTCAACCTCACCAGCAGAACTCGGTTAAAAACTTTGCTCGGCACTGACAGGAGCATGATCCCTCTTTAGTTGCTGCACTGGGCCGGTACCGCTTCCTTCTCCCAGATTTTGCTGAAGAGGCTGTGTAGCATGTTGACAGTTTCATGAACTGGCCCCTACGGGCCAGAAAGGCAGATCCAAACACTGAATTGTTTAGTGATATTTATTAACCAAAAGATTCAAGCAGTGCACTAACATAAAAATACAAACAAAACAACTAACAAGAATGGCACTCCAGAGCATGGAAAGCTCTGGAGGGAAGGAGAGAGGATTAGTCCAAAGTTCTCTGAAAAATAAACACTGCACACAGGACACTGTTATCCATGAAAATGCAACAAAAACAACTTACAAGGTTGGCAATCCAGAGCAGGGCAAGCTCTGGGGAAGAGAGAGGAATAGTCCAAGGAGAAAGTCCATGTAATGCTGCAGCAGTGAAACAATGAACTTGCAGAGCTTAAATACTGGGCAGACAAATGAGCAGCAGTTGTGGTTGAACAGACAGGGTGACCTAATAAACAATCATTCACAGCTGAGAACTGGGGCAGACTGCAAGTGAATAGTGGGTGCCTGGGAGAGGAAGAGTCTCATGTCATACTACCAAAAATAACAGAACCAAACAAGAAAATAATAACAGACAGAAAAATACTCAAAAAAACATAAGGAGTCTGAGCACAGCTCAGAAACATGACAGAGCCCCCCCCCCCACAAGGAGTGGAACCCAAACACCCCGAGGTAATACCACAGAGCCCCCCCCCCACCCCAGGAGAAGGGAATGACAAAAACTACCCCGGGTAGGAGATGGGGGAAAACAGGTTAGGTAGGGAACTAAAGGCTAGGGCCCGCTCAGGGCCACACCCACGCTACACAGGGCCCCTGGGCCCCCCTAGACCAAAGAACCCAGCTGTTCGGGTGACCAGCCGAAGTTCCAGGTCAGCCGGATGGCAAGATGGTATGAGTCGGGTGGTCTGCCAGAGAACAAGGACTACCCACCTCAGCAGCTCAGTCTATCTGGCGGCTGGCCTGAGTTCTTTAGCCACCAGGACAGCAGAAGTGACCCAGGAGGTGGTCTCCCTATAGGAGGACCCACAGCGATGTTAGGCAGCAGTGGAGGAACCATGATGGTGTCAAGCAGAGGTGAGGAGGCCTTGACGGTTGCAGACTGGAGCACTGCAGCACCCTCGGTGGCTACGGGATGGAGCACTGCACACCCTTGATGGCTCCGGGCTGGGCCAACGCTGCACCCATGGTGGCTCCAGGCAGGAGCAATGCTGCACCCTCGGTGGCTCTGGGCAGGAGCAATGCTGCACCCTCGGTGGCTCCAGGCAGGAGCAACACTGCACCCATGGTGGCTCCAGGCAGGAGCAATGCTGCACCCTCGGTGGCTCTGGGCAGGAGCAACGCTGCACCCTCGGTGGCTCCAGGCAGGAGCAACACTGCACCCATGGTGGCTCTGGGCAGGAGCAACGCTGCACCTGTGGTGGCTTCGGGCTGAAACAAAGTTGCACCCACGGTGGCTCCAGGATGGAGCATTGCAGCACCTGTGGTGGCTCCGAGTTGGAGCATTGCAGCACCCGTGGTGGCTCCGGGCTGGCGCATTGCAGCACCCGTGGTGGCTCCGGCTGGAGCATTGCAGCACCCTTGGTGGCTCCGGGCTTGACCAACGCCACACCCTCGGTGGCTCTGGATGGGAGCAATGCCGCACCCTCGGTGGCTCTGGATGAGAGCAACTCTGCACCTTCGGTGACCTAGTCCAAGGAGAAAGTCCATGTAATGCTGCAGCAGTGAAACAATGAACTTTCAGAGCTTAAATACTGGGCAGACAAATGAGCAGCAGGTGTGGCTGAACAGGCAGGGTGACCTAATTAACAATCATTCACAGCTGAGAACTGGGAAAAAAAAGTGAATAGTGGGTGCCTGGGAGAGAAAGAGGCTCATGTCAAACTACCAAAAATAACAGAACCAAACAAGAAATTAATAACAGACAGAAAAATACTCAAAAAAACATAAGGAGTCTGAGCACAGCTCAGACACATGACAGATGGTTGTTTCAGTGTCTGTTTTGATGGCTCCTGCCGGTATCTCGTCACGCCCAGCTGACTGAATGTTGACAGCTGTCAAACAGCGGTATCGTGGAATAGAAATTCTCCGGGAGCGAAGGCGACAGTGGAACAGGTCATACCAGAGCGGTAGCGTGGGGTTGTAGTCCTCTTCAGGTGTTTGCATGTGGATGGGACACAAACAACTCGTGTATCCCTCTTGGTTAAGGTGGCTGGTGTGCCTCAGCCTCACCTGGATGCCGGCTTGGGATCCACGCCTCCATGGCCTTCTACGCAGTGGAGCCAGCAGCAGTAGATTTCCAAGTGACAGGTCAGCACAAACAAATGGTGGAGCAAAGAAGCATCGGCCCCACTTCGCACTGTGTTGTTCCATAGATGCCTTAATTTGCATCAGCATTGTACGATCATACCATAGCTCAGAAGTGGCATGTTGAAATGGCTTCAGATAGACATAGTAGGAATAAAAACGCCAGCAGTGAAAGAGCAGCAAAGGCTGTACCAGTCACAGGCGCCATCTTGCCACCGAAGAGTGGCAAGATGACACCTGTGAAGAGAAAACTGATTTCTAAGACAGTAGCATCATATATAAAAAGAAAATATATTTTGCAGCTCCATGCAGATTTTTCTGGGTCAGAATTTGCTTAAAATGGATTACAGGCTCATGAATAACACTGAGGAGGCCTGAAACTGCAGTCTCTGGGAGAACTCACAGCTTTCTAGATCTCATGTAAATTGGCACCATGTTTTATTGTTTTTTTTTTTTCACGATACTGCCTGATGAACCAATGCCTGACATGAGTCAGGTCAGGCATTGGTTTCCTTGCTACCAGATAACCGGTGCTACCTGTCTCAAGGGTTGGGCCGTCGACGACTCAATCGGCAACCCTGCCCTTCCAAGGGTATGGAGGGTGAAACTGGGCATCTTGGCAGAACTAAAAACAATATCTGTCACAGGTCTGTGGTGGACCACTCCCAGTTACACCAGGTGAGACTGGACATCCTGGCATATAAGCACATCTGTCGCAAGGTCTTTGGTGGACTTTTGCCAGTTGGTGCATCGTGACATGCACTACATAAAGAGCAGCAATAAACAAACCTATCATCTGGTCAGTCACTGCAACAGATACAGGAGTCAGTTTGTCTTGGCCTGTCCTTGCCACTGATAATACCTCTATCTGCCAAAAATGTGCCGCTAGTCCAGCAAAAGCTAGCACTACTCAAATACTTTGCAAGCAGTTTCATGAAATGGTCAGTCAGAAAGCAACTCATACCGGCTCAGACATCGCCCGGGTGAACAAGGTCAGGAGTTCCTGGCAGCGGAGGGCGAAGGACAGAGCTGCATGGAGGAATCTGATCAGACCTAAATGAAACAGCCATCGTTGCCCCCGACAGACTGCCGGTATCTTGTCCGGCCCTGCAGCTTTCCCATTCCTCAAGGTCATGATTGCCTTCTTGATTTCTGCTTTTGAGGGCTTGTTGCAGTTGATTGATAGTGTTGCCTCTTCTGGTGGGATGTCCAGTGGTGTTTTGAGGGCTCAGCGGCTCTGTGAAGTGCTCGGCACATCACTTCAGCTGTTCCCCAGTTGTTGGTTGGTGGGTTTCTGTTTTTGTCTTTAACTGGCTTGTCTGTCTGCTAGAACTTTCCTGACAGATTCTTGGTCACCAAGTACAGGTCCTTCAGGTTCCCCTGTCTTGCTGCTTCTTCTGCTTGACTGGCCAGATTATCGATGTAATCTCTCTTGTCCTTATTGATGCTTTTCTTCACTTCCTTGTCCACTACTGTATACTCCTCTTGTGCTCTTGCTTTAACTGCTCTTTTCTGGCACATGTTCAAGATGGTTTTCTTCCCTTTCCTTTCTTCCAGTTTCTGGATGGTGTCTGCAGAGATCAACTCTTTGTGTTGAGTCTTCTTCCTTCCCAAAACCTTTTCGCAGGTATCGTGCCAGATTTTCCTAGTGTGCTGCCACTGTGTCTCTAAGTCTGTCTCACTGTCTTCTATCAGCTCTTGTAATGGCTGGAACCTGTTGGTAAGGCTGATCTGGAAGGCTGCTTGTTTGTCTTTATTCCTCAGCAGTCCAACGTTGTACCTTGTCTGTGTGTTGCCAGAGTTGTTGAGTCTCTTGATCCAGAGTCTCACTGATGTCAATAGAAGGTGGTGGTCTGAGGATATGTCGCACCTCTCATCACACACACATCCTCCCACAATCTCCTAAACTTCTGGCTGATGCAGATATGTTCTATCTGGTTTTCTGTGATGTGGTCCGGGGATCTCCAGGTGGCCTTGTGGATGTGTCTGTGTGGGAAGATGCTTCCACCAATCACCAGCTAGTTCAGGGCACACAGTTTCTGCAAAGTGCTCACCATTTTCACTCATCTGTCCCAGTCCATGTGTCCCCATGATGTCCTCATAGCCTGTATTGTCTGATCCTACAGTATCTTGGTGTTGAACTCTCCCTTCAGAATGGTCATGTCCTTGGCTCCTCCTCTGTCTATAAAAGGTTGCAGCTGTTGGTAAAAATCCTCCTTCTTCTCATCGTCTGCATCGTTGGTGGGAGCGTAGCACTGGATGACGTTCAACTTGATGTTCTTCTTTCTGGTGGTGAACTTGGCTGTAATGATGCATGAATTTACTGGTTCCCAGTTGATGAGTGCTCGCTGTGCCTCCAGTGCCAACATCAGAACCACACCCTCAGTGTGGGGGGGCTCCATCCTCTGTGTGTCCTGAGTACAGCAGTGTCTCTCCAGATGCAAGTCTTAGCTGTCCTGTCTGTAGCCACCTGGTCTCACTCACGCCAAGTACTCCCATCTTGTAGGTCTTCATTTCTCTCACTACTTGGATGGTCCTCTCTGTTTCATACATTGTCCTGACATTCCATGTAGCAATTCTTGTTTTTGTCCTCAGAGTCAGAAGGGGAATCAGCCATGCAGCTTCCTTTCGACTTTCAACGCACTGCGTCATGAGTCTCCAGAGTGGAGACCCTTCCTCTCCAAGATGAATGTCTTGGTTTTTGGTTGTTTATGCTTCTGTAACAAAATTTTTTTTTACAGGCAGGGTTGTTAGCCCTATCCAAACCTATTTATCCTCTAGGTGAGGTGATCCACATTTGTCTGACCTCTACCCCTCAACCTGTCCAGCATGGGTGATCCTACCAGGAGCATTTGCTCCCGCTGATATAGCTCTCCAGGTCATAGAGGTACGCAAGCCATCACACCACGGCAAGCGGTGGATCATGTGATGGTTTATGATTATATACATAGCTGTAAATTTGTATGGAAAAAAATGCAAATTTATCTAAAAAATTTTCCAGGAAAAACAAAGTTGCACAATTCTAAGAAAATTACAAGTTTGCAACAAAAACTTCACAAATTGGTTAAAAAAGTGAAAGTTATCATGGAAAAACATTAAAAATGTATACAAATCTGCTGCTTTTGTTGTTGCAAATTTGTAAATTTTTTCTCATAAATTTATGAACATTTTCCTTATAAATTTGCAGCCTTATTGTCATTTTTTTCTTGTAAATTTGCAACCTTTTTCTCAGAAATGGGACTTTTTTCTTGTAAATATAATTTTTTTTTAAAATACATTTGTGACTTTGTTTTTAAGTTTGCACCTTTTTAGTAAATGTATTATGTTTTTCCTTGGAAATATGTTTTTGCCCCTCATTCACAATTTCTTTTTTCCTCCCAAATTTGTAGCAACTTCCTCATAAATTTGGAACTCACTTATGGCAACTTATGATGACTTGATAATTGTAAATTAGCATTTTTTGTAGTTCTATTCCACCTTTATTCTTGAAAATATGTATTTATTTTCAATGTATATGTTTGTTCTTAAATTCATGAATACTCCCTACCTCTACCATCCCCCTTGTTAAAAAAAATAATAAATCGCCTACCCCTGGCAGCAAATCTCGCGAGGCAACCTATGACTTCTCTTCACAATGTGTGCTTACTTTATATCAGAGTGGACTGAAAATTAATTTGGTTAATTGAGTTTGCAGCATTTATACATATATTTTAATACCTACCTGCTGTGTAAATCCCCAAAACGCTGCCACGTTTAGGTTTACAACATTATCTGGCAGGGCTCCTGGCTGGGAAAATGTCAGTGTCTCCTGCAGAAACTGCACCTGGATGATGGTTGTTTATACCGCTAGTCTGCTAACCCTCATTAGCACATCTGTAACATCCAAGTACATAGGTGGATAACTCCAACACGCTGTTTCAGCTGCAGAGCTCCTGGTCCATCTGTCTGCAGATGAGTGGCAGTCTCATATATAATAATAATATGTAATTGCACCGTGTGAAAACTTCATTTTGTGTTCGGTCTGAAAGCACCCTAAGTGAAATGCTCTTCTTTTTTGCTTCACTGCATTGTGAATATTAATAATAATCTTATTATTCATCTGTAGCAATAGGTAATGCAGACACAAATAGGGACATACTGTTTGAAGGCAATCCCTCAGATTAAAATTTGCACGTGGAGAGTGAGTTGATAAGGCTGTAGAATAAATGCAAGGTCAAACAGGAATATTTTGTAAAATCATATACAGAGGGCTCTGGATGTTTTTTGTTTTCTTCAATTTGGGGAAAAAACAGCATGAAAACAGAAATTTTTTTCTGCAATGACTTTGGATTCACTGTCAACACTGTTGCACATTGCCTTTTAGGCACTGATAGTGTCACTGACTAAAGTTTATGGCCTTCATTTTAAAACAGCAAAAAAAAAAAAATCAACTAGAAAAGCACTCAAAGAGTGCATACCTCAGCCAAGACTCCTTCTGTCCCTCATGGGTCACTTTCAAAATGTAATGAGTTTGCATTGGAAGATTCTTGCCAACACAGTGTGAGAAGATAAGAGCCCTGGTGGAAGTATACATTTTTGGATCATCAACAAAATGTTATGGGTTCCTCTGTAGCCCAAGGACCACCTCTGGTAAAAATTTCATCCAAATTCATCCAGTAGTTTTAGAGTATTCTTGCTAACAGCCTGTGAGAAGATAAGAGCCTTTGGGAGGTATGCACTCTCAAATCATCACCAAAATTTAATGGGTTCATCCTTTGCCCAAGGGCTACGTCAGGTGAAAATTTAATCAAAATCCATTCAGTAGTTTTTGTGTAATACTGCTAACAGACAGACAGACAGACAAACAAACGGACGGAATAACAAATAGACAAACCATCTCGGTTACATAACCTCCTAGGTGGAAGTAATTATCTTAATATTTGTACAGCACGAGTGTACACTCATGTTTTTTAGTCTCAAACTCTGGACATTGATTTACCCTCTGCTTTCCGTATAACTCATTAGAAAGAAATGGTGTAAAGTTGTATTAATTGATCAGAGATCCCACTGGCCAGTTAGAAGTTCAGAACAAGAAGCCAACCAGACCCAAACTAAAGTTGACCACTGAGGAGGAAAAACAACAGGAGATGTGGAGAGGCCTGCCTTTTACCTCTTTAAGCCACGAGAACAACCAAGATGTGAGGTTCTTGACTACTCAGAAGGAATTCTCCCTGACAACTAGGCAGTGCTACAAAATTACAGCCTTCACTGTTTGCCTTTTCTGAAGCATTGTTGGAACTGATGGGCAGAGTGATACAAAGAAAGTGGGGAAAAAACACACAGACAGGGTCCCTGTGGAGACTTTGATGAGGAAGAAGGCATTTTTTTCGTATCTTTCTTGGCTTTCTGCCTCCTAAATGATTCCCTGGGTGGGCTCAAGAGTGTCAGAGTAAGAGCTGCAAAGAAAGGCTTGGCATATCCAGATGAGAAGCGAGGCAATAGGTTGCAGTTTCCAATAAAAAATAAGAGACTTTGCTGAGAAGAGTGAGACTTCAATACACACCCACAGGTTTACACATTTATACCCCTCTCACTGAAAACTGAAAACCCAGCTGCGTATTTACCGCTGCCCTCATTTGTACAACCAGATACCTTTTTGGCTGCGGCTCACTCATACTATAGGCCTGACACACTTCTGAGCTTGATTACTCACAGTAAACAGCTGGTTTATAACAGTGCCAGCATTATAACAGGGCTCAAAATGAACCAAATTAGCTTTGATCCACTCCTCTCCCCTGTAGCCATGGTGATTCAAATCCCAAAAAGATGTGGAATGGAGAAAAATGTCAATTGGGAACAATTTGAAGTAGTTCCTACCTGAAGCATTTGCCACCTGTGGCTCAGTGCTGCTTTTTCCGTCTCCCTTTGGCCGCAGAAGAAAAAAGAGGTTAGGCTTAGTTTTCTTTTCTTTTTCCATTTCTGTTTCCCCCCGTGTTATTTCTGTTCCGGTCTCCCCAGATAGCTTTCATACCCCAACTACTGTTTGTCCGTAAACATTGTTCTCCCCTGTGTCAGTAAATTAAGATTTAAATGAAATTATTTGTAGCATTTTCTTCTGCAGCTATAGTGTAATTAGCTAGCCTTCACACGAAACGGCTCCAATCTGTTATCCCTAAACTACGGTTGCCCTGTCTCAGAAAATATTATGGGTTTACTAGGCTGCTCTCTTAATTTACACACAAATTGTTTAGAACTATTTATTATGGTTTGCTTCCATTTGAATTTTAATCTGCTTACACCTAACTCATTTGGTCCAGGCTTTCTATTTGATTCGGACCAAAATTTTAGGTGTGAAACCTCCCCTGAACTGTGGTCCAAGCCAAAGAGCTTAAATTTGGTCTGGCAAAAAGAAGTGGTCTCGGTCCAGATCAAACTATAACCCTTCATTTTCAGAAAGGTTTGGACTTTCAAACCAAGCACAGGAAGTTACAGCAGCCAAAAAAAGAGGGAAAATGAGCCACAGTAGCATATGATGAGAGAAAGAGACCCAGGTTTTTAAGTGAAATATGGCATTTTAGTAGCATAAATAATAATTTTTTAAAAAATCATAAAAATGCAGAAACTCATATTTTCAGAGAGGATGTGAGAGAGTTTACGAAAGACTGGGAACAGAAATGCCATCTGAAGATGATCAACGATTGATGGAAGATGCCCTTTTTACCGGAGACCTGGGGCCTCACGTACAAAGGGTACTTACGCACAAAAACATGATGTATGTCCTTTTCCATGGAAAACTTCAGATGTATCAAGAATGAAATGACCGTGGAAATATGCACAGCCCCACGCCAACTTCATGGCTGGTGTACATACGTTTCTACTGTTATTGGTCCGTTGGTAACACTTAAAGGTGATGCTGGGAGACTGATAATGACGTGAAAACTATTGTACACACCAGAGACACGTGATGAAAAACATCCAAGTGTGCTCAATTAGATGAGTGGATATAAAAGCAAGCACAAAGAAGTGCAGAAAATGCCTTTAACAACAATGGCATTAGCATTAGAGGATATTTCAAATCGCGCAATGAGAAGAGAAAGGGTGTTTAGAGACAGAGGATTTTCTGGCTCAGGCTGATGACTGGCTTGTCAGCTGTTTTAGGTTTCCACGGGCAGTCCTTGTAGAATTGTGCTCAGAACTACGACCGCTCTTGGAGCATGACTCGGTGAGAAGCCGTGCGCTGCCCATCCTAGTGCAGGTGCTGACAACACTGGGATTCCTGCCAACAGGGGCATGCCAGAGGGAGCTGGCAGACCCATCGAGAATTTCCCAGTTGAGCCTGAGCCAAGCTATCCCAGCTGTGTGGGATGGCATTATCCGGCTGTCACCCAGGTACATCATATTCCCATACAATGCAGTTGAACAGGCCAACATCAAAGTGCAATTTGCAGTGAGAACCGGTTTTCCTAATGAAGTTAGGTTAATTGGCATCAAACTGGAGATTCTAAATTGTCCTTAGGTGTGACTGTGAGAGTGAATGGTTGTCTGTCTCTCTGTGTTGGCCCTGTGATGGACTGGTGATCTGTCCAGGGTGGACCCTGCCTCTCGCCCAAAGATGCTGGGATAGGCTCCAGCCCCCCCCGTGACCCGAAAAGGATTAAGCGGAAGAAGATGGATGGATGGATGGATGGATTCTAATGAACAACATTGTTGAGCACAAACTGCAAGCTGTCACTGTGCAGATGGGTGGCTTCTTGGTGCATAAATTCAGTTAATTGTCCTAAATAACCCACCTCATGTACTACGCACCTGTGCGCCCCAAAAATCACCCTGTCTTCAAGACTTCAATACAACTCAGTGTTTGGAGTAAGTGACTTTCTTTCTTTGCTGATTAAACTACAGTTTCACAGCATTCTACCAAGCACCCAATTGCCTCTGTGTGTACAGTAGTTATGCCAATAAACACATGCGCAAAGTTTGAAATGCAGCAGTCTCGTCCTTTCCCTGGCGCATTTCATTTACAATAGTAGTATGTGCAATCCATGTAAGTTGTATATAACTATCAAGGATGAGATTTGCATTTTGGACATAAAATATGTACTTGTCGAGTCTAATATGATCTGCTTCCAACTGACAGGTGACCGTAGCTACTCACTAAATAGGTTCATATCGTCTTCTTTTTCATGACTGTTTTTATTACTGTTGAGCTGATCCACCCGGCTGGTCACAATTCACAGCCATCAGCTGACACTTCTGAGGACGACTGCAGACGTCAGTCGAAACATATCAAGGTTAAATAAACATCTCCTTCTCATCCCTGTCTGAATAAAGGAAACAGTAAACTAATCTTATAGAGCTGTGGGCAGGCTATTGAATTACCTGTATCCGGCGCTAATGCCGGGGGACAGCATGCCACACAAAACATTTTTACACACCTCTACCTCATTCAGGAACACCTCCAACTCAAAGTCCGTGAAATTCCATAGTTTTTGATCTTGGAAATCCATAATTTTTGATCTTGGATACAGGAGAATCAAATGTGCAGCGCTTGTATTTATCTATTTGCATATCTATTTGCATCTAATTGCATATTCAAATGGAGATGTGTCAAGGGAGGAGTCCGGTATTTCCTCTCGTGTGTTCAATTTCAAGTAGATTGAGATGTACAAAGGAAATGAGCTTTTATTTCGGCATACACACTATTTCATACGTCTGGATTTTTTTTGCTTACGGCATTTTCTTGATTTAAACATACATCATCTTTCAGTAGAAAATCCACTCAAGTCTTTGTACATAAGGCCCCTGGATAATATTCTAGCCTCACTAAAGTAGTTCACCTCCAAATATGATGGAGTCTTCCCCAGTTTTGATTTCGGACTTTTTCACACCTGAAAATCTGCACCAAGGTTCATACTTTTTTGTTCCTTTGTCTACATTTGGTCTGGTCAAGGTTGGTTCCACACTGCGCCTTTTCCAAGTGAACTAGACAGCTTTACATGACAGCACCTCTGTGTTGTTGTCATGATGGAGTTTGTGTAGTTAGCACAGACCGGTAGCTAGCAAGCATGCTACTCACCCTCCAAGGTGAGTCTGTAGCTGCGGACACATCAGTAACTGCACTTTATGTTGAAACTATTTAAACTATTAAGAGGTGAGCTAGTTTTGTGAGGCTATAATATTATCCAGGTCTTCATTAACAATGACATTTGTCCTGCTCATCAGCAGAAATGATTTTTTTAGGGACATTGCTCATCCATTTTCAAAAACTCTGTCACATCCTCTCCGAAAATATCTGGTAAGTTTCTGCATCGTTACGATTTTTTTCAAGTGACTATTTATGCTGCTAACAGCCATGTTTCCTTTCTCAGAGTGCTCCCACGTATCATTTTCCCGCTTATCAGCTGCCTTAACTTTCTGTATTTGATTCAAAAGTCAGAACTTTTCGAATTATTCCTTTTGCACTGTGAATAAAACAGAACAAGGTTCAGTTTGAACCAGACCAAGACCACTTCTTTATGTGAGAGCAAATTTCAGCTCTTTGGCCCAGACTGTGGTTTGGAGGTTTCACAACTAAAACTTGGGTCTGAATCAAACTAAAAAGTCAAAAATTCTGGTCCAAGCAGGTTCAGTGTGAAAGCACCCTAAAAGTACAGGTACCAACGTACCCAGAGCTACAGAAAACTCCTCACAGGGTGAATAGCATGTTTGCCAACTACACAAATGTCATCATGACAAGAGGATGTAGTCGCCTTAAGTGAAGTTGTTTAGTTTGCCTGAATAAGGAGCAGTGTGAAACCAAACCTAACGAGACTATCCATCCATCCATCCATCCATCCATCCATCCATCCATCCATCCATCTTCTACTGCTTATCCGGGGGTCTGAGCTGTGGGAACAGCTGTTTAAGCTGTTCATCTAGCAGTTCACAAAGCGCCACGATCCCCATGATTCCTCCTGCAGGTGGCGAGTCCACTGAAGGGCAAACCCGTGTGGCCAGTGCTTGCTCCAGCATTGCTGTTGTTGTCGTCACTGTGCATAGTGGGAAATGTTAAGGTCTAGGTTCAAATTTTGCAGACCCACATGAGCTTTGGTGTGATTTGCTACCAACTTGTTTTCTTTTGTAATCAGTTTTTCTGTTGTGTTTTTCTTTAAGTTTTAGCCTTTGTTTTTACCAAAGATTATATCCCTACTTAATTTTCACTGTTTATTAATCAGTTAGCTGAATTAGCAGCTATTTTTAAGATGGATTGTGTCTGAGCCACAGATGCTTCTGGACTGCTCCTGACTGTTATTTAGTCTCTGCTTCACTTATCCATCTGTTCCACCACCTTCTTCTCATCTTTTTTTTTTGTCTGTTTCCTGCTCTTGGTTAACAGACTTACCTTTTTGTTTCATTTATTCTCATGCACTTTTATTGCATTCATTTATTCACTTGGATGCATCATCCCTGGCAGGCTCCGAGGAGCTCAGCTGGGAAGGAGCAGTAGCCATTTTCTCCAAAGAGACATCGCCATGCCAACAGCAAAACAATTTAGCCCCTTCTCCGTGAAAACCACAGCTTCTGTTCCACCTCGACCAAGTGGGTGTGTGTGTATGTGTGTACATGTCTTTGTGAACTCTTAAATCCTGCAAGAGGTGATTGTACTTTGACAGATTTTAACATCTGCTCATAAACATAAGCCAGGCACACTTTATCACCTCTGATGGAGGTTTGTGCGTGGCATGGGTATTGTCTAATGTTTGGTTTAGAAGTTATGAGGAAGACATGGTGACTAGTTTTGATTTTACTGTGAGATATGTATTCAGCGCATTCATCCCTTACGAGAAGAGATGAACTACTGTGTTGATGCAGTGTTGCTGTCTGCCAGGCCAAGCTTCCTGCATGGAGCTTTGGATTGTCACTGTTTGTCTTTTTGTCTGTAGGAGACATTTCATGGTTCAGCTATGGCTATGCATTATATAAAGTCACATTACATTAACTTTTTTAATATTACATAAATTACTGGGTTGTACAATAAGGGCCCCTTTACACAGACAGAGATTGTTGGGTGACCATTGAGAGATCAAACACTGACCTGATCTCTCAATTATCTCCTAAAGCCTCATAAAAGCTGATTCGGTGTAAATGTTTGGGAGGTTGTTGTATGATTTTCATGGCAATCTATAGACAACTTTGAAAGATCCTTGCAAGATCACTGAGTGATCAGGAGAGACTGCTGAGGGATCACTGAGAGATTCTTGGGCAGTGACAGACAGACAGATGGCAGCAGATGTAACATTTGTGCAAATGGTTGCGGTTAATGTGCAGAGACATACAACAGCAAAAAAGCAAGAATTCTGATAATAGAAGATAATAGTAGCAAGAATTCTGAATATTGTTCATCAAAATTATCCATGTTTGACATAAAATGCAACAAAATTGTAAAAAAAAAACTAGCAGGGAAATTACAGCAAGCAGGTGCTGTGTTCGAAATGCTCACTCCTTCCCCATACAGTGTCCTATATAGTGAATGCGCAGCCATCAGAGCAGTGAGAGAAGAGCTTTGCATCACAACATAAACTACTTTAAGGTATTTATATTTAATAATTCAGTAAAAAAGATTTGATTTAATACATATTTACTACAAATTACATGCAGGTATTCATTTTTTTTTTACCACCATTAGTCTGTTATGTTTTACTGTAATGTAAACCTCGAAAACAAACCCAGTAGTGTTCGAAAGTGGTTAATTTTATTGTCATATTGAGTTTACTGTATAGTCCACTATATCTAAATTCACTATATGGCGAGTAGGGAGTGAGTGAGTGAGTGAACATTCCAAACACAGCCAGGGAAATCAGTCAGAGCGAGCAGACTGGGAAGGCAGCCAAGATGAGTCACGTGACCCAAATACCAAGTGCTGATTGGCCGTGTGGAGTTATCTACTTTTGTAAAAAAAAAACAACAAAACACTCCCAGCGTTTATCGACTTTTGAAAAAAACAAACAAACATGAATTTGTAGTGTCTATAACATAGGACATATCGGATTTTGAGAAAAAACAATTTGAACTTCTATAAGTAGGTAGTTGTCTGATGTAAAGAAGGAAATTTTCTTGGAAGTGGCGTTTATCGGTTTTTGCAAACAAACTCTTGTATTCTCTATTATTGTCAGTAATATCAGCCTTCATGCTGAACATTAGTACATCTCGGTAAATTAGAATAGCATGATTTGTAATTTAATTAAAAAAGAACCATAATTATCAGAAATAAATTTAAACGGCTTAAATATTTCACTGCATATGTGGTGAAGGCTCACATTCCTTCACTGATATTTAAAGTGTTTGTAAATTTATTTTGGACTGGAAGAAGCTCTTTTAATTTAATCTGAAGCCTGATTAAACGTTTAAAAGAAACTCCGATTATATTGGCATGTTAGCTCTATATGCTTTATTTTGATGTTAGTAACATAACTATAACATAATTTTTTTGAAAATAATTCCCAGTTTTATATATTTTTAAAAAACTTTATTACGATGTAAATAGCCATTTTTGTTTACATCACAATGCATTCTGGGTAGTGACGTAGATTGGTTGTAGCAGCAGCGGTCTGTAAACAGCCTTTTCAGTTTGAACCAGTGCGAAGCCAAAGCAATAAAGACAATGACGAAGACACACAAAGTGAAAATGGACTTGAGAATGAAGACAGCAGCCGTGAGGAAGCTAGAGCTGGTCATGTTGGGTGGTGTTTTTGTGAGCATCTGTTACAAAGAGCTCCACTTCATTTCTGCCGCTGTCCATGGTACCTGATGCTATAAATGTATCTTGTTCAGTCACTTGTTAAAGTGGTGGAACAGGATGCATGCCTGCTTTACAGATCTGTCCTGTATCACAGCACATCAAAGCTTTGATGCCGTTTGCATTAAGCCGTCGTTTGTAGCCAGACACACCTGTGAGCTCTTTCATGAGCTGGGGGCGACGAAAATCCTCAAAATCCTCAAGGCTAAAGTGATGAGAGCACAGCTGCGGGTCTTTGGGAAGTTGGACTCTTCCAACTGCATCCTCCCACTTTTAATAATGCATCAGATTTATATAGTGCTTTATCATAGACACTCAAAGAGTGACGGAAACGTGGCGGCCAATCCGCGCCAACGGCCTCTCCAGCCACCACCGAACATTTAAACATTTTTACACATTCATACCCAGTGTTATGGGCACTGGAGGCAATGTGGGTGAAGTGTCTTGCCCAGGGACACAACGGCAGGATATCTGGGGAGGGCGGGATTCAAACCGCCGACCATTGGGTTATTAGACGACCTGCTCTACCTCCTGAGCCACTGCCGCCCCACTTTTTTCTCAACTTTCCCTCTTTAGGAAAGCTATGGAGGCTTACCTCGCTCTCTTTATTTCCCTTTGATTGGAAATTACATCCAAAAGCCGCGCAATGTGGCATTTTCACTGACAAATGGCAGTAGTTTGTAGCTTCGCTTCTTGGCTTGTATAAGACAGAAAAAACGGCTGCAACCATTCTACGTCATCACCCCCAGAATGCATTGCGCACCTGAAAACATGGCGGCCGCCATGTATCGATTTACATTGTAAACAAAAATGATTTTTATAACTACAATAAATGTTTATATAGTTCTAACAATGTATTTTAATAGTGGAGGCCAGTGTTTGTATTTTTAAATCTACAAGTCGTTATAATTGGAGTTCCTTTTAAACTTCTGGACCCAGCAAGATTTCAAATAGGATGGACTAGCTTGTTGTTTTTTGTTTTTTTTTTACTTTAATGGAGTTAACTATTACTCTAGTTTGTTTCGAACATGCAGAGTTACATTTGGGGGGTTTAAAGACTGTTAGATTAGTCAACTACCAAAATAATCTTTAGTTGCAGCTTTAATGTCAGTTTTGTGTGCACCTGCCATTTCTTTTCCTAGCCGAGGTGACAGCTCTTTTCCAGGTAGGGTAGACTGGTCCTTCTGCAGTCTGGTAGTTAAATTAAAAAGCAGACGGTCCAATGAAACCCACCATTTTTTCCCCTCTGTGCAGTTAATATCTCTTCTGTTAAATGAGGATGGTTAAATACCAACTATTTGAAGACACAGCAAACATGTTTTAATTAAGATTCAAAGATTTTTATTTGTCAATATTTCTATACGCATAGGACATACAGGAGAATTGACACACCATTTCTCTCTCTCTTAGTAGTGTGCACAATATATAAGAAAAGAAGGAAGAAGGATGAAAAACAACAACAGCAGTCTATGTACAATAATGCTACCCATAGTGCAAATAAAGGTAAAAGATAAAACACAGTAATCCTATGCACAGAAAAAAGTTGAGCCATAATATCCGTAATTGCAAGTTTAATGCAGCAGTGTAGGTGCAGACAGTGACAGATTGAACTGCACATGATCAATATTGCAATACAGATAGACAGCAGCAGGTATGGCATGGGACAGGACACACGGGCACACATATGGACACAAGATATGACGACGTGATGTGGTTACAGACACAATGGATTCGTCGGCCTCTGTCGGTCTATGATGACCATGGAAGAGAATCCTAAACGTCTACTCTGCTGGAACAGCACCGCCTGTGGCTGAACAGGCCGATGCGCGAATGGCAGTCCCTGTCATACAGGTCGCACTTGTGGGTGGTCTCCGTGCTGCTGGGTCTGTGGCGGTTCTTCCTGCGGGTCCTTTTTTCATCTGCTGCAGCAGTCAGTCTCTCTTCACCCGCCTTGAGCTGTCTGGTCAGGGTGTCTCTCCATTTGGAGCGGTCCGTTGCAAGGTCCTCCCAGCGCTCTGTGTTGATCTCCAGTGCCTTCATGTCTCTCTTGCAGACGTCTCTAAAGCGCAGCTGTGGGCGGCCAACGTCTCTCCTGCCAGTTGTCAGTTCTCCGTAGAGGACGTCTTTGGGGATTCTGCCATCCTCCATACGGTGAACGTGGCCTAGTCAGCGGAGCCTGCGGGACAGAACTTCTGTGTTGGGCACTTTGTCCTGCCAGGATATGTCCAGGATGTGGCGAATGCAGTGCAAGTGGAAGGAGTTCAGTCTCTTTTCCTGCCGGGTGTATGTTGTCCACGTCTCACTCCCATAGAGCAGTGTGCTGATGACACAGACGTTGTACACTGCCATCTTCATCTTGACAGAGAGTTTGGGATTCTCCCACACTCGTGTGGTGAGGTGAGCGAGTGTGAAGGCTGATTTTCCAATCCTCTTGTTGATCTCTGTATCAAGGGAGAGGTTGTTGCTGATCGTGGACCTCAGGTACGTGAACTGATTCACGACCTCCAGCTCGTAGTTGTCGATGGTGATGGATGGTGGTGCTTCCGTGCCTTGCGCCAAGACGTTAGTCTTCTTCAGGCTGATGGTAAGCCCGAAGTCCTTGCATGCCTGGGAGAAGCGGTCTATCAGGGTCTGAAGCTCCTGCTGTGTGTGGGTTGTGACTGCAGCGTCGTCTGCGAACAGCATGTCTCTGATTAGAGCCTCGCGTACTTTGGTTCTGGCTTTCAGGCAGGTGAGGTTGAAAAGCCTGCCGTCAGATCTTGTGTGCAGGTAGATTCCCTCTGTTGCTGTGCTGAAGGCATGCCTCAGGAGCATAGCAAAGAAAATCCCAAAGAGGATTGGAGCAAGTACACAGCCCTGTTTCACTCCGCTGCGTATGTTGAATGGCTCTGAGACGTTGCCATCGTGCTGCACTATCCCCTGCATGTTGGTGTGAAATGATTCGATGAGGCTTTGCAACTTTGGTGGGCATCCTATGTTTGGCAGGATCTTGAAAAGGCCCTCTCTGCTGACCAGATCGAACGCTTTGGTGAGGTCGATGAAGGCGACGTACAGGGGCATGTTCTGTTCTCTGCATTTCTCCTGGAGTTGGCGGATGGAGAATATCATGTCTACCGTCGATCGCTCAGCACGGAAGCCACACTGAGACTTGGAGTAGACAGGTTCGACAAGCTTCTGTGGCGTCCCTCATGTCCTGTGTTACGGTACCTTCCTTCCAACACTGGCAGAGGACGTCATGCAATGGCAGCAGTAGGGCGGTCTTGCAGTGCTTGATCAGGTCAGGGGGGATGCCGTCATTGCCGGGTGCCTTGCCAGCGGCCAAGCTATCAATGGCCTTGCTGAGTTCGTCGATGGTTGGCTCGGCGTCAAGTTTGTCCATGGATGGCAGGCAGTCGATGGCATCAAGGGCTGACGGTGTCACAGTGTTCTGTCTGGAGTAGAGGTCGGAGTAGTGTTCCACCCATCTCTCCATCTGCTTGTTCTTTTCTGTGATCATCTCCCCAGTGGAGGATTTGAGGGGGGCCGTCTTGCTCTGAGCCGGACCAAGTGCTTTCTTGATGCCATCGTACATACCACGGATGTTCCCTGTTATGGCAGCGGTTTGAATGTCTTGGCTGAGCTGAGTCCAGTACTCGTTGGCACAGCGCTTAGCAGTCTGCTGAACTTTGCTTCTCGCAGCCCTGAGAATCTGGAGATTCTTCTCGTTTGGGTACTTCTTGTACTCAGCAAGTGCTGAGCGCTTGGCTTCAATGACGGGGGTCATCTCGGTCAACCTGGCATCAAACCAGTCCTGTGACTTCGAGGTCTTCCTCCCAAAGGTAGCCAAGGCTGTGCGGTGGATGGTGTTTTGCAGCTCTTCCCACTTCTGCTTTGCAGATTCTCCTTCTTGTGGTACACCAAGTTCCTTCTCAAAGGTGGAGGCAAACTGCTCAACAAGTTCTGGTTGAGCCATCTTGCTGGTGTCAATCCGTGCCTTTCCAGGCTGTCTAGCACAATGGGATTTCTTCAGCTGCAGCTTGACCTTGCAACACACCAATGAATGGTCTGTGTCGCAATCTGCACTCTGGAACGAACGGGTGATTAGCACGTTCTTCAGTGAGATGCGCCTGGTCAGGATCAAGTCCAGCTGGTGCCAGTGCTTTGAGCGTGGATGTTGCCAGGAAACCTTGTTTTGGGGCTTGGTCTTGAAGAACGAGTTTGTGATGCACAGATCGTGATATGTGCAGAACTGGAGCAGCCGCTGTCCGTTGGGGTTCATTCTGCCCACGCCAAAAGGTCCAAGACAGGAGGGCCAGGAGTCGTGGTCAGCACCCACTCTGGCATTAAAGTCTCCAAGGAGAATGAGTTGTTCAGAGTTGGGGATGATCCTGACAGTTGTTGCGAGATTCTCGTAGAACTCATCTTTGCCTCTGGTGTGGCTGTCAGTGTTGGGGCATACACACTGACGAGGGTGACTGGGCCTTGAGTGGTGTTCAGGCAAAGGGTGAGGAGTCATGCAGAGCCAGTGCTGCCCGGTTCCACCATCTTCAGCAAGGTGTTCTTCCCACTCCGTGTTCCCTGTGTTCGTCACTGCCCTTTCCCTGCCAGTAGAACGTGTAGTCCTTCTCTCTCAGTGTGCCTGCGTCAGCCAACCATGTTTCCTGGAGAGTGGCGATAACCACTCTCAGTCTCTTCAGCTCATTATTGATGATGGCAGTCTTCCTGGTGTCGTTGATGTCCTTGAGGTTAGCAGCGAGTCCTGTCATCATAGTGCGGACGTTCCAAGTTCCCAGTTTTAGAGTTGGTCTCTTTTGTTTTATTGTCTTGCCTGGTGCAAAGGTTCTCAGCCTGCTGTTCGGACTCCTCCTCATCCCCATGCACCCAATGAGGAAAGCAAGCTGTGGCGGGACAACACCTTATTGGCTGGGGGCTGCCCAGCTTGAGGCGGGCGGTAGCTGTCCAGTGAGATCCGATGATCCCTTCCACCGTCGGGAACAACCCCTGGCACTGCGCTCTACGCCAATTGAGCGGTGGCTTATAACTGGTAACTGTCATTCCCCGTGTTTTGTCTACACCAAAGGTGAAGCTGGAGTGTCCTCTCCAGTGATCCGGTGTTCTACCTTCCAGCATTGGACGTTGGTAGGATTCAAGCCTGGGCAGGAAGATATGGAGGACAAGATGTTGCGCATGAAACATGTCCCCCCTCTCCACGTCACTGATGAATCCAAAGGAACAGCAGGGCTGCTACAGTTTGGCACCAGCGCCGTTGCAGGAGCTGCCAGAATGATGTTGAGCACAACATAGAACTGCCTTAGGGGCTCCGACTCCGGATTTTTCCTCAGGGTTGACTCCCGAAGCCTTTCCCGTGACCGGGCATGCCGCAAGGCAGCGGAGGTTTGAAATCAGGGTTTACCTTCCCCTAGATGGGCTACCTTCCCAGGTTGACAAGCCACAATCTACCCGAAGCATCTGGTTTTAAGGCGCCAGAGATCCACCCTCGCCCCTTCTCCTATTAGTAAAAGCAGTTCCGCCGGGCTTAGAGACTAAACCACACGGGCAGGCTAGGAGTTGGACTTAGTTGCCAGAGGCTTTTCGAGACGCATGCCATAAGGAGCATTTTATGAGCACTGGGAGCTTAACCCCAGTGCCGCTCCTGGCTATGACAACCTTGGAACCGACACAATTGATTAGTGGACAGAATACTTTGTCACATAAGAGAGGTTTGTATTTTAAAATATTCATACTGACAGTATCCCACCCTGCCTCCCCTGTGTACCACATCCATACCAGATTGCACACACACACACACACTCTGTGCATCATTCATTCCCCCATAAACTTAATACATTAATGCCTAATCTTTAGGCTTTACTAGACCAATATATCCAATGAAATAAAACTATTGAATGTATCATTTTATAATAATATAAAACATTATATCTTTTCTAACTCTGCTCATTAAAATAACAGAAAATCCCAGCATATGCTTTGTTTCCTCCTGTCAGTAGGAGCTGCACAATTCCAAGCTGCACCGCTGAAATAGCATTGACATTTGTGCTTCTGACGACAGACCTCCTTTTTCCTGATCAAAAATGCATTGTCATAAAGTGCACCTGATAGAATAATTTTCAGAATAATTATTCTGAGTCAAAAATCAGGCAGAGTATTTGGATTTAAGCATATTTATTAAACACCATGGCCATTGGGGGAGAGATTACATGAGCGTGAAACTTAGTCACACACCTAACCTCTGAACATACATTTCTGAGCATGGTGTTTTTATAACTGCAAGTAAACAAGGGAAGAAGTCCTTGGCACTATCTGGAGACATCTCGGAGACAGTCTAAGTGTCTAATCACATTCCTGGTATCCTAAACAGGGCAAGTCGATATGACAAGAGCTTATCCTGGGTCATTATTTATGTCATTATTTACGTCTTTGCTAACCTAACCTTCACAGGTATTCACTCAAGACTCTGGGACATGGAATTCTCAAGAGACAAATAATGGCTCATACAACACACCAAAAAGACATCAGATATAATATATAACAGAAGAATATCTGAACTTATTCTACATGGAATTCACATATAAACATCAGACATGAAACAGGAAAGTCATGGAATAATACAAAAATAATAACATGATAAGAATAATATAGATAATGTGGAATTTTTCTATCAACACCAAAATACCCATGTGCATGAGATTGCATGCAGCCATGCTTCTTCCACTCCTCCAAGTGCAAAGCTGATGCACTGTCTACTGGCAATTAGATGGCATAACAGAGAGTGTAAAAAACAGACAATGCTCTGAAACTAACAAAAAGCAATGAAGCAAGGTGGGAAGTGTGGCGCAAAAGGCTGCTGTTGGCCGTCAAAATAGAGCCCATAATGTTAGAGGTTCACTCTCACAGTCATTCCTAAGAACAATTTAGAATCCCCAGTTTGATCTCTGTGTTGGCCCCGTGATGGACTGGTGATCTGTTCAGGGTGTACCCTGACTCTCGCCCAAAGATGCTGGGATAGGCTCCAGTGCCCCCCGCGACCCGAAAAGGATTAAGCGGAAGAAGATGGATGTATGTATGTATGTTAGAGGCTCACTTTGCCCTAGTCTTACAAATGTAACTAATCCAATAAGATCTTGGATTAATATGAATTTTCCAGACTGACTCAAAGAAAAATCACGTTTTCATGAGTGCTAACCCTATTAGATTTAAACCAAGTTTAAACCCTTCAAACAAACTCAAGCACCTTGTTTGGCAGAGTTACTAGCCAATCTGTGTTTTAGCAGGTGACTCTTTTGAGGATGTGGCCACACAGTAAACAGTTTATTCAGAATTCAACTTTAAACTACTGTGGCAGCCACAGCGTTTGGCAGCGACTCATGTCCCATCTGTTTTGACATCAGTGGGATTTGATGGGAATGCCAAGACGGAGAATCACAACACACAAATCCAGAGTTTGTTGGCTTCAGTTGACCGAGACAGAGATTGAACGAGTATCACAGCCAGTGACCTGATAGCCACGGTCACCTGACATGAATTCAGTTATGATGGTTTCAAGATGTTCCCCTCCCAGGAAAATCAGCTTACACTTTCTTAGACTACGGGAACTGCTTCAGTATGATGCTGAGAAGGAGTTCCCTTAAGCTAAGGGAACAATAGTAGGCACACAGCCACAGATGAACTGGAAAGTTTGCATACACTTGTAAACCGCATGTATGAAATGGTTGTCTTTAGCTTCCAATGATTCCTAGTAGTCTTAATTTTCTGTAATTGGAATTATTGAAACATATTATTTTCAAAAGCATTTTGGTTCTTTCATAAATTTATTATAAATCTTTTGAAAATATGACAAAATGTGCTGGGTCAAAAATATCCATTTAGCAATCACACACACAAACAGACAGAGATTCAAGAAATCTCTGTCTGTTTGTGTGTGTGTGTGTGTGTGTGAGACGGTCATAGGACTTGCTATGACATCATCAGAGATCAAAGGCAGGCATCACTGAACGAGTGGTGATGTCAAAGATCAAAGGCAGGCATCATCATGGTTACTGTTGCCATGGTAAGAGTAACTTTCTACGGGCATGCAGAAATGCTTGCTTACACCTGCTTTCTATGGGCATGCAGAAATACTTGCTTAAACATGTCAAAGATCAGAGGCAGGCTTCACCATGGTTACTGTTGCCATGGTAACAGTAACTTTCTACGGGCATGCAGAAATGCTTGCCTACAGCTGCTTTCTACGGGCATGCAGAAATGCTCGCTTATACTTGGTTTCTATGGGCATGCACGGGTATGCACTAGTACTAATAATATTAGGTTAAATGCCGCTCAGCTTCTGGTTGTATCTTTCACTAATCCTCTTGTCTGTTCATCTACATTTGTTAGCTTTTTGGCATGCAGTTGTTTCCTTGACACAGTTTTCAGATTCTTGATAAGTTTTAAGTAAGGACTTTGGAAGGCCAGTGTAAAACTTTTATTCTAGCCTGATTTAACCATTTCTTCACTACTTTTGATGTCTGCTTAAGGTTGCCATCTTGTTGGAGTACCCAGCTGTGTTCAATATCCAGCCATATAGTTGATGATTTGCAGGTTTCCTGAAGAATTTCAGTGTAATCCTCTGTTACTGTGAACACACTTGACTGTGGATCCTGAAAGCTGTGTTCCAGCAGCTTTTAATTAATTCCATTGCTGCTTCTTGGTGATTCTGGGTTGACTCTTGCATCTTGATCAATCAGCATCAGATTGTGGTTTCTTCCTGATTGTGGCAGGGACACAACTGTGCCATGCACTTTGTAATTTGAATCAGTTGTTTGCAGAGTTGATTTGTGGGATCCGTAGCTGCTATAATATGGCCCCAATTGACATTCCCAACTTGTTTATGTCAGTGATTTGATTTTCAGATCTGTGCTGAGCTCCTTAGGCTTTCCCATTGTGATGTTTGTGGCTGAGTCTAATGAGTTTACCAAATGGACCCTATTTAAACATGCTCAGAGCTGTAGTCGATTGTAATCATTCATGAGAAGTTATGAAGCCACGCCACCAAGACAATTTGATTAACACAGTTTTATAGATCACCAAAACTATAATTTACAATTACTGTATTTCTTGGTCCAGAATATTCTGTCATGTTTTCAGAAAAATAAGAAATTTATGAAAGAACCAAAATGATTTTTTTTTGTGTGTGTGAAAGATGTGGATTTCTCTCATTCTATCTTAGATAAGACTTTTTTTAATCATTGGAAGACTCAAGACTGTCACAGTATGCTAGTACATCTTCTATAGAGTTGTATGGAATTAAAAAAAAAACCAATTAAATGATCAAGCTAGCAGTCAGTGCAAAAGCCATTCTGGAGAAGTACAAACCCCAATTCCAATGAAGTTGAGAAGTTGTGTAAAATGTAATGAAAACGGAATACAATGATTTGCAAATCCTTTTCCACCCATATTCAATTTAGTATGCCACAAAGACAAGATATTTAATGGTAAAACTGGTAAAGTTTTTTTTTTTTTAGCAAATATTCTCTCTTTTTTTTGTATTTTGTATACTTTATTAATCCCCAGAGGGAAATTCAGGGCATCCATCTGGATGGATGAGACAGCCACGGTTAAATTTGATGCCTACAACACATTCCAAAAAAAAAAAAAAGGTGGGACAGGGACATGATTACCACTGTGTTACATCACCTTTCCTTTTAACAACAGTAATCAAGTGTTTAGGAACTGAGGACACTAATTGTTGAAGCTTTGTAGGTGAAATTCTTTCCCATTCTTGCTTGACATGCGACTTCAGTTGCTTAACGGTCTGGGATCTCTGCTAGCATATTTTCCATTTCATAATGCACCACATATTTTCAATGGGAGACAAGTCTGGACTGCAAGCAGGTCAGTCTAGTACCTAGTCTCTTTAACTATGAAGTGACGCTGTTGTAACACGTGCAGAATGTGGGTTGACATTGTCTTGCTGAAATAAGCAGGGACGTCCCTGAAAAAGACATTGCTTGGATGGCCGCATATGTTGCTCCAAAACCTGTATATACCGTTCAGCATTAATGGTGCCTTCACAGATGTGTAAGCTACCTATGCCATGGGCACTAACACACCCCCATACCATCACAGATTCTGGCTTTTGAGCTTTGCGCTGACAACAATCTGGATAGTCCTTTTCTTCTGTAGCCTGGAGGACATGGAATCCATGATTTCCAAAAACAATTTAAAATGTGGACTTGTCAGACCACAGCACACTTTTCCCACTTTGCGTCAGTCCATCTCAGATGAAGTTTGGCCCAGTGCAACCGGTAGCATTTCTGGGTGTTGTTGATATATGGTTTTCATTTTGCATGGTAGACTTAACTTGCACTTGTAGATGCAGAGATAAACTGTTAACAGACAATGGTTTTCCAAAGTGTTCCTGAGTCATGGTAATACACTTAACAGAATGTTGTCGGTTTTTAATGCAGTGGCACCTGAGGGAATCAAAATTCACAGGCATTCAATGTTGGTTTTTGGCCTTACCACTTATGTGTAGAAAATTTTCCAAATTCTATGAATCTTTTGATGATGTTATGGGCTGTAGATGATGAAGTCCATGAGAAATGTTCTTAAACTAAAGAATTATTTGCCACGCAGTTGTTCACAAAATGGTGGACCTTGCCCCATACTTGCTGCTGAATGACTGAGCCTTTTGGGGATGCTCCTTTTATATCTAGTCATGACACTCACCTGGTTCCAATCTTTTCTTGCTCCTTTCCCAACTTTTTTGGAATGTGTTGCAGGCATCAAATTCAAAATGAGTGAATCTTTGCCAGAAAACAAGGATTTGCAAATGACTGTATTGTTTTTATTTACATTTTACACAATGTTCCATCTTCATTTGATTTGGGGTTTATAATATATTGCTGTTAACGTTATGTCCACAATCCTGGCAATGACGATCAACGAGGATGCTGCTGTTGAGCTGAACTTTATTACAGTAAAGGTGATAGTACAAAGCACATGTTGTGGTGTGTCTCATTCTCATCGGGTCTCAACTCACTCTCATGCCAACTCATATCAGACTGCCCTGAGATGGCAGACCGCCCAATATAGATAGTGGCATGGTGACGTCAGCAGCAGGCCGTGTACCGCTCCCAATGTACCCATATCTATACACTACATTTCCCCCCTCTTGCAAAAATCATAGAATGTAGCCTTAGCAGATTAGCCCTCCTGAAGAGGATGATGGAATAAAGGCAGTGTTGGATTTTTAAATAGCTTTATTATCATCCGCCTTCATCAGAACTCGGCTGCAGCCCATGGCTTGAGCAGGCTGCAACTTCGTTCCTCCAGCTCTCAAAGAGGAGGAGACACACAGTGCGTGTGTCCAGCAGCAGTTGAAGAGTGAGTGAATGAGAGGGCGAGTTACAGAACCTGTGCAGTATTTATACCAAACTCAAACAATACATCAAAGCAGATTCATAGCAGTTGGTCTGATCAAAGGGACTGCAGAACAGGCATGAGACATTTGCATTTGTAAGACCTACATAACAATAGGCAGATGCAGCCTCTGCTCCGGCTTGCAGGACAAAGAGGTTACAAGGCACATCTACATATTGATCTCAGCCTCTAGGTCACAGTAAGGACAGGACGCATGAACACTATAAATGAATGGCACATTACATCACGATACATGAATGGCACATTACATCACAATACATGCATGGCACATTACATCTCAGTAGTGCAGCGGGAAAAACCAAGAGAAAAGAGCTGACTGTCCTGTGTGTTGTGGGGGGGTTGAATCAAACCGCTACACTGCTCCCCCCCAGAGGGCACGGTAGGGGACCGTGACCTCGATGTTGCAGTTTGGGCAGCGAGCAGGGAAAAGCTCCGTGCAGGAGGAGGGGGAGGGGGAGGGGGTAACAAATGCTGACCGGGCGCGGGAAAATCGTTCGAGTCGCGCCAAAAGTGTTTGCTGCTCCGCGATGTCCCGTCTGAACATGCGGAGATAAGAAGAAGAAAAAAAATTAGTCTCTGACTCCTCTCGTGGCCATGAAGAAAAGCAGGAGCGGCGGCAAGAAAAAAATTAAAGCAGAGGGACTGGCGTGTTGACTTTAGGGCAGACGTAACCCTAACCTCGGGAACCGCAGACAGCTGAATTCCCCTTGTGTGCCGTGGCTAAGACCATAAAATCCAGTGAGCAAGCTGCGGGCCTCAGGTGTACAAGCAAGCCTGAAGAGCCAGTGTGCAGCAGAAGGAAGGCCGTCAGTGAAGCCATTCTTGTCCCGTGCGTGGTGTGCCGTCCTCGTAACTCCCCGGTGCGCGCGCGGGGGTTCCATGCTTGGGTGGGCCGCTGGAGTGACGAGTCAGGGTGCAGAATCTTGGTGGAGATTGGCGCAGACGGTGCCGATAAAATCCAGGTTGAGCTGTGGCTGCAGATTGGCCATGGTGCGTTGGAGCGGTGAGAGGAAATAGACGATCTTTTGTCCCTCAGGCTCGTGCAGATGCGTTGGAGCGGTGGGAGGGAATAGACGATCTTTGTTCCTCAGGCTCGGGTAGATGAGTAGGCTCACTGAGCGGGAGGAGTAGCGGTGAGAGGGAGAAAACGTTCTGTGTCCCTCGGCTGGTCCAACGTGGACATCCCGATCTCAGGCGAAGGTCGCGCCATGACGTCTTCTGCAGTTTTCCCGGTCGTGGGTGATGTCCGGAGAACAGCTCGCCTGTGTTGGCTGGCAGCGTGTTCTTTTCTGCCTTCAGGTCATGGTGCGTTGGGGCGGCGAGAGGGAGGAGACGTCTTGTGTCCCTCGGCCGTTACAGCGTGGATGTCCAGACCGGAAGGCTGTGTCGCACAAAGCGTGTGCGTCTTCGGGGTCACCAGTGAAGAGGATGATGGTATAAAGGCAGTGTTGGATTTTTAAATAGCTTTATTATCATCCGCCTTCATCAGAACTCGGCTGCAGCCCATGGCTTGAGCAGGCTACAACTTCGTTCCTCCAGCTCTCAAAGAGGAGGAGACACACAGTGCGTGTGTCCAGCAGCAGTTGAAGAGTGAGTGAATGAGAGGGCGAGTTACAGAACCTGTGCAGTATTTATACCAAACTCAAACAATACATCAAAGCAGATTCACAGCAGTTGGTCTGATCAAAGGGACTGCAGAACAAGCATGAGACATTTGCATTTGTAAGACCTACATAACAATAGGCAGATGCAGCCTCTGCTCCGGCTTGCAGGACAAAGAGGTTACAAGGCACATCTACATATTGATCTCAGCCTCTAGGTCACAGTAAGGACAGGACGCATGAACACTATAAATGAATGGCACATTACATCACAATACATGAATGGCACATTGCATCACGATACATGAATGGCACATTACATCACAATACATGCATGGCAACATTACATCACAATACATGCATGGCACATTACATCTCAGTAGTGCAGCGGGAAAAACCAAGAGAAAAGAGCTGACTGTCCTGTGTGTTGTGGGGGGGTTGAATCAAACCGCTACACTCCCAAATTTAGCAAATCAAATTCCCATTAGCAAACACACACAGTATCATTAATCAAACACATATTTCCTAAAAATTGCATATAACAAACAGCTAACATTACTGTTCAGGTTAGCATATAACTACTTACTTTTTATGTTTCAAAGAACTCTTTTCTTACATTTGTAGAAATTGTAAAGAACACTTTTCTTTTTATTAAATAAAGAACACGTTTGTTTTTGTTTTTTTTTTATAGAGAACATTCTTGTTTGTTTTTTTTAAACATAGAACACCAACAAAACCTGAGGGGCTTTGTAGTGGGCTCATGGTGGCCGCATCCCTGGAGCTGTCAGACCCCCTGGGTCAAGGCCAATATTCATGACATTGGGGTCCGGGTCCCACACTGTGGCAGCTGACTCCCATGAAGCCTCGCCGTCTGGAGCAGCCACCTGGACACGCCATACTTGGTTTGAGTGCCGAGCCGAACTGTCTATCAGCCGAAAACACGTTAATCCCAGTTTTGCCACAATCCTCAGCGGCACTGTTGTCTTGTTGGCTGTGGCCCAGTCAGCTGCCATCCCGGTCTCTCGCCGGTGCAAGCCCGAACCAAGTCCATGACTTGGAGTGGCGCCTTGCTCGGTTTTATGTGTCGTTGTGATCCTGGTGACTCTGTGTGCTCGTCCGGCTTGGGACCTCTGTCGTGCTGTAATGGTTCCATTGTCACTATATTTGCTAGGACCCTTCACCTGTTGTCGCCATCGTCGTTGCCATAGCCTGAAGCTCGTTGTGGGTACAGAAGGTGTCCAGTGTCTCTCCGGTGTCATTCATTGAAGCGGACTCTTTACCCGTCAGCTTGGTCGTAACCTCCGTAGCTTGTTGAGCGTGGGTACGGAAACAGTCCGGTGCCTCCTCTCTCCCATCTGAAGCGCTGTGCTGTGCCGTGTCATGAGCTTTGTTTGTGCCCGGTTGTTGATGCTGTGCTTCAGGGCTTTCTGCATGCTTGGGCTCCCTCTTCTCTGGCTTCGGTTTTGGCTGAGTGAGGCACAGAGACGAGTCCAGCTGCCCCTCTCCTGGGCGGCTCTCCTCCTGTGAGCACAGGCCTAATGCTTTGGTGTCGGTGCCAGCCTTAATTACCTCGGCCCACACCACACCATCATCATCAAGGTCTGTCGTGCTCCCAGTGCTGTCTCTGATAGTGAAGCCCAGTCTGTAGAAGAGGTCACATCCCATAATGTTGTCATCACACGCTGCCGCCTGGAACGTGAAGTTGTACACAATTTTGGACTTGTAGTAAACCGTCAGCTCCACTGTTCCCACATTGCACAGTCTGTGACTGCCATATCTGTACAGCGGCTTTGGGTTCTTCTTAACTTTGTGGTTGGGGAAAAACTTCTTCTCCGTGGCCCAGTTTAACATCGACTTAATGCTGCCGTGTGGAGCAGGAGTGGTAGTGCTACCCTGTCTAACTCAACCATGCTGTATGAATAACCATTGTTGTTGGGGCTTACCACATGAATGGTTGTTGTTGGCAGGAGGGCTGGCTTTCTTGGTGGGCTCCATGGCGTTGGGGACCAGCACACTCTGGCGAAGTGGTTTAAGCTTCCACACTTGTTACATCATTGTCCTCTTGCTGGGCAAAAATGGTAAAAAATCTTTACTGGTGCATCGGGGACCCACAGCTACCACAGGCGGGGCATCTTGGAGTGGACCTTCGGCTAACGGCGTTCATCCTGCACTTTTCTGCTGTGTCCTCCACCTCCTCCATGCCCGCAGCGTTAGCTAGCGTCGTCTGTCCACGTAGCTTCTGTGTTTGGCGCCCACTTAGCTCCATTGCTATCCTCTCCGCTGCCTCAAGCTGGAATGCTAGCTGTATTGTGCTAGCTAGCCTCATGTTGTTTGGTGCTGTTAGCATCTTAGGTCATAGCCTCGAGTTACATGTGCTCAGCAAAGTAGCTAGCAAGAAGTTCAACAGCATCCACATATGACTCCATCGGACCCAGCGTGTGGAAAATTCTCTGCCCTTCTATGTTGAGATTATGGACAAGAAGTGCTCGTTTCCTTACTTTGTTGAGCTTTCCCAGGTCCAACTCTGTAACGTATGTCTCAGATGCATCCAGCCATCATGGCCACGGAACACTTGGTTCACACGGGAACTCCAGAAAGGGCCATAGCAGTCTCAAGCACGCCTCCATAGTTTAACCTCTTGCACTCTGGGATACAGCGGGCGGTCACGTCTCTGCGTCCTAGGGCGCACTGAAAAAAAAAAAGCTGCAGACACAGCCGCGAACAGAAAGCCAAAGGAGTGCTTTGATTGGTTTAGATTTGATAGACCTCTCATTCGACTAATAAGAGCCTTGAATTGGGTTTCTGAAACCTTGAAGAACCAATGACTGAAAACCTAGCAAGAAGGACCCGCCTACCAACGGCTGCGAATGTAGCGAGCCAATTGAAGCACAGAAGTTCCACGATTGAAAGTGTGCGTCCCGTGCGTAAAATCTGTTTTGTGTAAGCTGCTGGGTGACACGCGTTCGCTAGTCTTTTTTTCTTACTACTGTTCTTATTTGTTTTGAAAAATCATTCGCCAAAACCGCAATCATGGAAGCACAAAACTGCAATAATGGAATTATGGTTTGACCGGGTCACGTAACCAGAACCACGAGTCCGTAACAAACGGACCAGCGTCATGTTTGTCTGACAATGAGGAAGAGAAGTTTGCCAGTGACACCGCTGTTGTGGACAGGTAAGTGTTATAAGCTAAATTATTCTTTATCCCTGAAAATTGTAATCAAAATGACTTTTGACCGATCGGTAAAGTACAACTGTGCGTCATTGCAACATGACGGACCGGTCCGTGCGCTGCGTCCGACCGTGAACTGCCCCCCCCCACTACTCTTCTGTAGCGGATGCAGATATTATTGCAGATATTTTAGTACAACTGTGCGTATTAGACTGAGGCGGACCGTTCCTGCGGTCCGTCATGTAGTGATGGGCGATGTCCGTCCTCTGTAGCGGGGTGGGGGGGGTGGGGGGTGGGAGTTGTTATCTTCTACATTACAGATATTTTAGTATAATTTTTAGTGCACTGTAGGTTATTTTTTCTTGTAAAAAAAGCCACACATTTTTTACGTGGCAGGCTTCTTTGTGTGTGGGGGCTTGTTTGTTCATTCATTCATTCATTCATTCATGAATAAACACCCCCCCCCCCCCACACACACACACAGAGCCCTGAGTGTCACCTTTCATTAGAGCCCAACATCAAGCTTCTATATTGAATCATTCAAAAGTTACAGACGTTTTCCAAACTGTGCCATTTGGCACAATTTGGCACAGTTCAAAAACGCCTGGGAACAACCTATGAAGAAAGTGTGTAAATAATTCATTTTTGTGGTATTGTTACAAAATTTTGACCTCAGCTGGATACACTTGGTTCTACATTTCTGTTGCATTTTCCAGCCCGGATCTGACAGCTGTGTGTTATTTGCAAGCATTTGTATCCTAAAAACACCCGGTGAAATTTAGTATCTTCAAGTTCAGTATGTTTAGATGACTGTTACTCAGTGGCGGAGCACTTAGAGAGATTATGACTGTTTTGCCAAAAAATTCAAGTGTTTTCTTTAAATGAGACCAACCCATGAAGATGCTGCAAAGGGTTGAAGAACAGCTTTTGATTTACTTTGGGTATGTTATTTTTAGGCGTTTTTAGGGAAATTGACCAGAGTGCAAGGGGTTAATCTCTCGTTGCCAAATGTTATGTCCACAAACGTGGCAATGACGTCTGACGAGGATGCTGCTGTTGAACTGAACTTTATTACAATAAAGGTGATAGTACAAAGCAAATGTTGTGGTGCCTCAATCTTACCGGCTCCCAACTCACTCTCATGCCAACTTATATCAGACTGCCCTGAGATAGCGAACCGCCCAATATATATAGTGGCATGGTGACATCAGCCGCAGGCCGCGTACCACTCCCAATGTGCCCATATCTATACAATACAGTTAAGTCAACGCACTTTTGCATCACAGCACATAACATCCTTAAAGCTGGGTTCACACTATAACATTTAGACTGACTTTTACAGACATTTTGAAAAATCAGAGAAATTAGTCCAAACATTGGTGAAATTATGTTTGAGAGCATTTTTTTTAATTCAAAGGATTCAAAAGATTCAAAGATTTTATTTATCAATACTACTATACGTGCAGGACATATAGGAAAATTGAAATGGCATGCCTCTCTCTCTTTAGTGGTGTGCACAATATTGAAAAAAGAAAGGAATAAGGCTGTGTTAGATCAAAAATGAATTGATTGAGACTGAATCAATAATCAATAGGCGGTTTCCAAGTTCTGAGCCAATTATTTTGTTTCTGATCAGAAAAAGGAGGCAATTGGTCAGAGCATAACATGTCTCAGAGCTTGCTCACACCAACTCCCTAACGTGTTCAAAGATGTTGCTCCTTATACCCTGGCAGGTTCCTGACCTTATGTAAACCTAAAGACGGCCGGAGCCATCTTTCTCCGAGACTGCTTCTAATCTAAGGACAGCACTGAACATTTTGCTATGATCTTTACATGACCTGGTCAACCTAAGTCATCCTAACTTCGGGCATTCTGAACAGAACAGCTCGGTATGATAAAACAAAAACCTTCGTCATTATTTACAATCTTGCTCAGCCTAATCTTACACTGAGATTAAGCACATTCACATTCAGTGTGTGAATGTGTGTGTGAATGGGTGAATGGGATAGCAGGATCTGTAAAGCGCTTTGGTCATCAAGAGATGAGAATTAAAAAAAGCGCTATATAAGTGAATGCAATTTACCATTTACCATTTACTGAGAAACAGACATTCTTTTCAAGCACTGAGACAATGGAAAAACAATGAGAATCAGACATTGGCTCGTTATATGCATCAGATACAATTATAATATTAAATAGAACAATACAGCATTAAAATCATATAGAATAATCAATGAAGCCTGAAAATATCCTATCATTCCCCCCTTGATGCTTTAAAAGCATCAGAGATGAAACACTATGGCTTCTAAAACCTCACTGGGCTGCTCGCTGAGTTCTGGTGCATTTTATGCTAAAGCATTTTATTGCAAAAGATCCTAACTTGCTTTTTAATGAGGAAAGTCCGCCATTGGCCCCTCTGCCACTCCTGAGCGCCCCTGGAATGTTTCATTTCCTGGGGAGCATGTGAGGATAATACTTTTTATTTCAAAAAAGAAATCAATCATCTAATTAAGTCATAAAAGAGAAAAATCGATCCAGTGATGGTGACTAACCATAAATTGAAATGGTGTATGTATTTGTTGTTCTATGTGTCAGTAGATTAGCAGTGATTTAATAAAAAGTTAATACTTATATGTAAATGTAACTTCAATGAAGACAAATAAAAATGACCAGAAACGATTATATGTGTAAAAAACTTATGTGTATGTTTGTATTAGGGATCTATGTGTGCTAGCATCCTAAACTATGTGTATTAGCACCTTAATGTGAAAATGCAAAAAGGTATCAACAATCAAACAACAATCAATAGAGTAAAACTGTATACTGGCTAAATAGTGATTAGTAACAGTGGTTTCAAATGTGACATATATTAAAATAGAACATAAACAGGATAAAGTGAAAAAATCTCAAGCAGGGATAACGCAACTTCTCTGAACTTCAAGACATATTTGATTAGGGCGGTGCGGTGGCACAGTGGTTAGCACTGTGCCAGCACAGCAACTCACCCTTGGTCATGGGATCCCTGGTTCGATCCCAGCACCTGACCAACAGTGATCTGTGTGGAGTTTGCATGTTCTCCCTGTATCCGCGTGGGTTTACTCCGGGATTGCTCCGGTTTCCTCCCACAGGCCAAAAACATGCAGGTTAGGTTAATTGGAGACTCTAAAGTGGCCCTAGGTGTGAATGTGTGTGTGAATGGTTAAGGGATAGCGTCGTACCGTGGCTGCTTCATCCATCCAGGTGGATGCCCTCAATTTTCCTCTGGGGATCAATAAAGTATACAAAATCAAAAAAAAAAAAATACTCTTGCAACTCAGTACATTTCAAGGGGGGTTGTCTCGGGGGTGAGGGATTTCCTTCACCGCCTCACTGAAATCTCCATCAGTCCATGGCCTATACACTAGCACAGTGGGAATATTTTAAATAGTAGCTTCACTGCCCTCAGCCACTGGGCCAACATAAGCTGGGTTAGATAATTCAATCATAGGAAATTGTCCTAATTCTGCTGCATGTTCCTCTTCCTTAATGTGTTTATTTAAGGATGAGGATGTGTGTGCTTTTGAAGTGGCATAACGTGAAGGTGCATAAACACTTATCTCTTTTGCCAGATGAGAAGGCTGGACTTTAGGCTTGACATCTGGCATGTGTTGATGGGAAGTTGGAGGAGGCCGGGGAGGAGCCAGGTCTGCCGTCGGTGTCGTAGGGGCTGTCACCGTCCCAAGGTCCGGATACAGAGGAGGAGGGGCTGGGTCTCTACGCCACTTGCTCTGGCCGTTATCTTCCTCCTCACCTCGGAATTTTGAGAAAGAATGTGCATTAGTCAAACCCTTTTTATTACAAACATCCGAGTCTTTTGAGGTCTCTTTTGAGGTATCTAAGTCAGCTTGGTGTTGCCTGCCAATTTGAAGCCATTGTTCAGCTTCAAAGAGTCCATATTTTAACTCTTTTCGCCTACTGCCATCTGCTGCTAATTTAATGGCACAAATCAAACAAAATCTCATAATCTTTAACCCCGAGTTTCCCACTGAAATTAAATTTCTTTCTCCATTTTGCCAGAAACCTTGTGCTATTTTTGTCTTTTTTATTCATAAATTTACCATCTCCTGACAAAACATAAATTTCATTCTCATCTTGCTGTGTTCTGCAACCCTTACAGCACAATGAGGCATTATTTCTTCCTGTCTGAACACTTTGTGGCTGTCTTATGGCCTGCTTGCTGTAACAGCAACCCATGTTTGAAAGTTTTTTCCCTTTTTACCAAGTTTTCATACACAAATAAGTGGCTACACAGCTTTTTCTATATTTTTTTCCCAAGCTCTCTCTCTCTCTGTCTGTTTCTTTTTCCCTCTCTCTTAAGGACACACATACACACAGAGTCACAAGACAGATACACACACAGACAGACAAACACACACACACACACACACACAGGGCCCACAGAAATGTTCTCTTTTGCGTTATCTCCACAAGGTCACACAATAAAGACATTTAGGTTCATGTCAAAACCCAAAACAGCATGAGAATTGCTTCAATTAATCTCCAGAACTGGCAACTCTTAGCAGAAAAATCATGGATGTGGCAACCCACCACACTGTCACTGCAGCGTGAAGCTCCTTTTTTTTTTTACACTGCCGTAAAAACACAACACCAGTCCACTGTTTTTGCTCAAAGCTACTATTTTCAAATACCTTTAAATTTAAACACTTCTCAAAAGGATAACAATTAACTAATCAACCCTTTTATGCTCCACAGATATCAGAAAAAAAAAATCACAACCATCAATGTCACACCCTATTCACTCCATCTCCTTGGGATCTCTCTCTCTGTGTGTTTCACACCGGAGTGGATTCCATGTAACACTAAGACAAAACAAATTCAGACTGCAGTAACTTTTTATCTAGCACTTCAACAAAACTCACAAAATAAAATCTACCTTTTTTGGGGTTCACGTAACCTCCCCACCAATGCTGAAAGTCCAAACACTGGACCATGAGCAGAAATGGTCACAAAAGGCACAAATCTATCCCCGGAAATTTACTTCTCTGGGATCACGTCATTTTCTCCACAGGACGTCAAATGTCTGTGTTTAAAAGACCACAAATCTTTCCCTTTTTTTCTTTGCATGCACTTCTAGACCTCTACTGCACTTACTAGGCCGTAGAGAGTGGCGGATTTCTAAGAATTTACCCCGGGTCTTGCGATGATGTTCACAGTTTGGAGAGGAAAACCCTCGTTCCTCCCAAGGGATTATTACAAGATCGCTCACCGTGGATAAAATAACTCAGCACTCAGGCGACTAGTTTCACCCTTTCAGCTTCCGCAGTGTACCATCGGTCTAGGAAATCTCACTGGCCATAAACAACTTTAATAATCAACAACAATAACTGAAATAAATTACTCACACTTGGTATCCACCTCTTTGAGTTCTGGTAGACCCGTCAGAACTCCACGCCACTTCCCAATGTTCCCAGGGCTTTTGAAGAGGGAATTCAGCATGTCTTTTCAGCGCTCCCAGAAATATGGGCTCACCTCTTGACCGTGCACAGTCCAGTCTGGATCCGTCGGAAAACACCATGGACCTCTTTATGTGGGTCCCTGTTTGGGCGCCAAAAATGTTAGCTCAAAAATGAATTGATTAAGACAGAATCAATAATCAATAGGCAGTTTCCAAGTTCTGAGCCATTTATTCTCTTTCTGATCAGAAAAAAGGAGGCAATTGGTCACAGCATAATGTGTCTCAGAGCTTGCTCACACCAACTCCCTAACATGTGTTCAAGGATGTTGCTCCTTATACCCTGGGCAGGTGTCCCTGACCTTATGTAAACCTAAAGACGGCTGGAGCCATCTTTCCCTGAGATTGCTTCTAATCTATGGACAGCACTGAACATTCTGCTATGATCTTTACATGACCTGGTCAACCTAAGTCATCCTAACTTCGGGCATTTTGAACAGAACAGCTCGGTATGATAAAACAAAAACCTTCGTCATTATTTACAGTCTTGCTCAGTCTGATCTTACACTGAGAAACAGACATTCTTTTCAAGCTCTGAGACAATGGAAAAACACAGAGAATCAGACATTGGCTCATTATATGCACCAGATACAATTATAATATAAAATAGAATAATACAGCATTAAAATCATATAGAATAATCAATTAAACCTGAAAATATCCTATCAGGCTGGAAAAGAAACAACAGTAGTCTTTGTACAGTACCGGTAATAGTGCAAATAGTGACAAAAGATAGATCCAGACCTCCCATAGTGTAAATAAAGATTAACGATAAACGATGAGATCCAGCAATCCTATATACAGAAAAGTAGAGTAGTAATAATCATAGTTGCAAGTTCAATGCGGTAGTGTAGGTGCAGACAGTGACAGATAGGACTGCACATGATCAGTATTGCAATGACAGACAGCAGCAGATATGGCATTTGTGCATATGGTTGCAGTAAAGTGCAGAGACATACAGCAGCAAATGTATTACTGTTGTTGTTCCAGTCTCTCTGTGCTAACAGCTGAGGTAGTTATTGTGCAGGTGAATGCGTTATGGTCTGGGGGGCGGGGGTGGACAGAGTTCAGGGTTCTGATGCCCTGATGAACAAAGTTGTTAGCAGTCTTGTGGAGCGGGTCTGGAGGCTCCGGTACCTTTGCCCCGAGGAATAGGGGCTGATGAGTGAGTGTGAGGGGTGGAAGGTGTCACTAGCAATATTGATGGTTCTGCGGGTGAGGTAGATGTCTGAGAGAGGGGACAGAGGGGCACCAATGATCTTGCTGGCTGCTTCCACTGTGTGTTGTAGTATCTTCTGGCAGGAGGCGGTGCAGCTTCCATACCACACTGCGATGCAGCTGGTGAGGATGCTCTCAACGGTGCCCTGGTAGAATGAGCACATGATGGGGTGTGAGACTCGTGCTCGCTTCAATTTGCGAAGGAAATGGAGCTGAGTCTGGGCTTTCTTGGCCAGTGATGTGGTGTTGTTGGACCAGGAGAGGTCCTCAGAGATGTGAACCCTCAGGATCTTGGTGCTGCACACCCTCTCCACAGCTGCTCCATTGATGATCAGAGGGGGATGTTGTCTATGTCCCCTCCTGAAGTCGACCACAATCTCCTTGGTTTTTGCCACGTTCGGGAAGAGGTTATTGTCTTTACACCACTGGAACAGTTGGCTCACCTCATTTCTGTTGTTGGCCTCCTCGTTGTTGGTGATGAGGCCCACCACCATCATGTTATCTGCAAACTTAATGATGTGGTTGGAGTTGTAGGCTGGTACACAGTCATTGGTCAGTAGGGTGAAGAGCAGTGGGCTGGGCACACACCCTTGTGGGGCCCCAGTGCTCAGTGTGCTGGTCTTGGATGTGTTACTGCCAACCTGCACATTCTGTGACCTCCCTGTGAGAAAATCCTTAATCCAGCGCATACAGACTTTTATGAACTTTTGCTAGCATTTGCCAGCGTTGCATTCAGCGTGGGCAAACTTTTGCCAACTTAGGTTAACTTAACCAAATGAATACTCAGTGCAGGTCAGCTGACATCAGTGTCAGGCAACACTCATATAAAGAACAGCATTTGTGGAGGCTTCCTGCCATTCTAGTCTTGCTCTTTTGAGTGTATTCACACTACAACCTTTGGACAAACTTTTACAGACGTGGCAAATGTCTGGCTCTGCAGGCAAAAGTTGAAAAAAGTTAATGATTGTTAGTGTTTGTTGGCAAATGCTGGTGAAAAACTCATTCTTCAAAAATTTTCAGCATGCTGAAAATTTACTGACGTTTGGAAATAAATGGTGGTGAAAGTTGTGCTCAGTTTGTTCTTGAGCACTGGGCTAAGTTATACAGAGTTCATCTAAGTCAGCCTAAGTTAAGCTCCTTTGGCAAACATTGACTGAAATGCCGGTGGAAGCAGATGTTTTTAAACCGAAACTCACTTCAGACATGCATGGACGAAAGAGCAAAAGAGAGAAGGGGGAATTAAATATACATATATATATATATATATATATATATACTGTATATATATATATATATATATCCCAAAAATGTGACAACCCAAAAGCAAAAAAAAATCTCCTCATTGAGAAATTTACTATTCTTAATTTTCTGCTCCATGGATAATCATTCTCCAGGATTTATTGGTTTGGCTTCCATTGCGGGGAATCAAACAGTGCTGATGTGGTGTCAAAAAGTAAATGACAATTTAATGGGATTTTATGTTATTTTAATGGAGAGAGTTGTGACAGTCAGAATATAATCACCCATCAATTTATATGACGATACACTAAATAGTTTTTTTTTTTTTATTCCGTCCACATTCACATTTCAATTGCAGACTTAATGTTACTTAGTCTACAGGTATTATTGTACTTTTTTGAGGAATGAATGAATGAATGGATGAATGAACAGGGGAAAAGGGTATGCAGACGTAACTATAGGAATATAAAACAAAAATAAATACTGCCTCCAAAAACACTGATCTTTATATGAGCGTCACCTGACGCTGATGTCAGCTGACCTGTGCTGAGTATTTCTTTAATTTTTCAAAACATCTGTAAAAGTCAGTCCAAACACTAGTGTGAACCCAGCTTTAAAGTAGGCTGACTTATACAAACTCTGCATAAGAGCCCAGTGCTGAAGAACTTTTACAAACTGAGCACAACTTTCACCAACGTGTATTTCCAAACGTCAGCATACTGAAAATTTTCAAAGAACACAACTTTCACCAGCATTTGCCAAAAAAACACCAACTATCATTAACCTTTGCCAGAAGAGCCAGACGTTTGCCAAAATGTCAGTAAAAGTTGGTCCAAATGTTGTAGTGTAAATCCACCTTAACATCGTAGAAAGGTGACTCCTCTCTACTACATTAATAAAACCACAGCAAAGGGTTCACGTTCTGAAGCCAAATGACTCCTTTTAAATACTTTAAGTCATTAATTAACCAAGGGTGCAGCACAAAGGCTGGAAATAAACATGCACTGTAAAAATAATTAGGTAATTCTACTTAAAAAAGTTAGTGTCTGGGCTACCTTAACATTTTACGTTGACTGACCTTGAGTTTATTTGTTTTAAACTTTACCACTTGTCTTTTCAAGTTCAGTCAACCTAAAATGTAAAGGCAGCCTGAACACCAACTTTTTAAAGTTGAGACAACTGTTTTTTTTTTTTTTTAAACAATGTACTAAAGTAACACAGTGATAAATACAAAAGCAAAACTGCACAGGAGCGGATAAATACTAGCAACTTGCTATAAACTAGTGACGGGCAGGCAGGCAGCGGTGCTCCAAATGGTGATCCAATGTTATCCAGGAAATATTTGGCGATTCGTGATGTATGTGTTGATGTCGGACCATGTGACTGGATCAGGAGAAAAAAACTAAGCAGTGCGACCCTATGGAAATCCCTGTCCCTCATGTTTTGTTTGACTGTGTAAGGGATTTGTCACAGCCAACTTTCAGATGGAGCCAGCACCAAAAACACTTGACCTTGTTTCTCCCATTGATGTATTTTTGACAAAGAGTAGCTTAGTGATACAACAGAGATGATGGCTTAGTGGTAGTATATCTATTTTACAAGCAGGAGGCCTGGGTTCAAATCCCAGCTGTGTCGTTCTTTTAATTTCATTTTTATTTGCAAGGAAGAGCTTGGATCATTATTACGCATCATTATGCTGAGGCACTATTGCTATTGTGCCCTGCATGGGAATCAGGCCAGAGTTAAATATACTGGGACAGTATAAGACTGTTGAAAATTTATTATTTCCCACGTTTACCCAGTATGTCACATGCCACAGTAGAGACAATAAAACACTGGACTTATTCTACGCAAACACTAAGGAGGCGTACACCTCATCACAACTCCCCCCACTCGGGAGATCGGATCACAACTTGGTTCATCTCCGGCTGGTGTACAAACCCCTAGTGCACAGACAACCCCCGGCCATGTGCACAGTGAAGTTATGGTCTGAGGAGGCAATGGACACTCTAAAGGGCTGTTTTGAAACCACCGCCTGGGAGCAGCTCTGTGATCCACATGGTGAGGACATCGATGGCCTCACTCACACCATCACTGACTACATCAGCTTCTGTGTGGACAACACCATTCCCACCAAGACCATACGGTGTTGCTCAAACAACAAACCCTGGATCAACCCTGAGATAAAAACACTTCTGAGAGAGATGAAGAGGATCTTCAGGTCGGGGAACAGGGAGATGCTGAAGTCCGTACAGAGGGAGCTGAGGAGAAAGATCAGAGAAGGCAAGGACAGCTTCAGGAAGAAGATGGAGGACAAGCTGCAACAGAGCGACATCAGCGGGGTCTGGAGAAACCTTAAAACCATCTCTGGGCTCCAGAATACCTCCCCCCAGGCCATGGGGGGCAGGGAGTGGGCGAACAATCTGAATCTGTTTTTCAATAGGTTTGACCAACCGCCCTCCCCCCTGACTGCACAATAACCACTGCTGCCTCTAAAGACATCAAATCCTGCTGCCCACTCCCCACTCCACCAACACCCCCCCCCCACTTCCAACACACAGCCCCCCAACCTGACCCTCACTAAGACCCAGGTGAGGACGGAGCTGAGGAAGATCAAGGCGAGGAAGGCGTCGGGACCGGACGGCATCAGCGCAAAGCTCCTCAAGTCCTGTGCAGACCAGCTGTGTGGGATTGTGGAGTACATCTTCAATCTGAGCCTGAAGCTGGGGAGGGTACCACAGTTGTGGAAAACATCTTGTGTGGTACCTGTACCAAAGACTTCCCACCCCAAAGATCTGAACAGCTACAGACCAGTGGCCTTGACGTCCCACATGATGAAGACCCTGGAGAGACTTCTCCTTGCTCACCTCCGCTCCCTGGTGGGACCAGCGATGGATCCACTCCAGTTCGCCTACCAGCATGGCATTGGGGTGGAGGTTGCAGTGATCTTCCTCCTTCACCGTTCTCTGTCCCACCTGGAGAAGCCCGGGAATGCGGTGAGGATCATGTTCTTTGACTTCTCCAGTGCTTTCAACACCATCCAACTGATGATCCTGAAGGACAAGCTGCTGTGCGCAGGGGTGGACCAGCACCTGTCATCATGGATCCTGGACTACCTCACAAACCGGCCTCAGTTTGTGAGAACCCGGGACTGTGTGTCCGACACGATCATCGGTAGCATGGGGGCCCCCCAGGGAACGGTTTTGTCTCCGTTCCTGTTCACCCTTTATACTGCGGACTTCTCACACAACACAACACACTGCCATCTACAGAAGTTCTCTGACGACTCTGCGATTGTTGGCCTCATCTCCAACGGAGATGAAGCTGAGTACAGAGGGCTTATCCAGGACTTCGTGGACTGATGCCATCGGAACTGCCTCCAGATCAACGCGAGGAAAACTATGGAGCTGGTGGTGGACTGCCGCAGGCAAGGACAACCCCTCACAGCACCAGTAAATATACAGGGAACAGACATCGAGATGGTGGCATCCTATAAGTACCTGGGTGTTCATCTGAACAATAAACTAGACTGGTCACACAATACTGACGCACTCTACAAGAAGGAACAGCACAGGCTGTTCCTACTGAGAAGACTCAGGTCTTTTGGTGTACAAGGGGCGCTGCTGAAGACATTCTATGACATGGTGGTGGCATCAGCCATCACTTTTGGAGTGGTCTGCTGGGGCAGTGGCATTACAGCAGCCGATAGGAAGAGACTGAACAAACTGATCAAGAAAGCTAGCTCTGTCCTGGGGCAGTGCCTTGACCCAGTGGAGGAGATAGGAGAGAGAAGGATGGTGGCTAAACTGTCATCTCTGCTGGAGTCCGAGTTCCACCCTATGCAGGACATACTGAATGCACTGAGGAGCTCATTTAGCACCGAGAGGTTTCGCAGGTCCTTCCTACCTACGGCTGTCAGACTGTACAACCTAAGCAGGGCTGCTCGCAGAGATAGCAAAAAGACGTGACAACCTAATAGTATTGAATGCAAAAAATGCAATAGACTTACACAATGGTCCCCTCCGGTATACAACTAGGAAAATACCGGTCGCTATGGAGGGTGAGAATATGTATGGGTACATAATCATACCATGTAGGATAACTAAATAGACGGTTGTGCTGTTTCATTCCATCTAGCTACAATGCTCCGCACTGTGTGTGTTTATATATTTATTCCATCTAGCAACAATGCTCCACGCTGTGTGTGTTTATATATTTACATGAACTTCCGGCGCCACACGAGTCGGCTGTCTTTTGCAACAGTGGCTCAATTCTGAGTTTTTTTTTCTTTCTTTCTTTACACACTTTATACATCACGGACACACAGATCACCCCAAAATGCCTCCCGAGCCGGCGGACGGAGCCACTGTTTACAGCAGAAGACGGTACAGCAGGGAACAGCTGCTTGCACTTAATCGCCACTTGGTGCTGACGAAAAAACTTGACGTACCGAGAGAAATAAGGTGAAAACGACGTGGTTGTCGGGCTGGTGTTAGACGGCGGACAAGGAGTATAAGGTACAGACCCACCTTCCCATCCATTATTATGGGGAATGTACGCTCTATACTGGGAAAGGTAGATGAGCTAGCGGCTATCTGCCGTTATGATAGCACATACCGGGAGTGCTCTCTTGAACTAGCAGCAGATGCTAACATTGAGCTGGAGGGTTTCCACATGATACGGGCAGACCGAACACCAGACAGTGGCAAAGCAAGGGGCGGTGGAGTGATAATGTATGTTAACAACAACTGGTGCAGACCGGAACATATCACTGTTAAACAACGTCACTGCAGCAAAGACATTGAGTTGCTAGCTGTTAGCATGTGGCCTACATATCTCCCGAGAGAACACTCACACGTGATCTGCATTGTTGTTTATGCAAATCCGACGGCGAACGCTGGGACAGCGCGTGACATCATCCATTCAGTAACCAGCAGGCTGCAGACAGAACACCCAGATGCTCTTCTCCTCATCTCAGGCGATTTCAACCATGTTTCACTGTCTCCCATTCTACCCACGTTTACCCAGTATGTCACATGCCACACTAGAGACAATAAAACACTGGACTTATTCTACGCAAACACTAAGGAGGCGTACACCTCATCACAACTCCCCCAACTCGGGAGATCGGATCACAACTTGGTTCATCTCCGGCCGGTGTACAAACCCCTAGTGCACAGACAACCCCCGGCCATGCGCACAGTGATGTTATGGTCTGACGAGGCAATGGACACTCTAAAGGGCTGTTTTGAAGCCACCGCCTGGAAGCAGCTCTGCGATCCACACGGTGAGGACATCGATGGCCTCATTCACACCTTCACGGGCTACCTCAGCTTCTGTGCGGACAAATCCGTTCCCACCAAGACCATACGGTGTTGCTCAAACAACAAACCCTGGATCAACCCTGAGATTAAAACACTTCTGAGGGAGAAGAAGAGGATCTTCAGGTCGGGGAACAGGGAGATGCTGAAGTCCGTACAGAGGGAGCTGAGGAGAAAGATCAGAGAAGGCAAGGACAGCTTCAGGAGGAAGATGGAGGACAAGCTGCAACAGAGCGACATCAGCGGGGTCTGGAGAAACCTCAAAACCATCTCTGGGCTCCAGAATACCTCCCCCCCAGGCCACGGGGGGCAGGGAGTGGGCGAATGTATCCATGTAGGATAACTTTACATATTTTTTCCACCTAGCTGCAATTCTCCGTACTGTGTGTTTATACAGTATATCTACATATTATTCCATCTAGCTACATTGCTCCGCACTGTGTGTTTATATATTTACATATTTATTCCATCTAGCTGCAATGCTCCGTACTGTGTGTTTATATACTCATACTAAGTAGTAGTACTCATACATCTAGCTGCAATGCTCCGTACTGTGTGTTTATATACTCATACTAAGTAGTCGGTTGTGCTGTTTCATCCCATCTAGCAACAATGCTCTGCACTGTGTGTGTTTATACATTTACATATTTATTCCATCTAGCTACAATGCTCCGCACTGGGTGTGTTTATGTTTATGTTTATATTTTTTTATCTATATATTCATTCCATCTAGCTACAATGCTCTGCACTGTGTGTTTATATATCTACATATTATTCCATCTAGCTACATTGCTCCGCACTGTGTTTATATATTTACATATTTATTCCATCTAGCTGCAATGCTCCGTACTGTGTGTTTATATATCTACATATTATTCCATCTAGCTACATTGCTCCGCACTGTGTGTTTATATATTTACATATTTATTCCATCTAGCTGCAATGCTCCGTACTGTGTGTTTATATACTCATACTAAGTAGTAGTACTCATACATCTAGCTGCAATGCTCCGTACTGTGTGTTTATATACTCATACTAAGTAGTCGGTTGTGCTGTTTCATCCCATCTAGCAACAATGCTCTGCACTGTGTGTGTTTATACATTTACATATTTATTCCATCTAGCTACAATGCTCCGCACTGGGTGTGTTTATGTTTATGTCTATATTTATATATCTATATATTCATTCCATCTAGCTACAATGCTCCACACTGTGTGTTTATATATCTACATATTATTCCATCTAGCTACATTGCTCCGCACTGTGTTTATATATTTACATATTTATTCCATCTAGCTGCAATGCTCCGTACTGTGTGTTTATATACTCATATATTTATCCCATCCAGCTACAATGCTCTACACTGTGTCTGTCTGTATATATATATATATATATATATATATATATATATATTTATAGTAATATGTACATATGTATATTAGCTGCTGTTGCTTGCTTGCTTTTTTTTTTTTTTTCTTGCCTTCTGATTGTTGCTCTGAGTGTTGCTATCCCTGTGCTGTTGCAATCCTGGAATTTCCCCGTTGTGGGACTAATAAAGGCTTATCTTATCTTATCTTATCTTAAGTAGACGGTTGTGCTGTTTCATCCCATCTAGCAACAATGCTCTGCACTGTGTGTGTTTATACATTTACATATTTATTCCATCTAGCTACAATGCTCCGCACTGGGTGTGTTTATGTTTATATTTATATATCTATATATTCATTCCATCTAGCTACAATGCTCTGCACTGTGTGTTTATATATCTACATATTATTCCATCTAGCTACATTGCTCTGCACTGTGTGTTTATATATTTACATATTTTTTCCACCTAGCTGCAATGCTCCGTACTGTGTGTTTATATATCTACATATTATTCCATCTAGCTACATTGCTCCGCACTGTGTGTTTATATATTTACATATTTATTCCATCTAGCTGCAGTGCTCCGTACTGTGTGTTTATATACTCATATATTTATCCCATCCAGCTACAATGCTCTACACTGTGTGTCTGTGTATATATATATATATATATATATATATATATATATATATATATATATATATATATATATATATATATATATATTTATAGTAATATGTACATATGTATATTAGCTGCTCTTGCTTGCTTGCTTTTTTTTTTTTTCTTGCCTTCTGATTGTTGCTCTGAGTGTTGCTATCCCTGTGCTGTTGCAATCCTGGACTTTCCCCGTTGTGGGACTAATAAAGGCTTATCTTATCTTATCTTATCTTATCTTACATATTTATTCCATCTAGCTACAATGCTCCGCACTGTGTGTGTTTATATATTTACATATTTATTCCATCTAGCTACAATGCTCCACACTGTGTGTGTTTATATATATATTTACATATTTATTCTATCTAACAACAATGCTCCACACTGTGTGTGTTTATATATTTACATATTTATACCATCTAGCTACAGTGCTCCGCACTGTGTGTGTTTATATATCTACATATTTATTCCATCTAGCTACAATGCTCCGCACTGTGTGTTTATGTATTCATATATTTATTCCATCTAGCTACAATGCTCCGCACTGTGTGTTTATATATCTACATATTATTCCATCTAGCTACAATGCTCCACACTGTGTGTGTTTATATATCTACATATTTATTCCATCTAGCTACAATGCTCAGCACTGTGTTTATATATCTACATATTTTTTCCATCTAGCTACAATGCTCCACACTGTGTGTTTATATATCTACATATTATTCCATCTAGCTACAATGCTCAGCACTGTGTTTATATATCTACATATTTTTTCCATCTAGCTACAATGCTCCGCACTGTGTGTTTATATATTCACATATTCATGCCATCTAGCTACAATACTCCGCACTGTGTTTATATACATATATTTATTCCATCCAGCTACAATGCTCCGCACTATGTTTATATATTTATATACCTATTCCATCTAGCTACAATGCTCTGCACTGTCTCTCTCTCTCTCTCTCTCTCTCTCTCTCTCTCTCTCTCTCTCTCTCTCTCTCTCTCTCTATATATATATATATATATATATATATATATATATATATATATATATATATATATATATACACTACCGTTCAAAAGTTTGGGGTCACCCAGACAGTTATTTTGTGTTTTCCATGAAAAGTCACACTTATTTACCACCATGAGTTGTAAAATAAATAGAAAATATAGTCAAGATATTGACAAGATTAGAAATAATAATTTTTTCCTTCAAACTTTGCTTTTGTCAAAGAATCCTCCATTTGCAGCAATTACAGCATTGCAGACCGAACATGATTGCACAAGGGTTTTCTAATCATCCATTAGCCTTCTGACGCAATGAGCAAACACATTGTACCATTAGAACACTGGAGTGACAGTTGCTGGAAATGGGCCTCTATACACCTATGTAGATATTGCACCAAAAACCAGACATTTGCAGCTAGAATAGTCATTTACCACATTAGCAATGTATAGAGTGTATTTCTGATTAGTTTAAAGTTATCTTCATTGAAAAAAAGTGCTTTTCTTTCAAAAATAAGGAAATTTATATATATATATATACTCACCGGCCACTTTATTAGGTACACCATGCTAGTAACGGGTTGGACCCCCTTTTGCCTTCAGAACTGCCTCAATTCTTCGTGGCATAGATTCAACAAGGTGCTGGAAGCATTCCTCAGAGAGTTTGGTCCATATTGACATGATGGCATCACACAGTTGGCGCAGATTTGTCGGCTGCACATCCATGATGCGAATCTCCCGTTCCACCACATCCCAAAGATGCTCTATTGGATTGAGATCTGGTGACTGTGGAGGCCATTTGAGTACAGTGAACTCATTGTCATGTTCAAGAAACCAGTCTGAGATGATTCCAGCTTTATGACATGGCGCATTATCCTGCTGAAAGTAGCCATCAGAAGTTGGGTACATTGTGGTCATAAAGGGATGGACATGGTCAGCAACAATACTCAGGTAGGCTGTAGCGTTGCAACGATGCTCAATTGGTACCAAGGGGCCCAAAGAGTGCCAAGAAAATATTCCCCACACCATTACACCACCACCACCAGCCTGAACCATTGATACAAGGCAGGATGGATCCATGCTTTCATGTTGTTGACGCCAAATTCTGACCCTACCATCCGAATGTCGCAGCAGAAATCGAGACTCATCAGACCAGGCAACGTTTTTCCAATCTTCTATTGTCCAATTTCGATGAGCTTGTGCAAATTGTAGCCTCAGTTTCCTGTTCTTAGCTGAAAGGAGTGGCACCCGGCGTGGTCTTCTGCTGCTGTAGCCCATCTGCCTCAAAGTTCGACGTACTGTGCGTTCAGAGATGCTCTTCTGCCTACCTTGGTTGTAACGGGTCGTTATTTGAGTCACTGTTGCCTTTCTATCAGCTCGAACCAGTCTGGCCATTCTCCTCTGACCTCTGGCATCAACAAGGCATTTCCGCCCACAGAACTGCCGCTCACTGGATATTTTTTCTTTTTCGGACCATTCTCTGTAAACCCTACAGATGGTTGTGCGTGAAAATCCCAGTAGATCAGCAGTTTCTGAAATACTCAGACCAGCCCTTCTGGCACCAACAACCATGCCACGTTCAAAGTCACTCAAATCACCTTTCTTCCCCATACTGATGCTCGGTTTGAACTGCAGGAGATTGTCTTAACCATGTCTACATGCCTAAATGCACTGAGTTGCCGCTATGTGATTGGCTGATTAGAAATTAAGTGTTAACGAGCAGTTGGACAGGTGTACCTAATAAAGTGGCCGGTGAGTATATATATATACAGTATATATATATATATATATATAGATAGATAGATAGATAGATAGATACAGTGGGGAAAAAAGTATTTAGTCAGCCACCAATTGTGCAAGTTCTCCCACTTAAAAGATGAGAGCGGTCTCCAATTTTCATCATAGGTATACCTCAACTATGAGAGACAAAATGAGAAAAAAAAAATCCAGAAAATCACATTGAAGGATTTTTAATGAATTAATTGGTAAATTCCTCAGTAAAATAAGTATTTGGTCACCTACAAACAAGCAAGATTTCTGGCTCTCACAGACCTGTAACTTCTTCTTTAAGAGGCTCCTCTGTCCTCCACTCGTTACCTATATTAATGGCACCTGTTTGAAGTCATTATCAGTATAAAAGACACCTGTCCACAACCTCAAACAGTCAGACTCCAAACTCCACTATGGCCAAGACCAAAGAGCTGTCAAAGGACACCAGAAACAAAATTGTAGACCTGCACCAAGCTGGGAAGATTGAATCTGCAATAGGTAAGCAGCTTGGTGTGAAGAAATCAACTGTGGGAGCAATTATTAGAAAATGGAAGACATACAAGATCACTGATAATCTCCCTCGATCTGGTGCTCCACGCAAGATCTCACCCCGTGGGGTCAAAATGATCACGAGAACGGTGAGCAAAAATCCCAGAACCACATGGGGGACCTAGTGAATGACCTGCAGAGAGCTGGGACCAAAGTAACAAAGGCTACATCAGTAACACACTACGCCGCCAGGGACTCAAATCCTGCAGTGCCAGACGTGTCCCCCTGCTTAAGCCAGTACATGTCCAGGCCCGTCTGAAGTTTGCTAGAGAGCATTTGGATGATCCAAAACTAACTAACTAACTAACTAACCTGCACTTATATAGCGCTTTTCTAGTCACAAAGACCACTCAAAGCGCTTTCATTAATACTAACCCTCTATTCTAAGGGCCTATAGGAAACAGATATCTAGGGACAATTTAGAACAGCCAATTAACCTAACATGCATGTCTTTGGCATGTGGGAGGAAACCGGAGAAATCCCGGAGTAAACCCACGCAACACGGGGAGAACATGCAAACTCCACATAGATCACTGTTGGTCGGGGGCTGGGATCGAACCCACGATCCCCACAATCCCCCGGCCAAGGGTAAACTGTGCTGCCGCAGTGCTAACCACTGCGCCACCGTGCAGCCTTGCACCCCAATCCAAAAGAGGATTGGGAGAATGACATATGGTCAGATGAAACCAAAATAGAACTTTTTGGTAAAAACTCAACTTGTCATGTTTAGAGGAGAAAGAACACCATACCTACTGTGAAACATGGGGGTGGAAATATCATGCTTTGGTGCTGTTTTTCTGCAAAGGGACCAGGACGACTGATCCGTGTAAAGGAAAGAATGAATGGGGCCATGTATCGTGAGATTTTGAGTGAAAACCTCTTTCCATCAGCAAGGGCATTGAAGATGAAACGTGGCTGGGTCTTTCAGCATGACAATGATCCCAAACACACCGCCCGGGCAACGAAGGAGTGGCTTCGTAAGAAGCATTTCAAGGTCCTGGAGTGGCCTAGACAGTCTCCAGATCTCAACCCCATAGAAAATCTTTGGAGGGAGTTGAAAGTCCGTGTTGCCCAGCGACAGCCCCAAACCATCACTGCTCTAGAGGAGATCTGTATGGAGGAATGGGCCAAAATACAAGCAACAGTGTGTGAAAACCTTGTGAAGACTTACAGAAAACATTTGACCTCTGTCATTGCCAACAAAGGGTATATAACAAAGTATTGAGATGAACTTTTGTTATTGACCAAATACTTATTTTACCAAGGGATTTACCAATTAATTCATTAAAAATCCTTCAATGTGATTTTCTGGATTTTTTTTTCTCATTTTGTCTCTGATAGTTGAGGTATACCTATGATGGAAATTGGAGACCTCTCTCATCTTTTAAGTGGGAGAACTTGCACAACTGGTGGCTGACTAAATACTTTTTTTCCCCACTGTATGTGTACATATGTATACTCGCTGCTCTTGTTTTTTTTCTTGCCTTCTGATTGTTGCTCTGAGTGTTGCTATCCCTGTGCTGTTGCAATCCTGGAATTTCCCCATTGTGGGACTAATAAAGGCTTATCTTATCTTATCTTATCTTATCTTATTTCTTAATAAAAATGGATAAGTAGTACAAGCACACAAAGTAACGCAGACACATTCACTGTCGTCACCCCAGTTTTATTATTTTTTTCCCTTATGATCACTGATATTTCTTAAAAGACAGCACATTTATTGAAAATGAAAAAATACACATTGTAAAAATCTGCTTGCTGTATACTTTGTCGACTACATGGCCGAGCAGAGAAAATGAAGTTCCAGATGAAGCTTCATCTATGTGAACCATTTTGATGAAAGGCTCAAGTGTCCAAGAAAGCCTTAAGTACTCAAGATTAAGTAATAGCTTAGAGGTAAAATATGTCTTGGGAAGTTGGGGTTCAAGTCCTAGCTGGGTTATTCTGATTTATTTTTATTTGCACAGTGAAGTGTTTGTTGTGTTTGAAAGAGCTTGGATACAACAATAACACATCATTATGCTGAGGCACTATTGTGCCCTGCATGACAATAAGGACAGAGTTTAATGTACGGAGAAAGACAGTATGACCGTTGAAAAGTTATTATTTCTTTAAAAAAATGGATAAGTAGCACAAGCACATTCATTGTAGTCACCTATGTTTTATTATTATTTTTGCCTTATGATTATTGATATTTCTTAAAAGACAGCATTTATTGAAATTGAAAAAATACACATTAAACCAACAATACCCTTGTAAAAATCAGCATGTTGTATACATTTTGTCCATTAGATGGCCTGGTGGAGAAAATGAAGTCCCACATGAGGCCTTGTCTATGTGAACTATTTTGATGAAAGGTCTCAAGTCCTCCAGAAAGCCTCATTTGGCCATCACTGCTATAAACTAACCAAAACTGAGGAGCACAGGGGAGGACGTGGACATGACAAGGTTAGACTGAGAAGAGGCAAAGGAAGCAGCAGGATTAACTGAACAGGGGAATTAGAAACAGCTGTAGTGGAACACAGGACATTGCAATCACACTGACGAGACACAGGAACAGGAGTGGAAAAGGTACCAAGAATCCAAAACTTCTAGTGCATTGCCCGTAGAATGCAAGTATTCCTGCCTGAAACAGGTATCCCAATCAGGCTTTGCAGGCCCAAATGTAGGCTGTTTGAAAGTGGAATACAAAGAGGTGTAGCCTATATGTAGGCAATCACATGTTAGACTTTGACAAATATTAAGAGAGTAAATGGCACTACGATTTACTTGATTGTGTGAATATTAATTACAGAATACCTAAATATTGAAAATGAATGGGCCATCCAATATTAGCGACTGTTTCAGATCCCTTGTTTGTTTTTTTGTCAGATCACTTATTTGTCTGATCTTTTATCACTTACATTCAAGATAATAGTATATCTTGCACTCTGGGGAATGGGAGTTGTTCAGTCATCATTATAATTAGTTTAGTTTATATCTCTTTTCAGTGATGGAAATAAGTGTAATATTGAATTTCTTCTGTGTATCGTCAATAAACTCATGCAGTACTGTAACAGGACACATTTACAAATATTGGAGACCCATTGGCTGCTGCTTTACATGTGTGCCTGCAAAGGACTGCGATCCACAGGTTCAGCTGCTGCTTCCCCGGCAGTCCCCCCCCCCTTTGTGTTCTTCATACTGAATTATCCATTAGACCTATGCAATCACGGCAACTTTATGGTATAATTTTCAAAGCATTAAACTTTAAGTCTATCCTTTGTCGTGATTTGCACTACAGGTAGCATTACTGTACATGGACTGTGTCATGATCCTGGTGCACGGGGGGGGGGGGCACCGTGCCCAGTTTTCTGTCTAGTTTGGTGTTTTTCTGTCTGCTTGTTCCCTTGTTTTCATGTCTGCTATATTTGGTTCCTGTTTTATTCGTGTCATTTGGTATCTGTAGTATTATATTCATTTTGGGATTCTGTTGTGTTTGTATCATTATGGTTTCCGGTTTGTGTTTTATTTTGACAGTGCTGTGCAGCTTTCGGCTGTCAAACTGTCAGGAGCTGCACAGCTGCTATTCATTCTATTATTTTTCCACTCATGTATCCACACCTGTTAAGTATCATGTGAAGGGTATTGAAGGGGCACGACAACCTTCCCCATTGTCGTGCCTTACTGTGACATCCTCAGATGTCAAGAAAGTGTCTGAGTGAATTGTCTTCCATAGCCTTTGAGGAGCTCATCTTTCCTTATTGTATGAGAACCGAAACAAACATAAAAAGTGAACATGAGTTTGGACTTGGAGGGAAAAAAAAAAGAAAAGAATCTGGCAGCACTGACACAGACGCTGGCAAGAAAAAAAGCAACCTGCTGGGGCGGTCAGAGCAGCTTTATTGCCCTGCCCAGCCTTGGTATTAATCCGTTCCGTGTACATTTAAGGGATGGCTTCAACCTGTTGCTGGGAAGAAGGCTAAAGCACTTTGCTGCTGCTGCAGCATTCAGTTGGTATCAGACATTGCATTTCTGAAAAAAACTATAAATTTATTGTAACTGCAACACTGCTGCTGCATGAGGCTACTGTGAGACTGACCGAGACTGCCTGTGATTGCTTTGGGATGGGAAGAGGACAGGAGAGCCTCACGGTACCACCCATTGCTGGTTGAGGATGATAACTAGAGCAATTGCGCACTTTTACGTCAGTGTCCAAAACACCAGAAAAGTCTTTGATAACACCAGGAAAAGTCATTACATTTGTCGCTAGTCACCTTTGACAAAAAAAAAAGTCATCCAGGGGGGCTGAAAAATTGCCAGATTTAACGACAAAAGTGCCAAGTTGGCAACACTGGCTCGTGCTGCACGCTAAAAGAAGGGAGAGGATTTTTCGTATGGAGGACTTGCAGCGGGAGTATCTCAGAAGGAGCTCAGTCCATGAATCCAGGTCGGTGCCAATGGGACGGTGTTCTTGGACTTTGCACCGAGGGACTTTGCACCGAGCCCCGGCATCCCACCTCCCTCACCAGAAGCCCAGGCCTCCGCCTCTTTGCCAGAAGACATCAGCAGTGGCCAGAAGAGCATCACCTGGCCCATTTTCAGCAGCAGGAACCATCATGCCCTGGGAAATAAGGCAAGTTGGTTTTCATTCTTCTTGCTATATTAATGAAATACCTTGCCTTATTCCAGGTGATGAGGTTCAGCGACAGCACCCAAACTTAGCTGAGTCCTCATCACCGGCTGCTGTCGTCTCACCCTTGCCTCCTCCTCCCGTGTTTTCTTTTGTGGCCTCCGAGTGCCTGCTGGTCCTGGGAAAGAGCCTCCAGTCAACAGAGGAGCTTGCAGTCCTGGGAGTTCCTGCTCCAGCCCTGCACCACGTCTGAGATGGGAGGGACGCGCCGCCTGTTCTCTGAATCCTGAGCCGACAGATGGGTGTCCCCTGGATTCAGCAGCACAGGAGCCAGCGCTGTCTGTGAGGCAACCTTCAGCATCAGCCATCCCACTGGGAGGCCCACCAGCAGAGGGGCCAAGCCTGGAGATGAATTGGCTGCATCCACCATCAGGTCTGCTGCTGGGATCGTTGCAGCAGAGTCGCCAAAGTCCTGGGCGGCGGTGTTGCTTGAGTCCATGCAAGTACACTGTTCTGTTCGAACACCTACAGATCTAGAGAACCCTTGTCTGGCTCGTGGTGAGGAGAACCAGCTGCAGATGTCCTCTGCTCCGGCATTCTCCTCGCCGAGCTCCACCACTGCCGGTAACTCTGTTCCGGTTTATTTACCTTTTGTGAAAGGTGAATTTATTTACCTTTTGTGAAAAGTGAAAAACAACCCAGGTAGGTTGTTTTCATGTTTCATGTTTTTCTATTGATACAATGTTTTATTTCTGAAAGAAATTTTGCTGAAGATCCTTAGGAATCTTTACGTGCTTGTTTTCTCTTTGCTTTTGAGATGTTGAATCATTGCTAAAGATAACAAACTTTTGGTTTTATTTTGCTCTTGTTGGGGGCAGGGGGCTTTTTCTTTTTTCTGTTGATGTTGCCCCGGGGTGTCTGGGGTCCACCACTTGGGTGGGGGGCAGTGTCATGATCCTTGGGCACGGGGTGGGGGTGGGGGTGCCCAGTTTCCTGTCTAGTGTGATGTTTTTCTGTCTGCTTGTTTCCTTGTTTTCATGTCTGCTATATTTGGTTCCTGTTTTATTCGTGTCATTTGGTATCTGTAGTATTATTATGTTTATTTTGGGATTCAGCTGTGTTTGTTTCATTATGGTTTCCGGTTTGTGTTTTATTTTGACAGTGCTGAGGAGCTTCTGGCTGTCAAACTGTCAGGAGCTGCACAGCTGCTATTCATTCTGTTATTTTCTCCACTCATGTAGCCACACCTGTTAAGTATCCTGTGAAGGGTATTGAAGGGGCACGACAACCTTCCCCATTGTTGTGCCTTATGGCTCTTTTCCATAATCACTGTTCGTTTTTACTTGTTTTGATTTGCCACTACTCGTTTCTCCCACGGTTGTTGATCCATTACAACCCTGTAAAGCCGCGTAAATTCGGTAGTGGGTGGGATTGAGGCGGCGCCACACTCTGCTGACGTCAAGCACGCGACCGAATCCTTCACAACAAAGAAAATGGCGGATTACGAGCGGAGGATTTCCAAACATTCAATGCCACCGGACGACTGACTGAAGAACAGCACACGTTCAACCAGACCATCAGTAGAGTACGGGTGGTTGTGGAGAATGCTTTCGGCAGGCTGAAGGGAAGGTGGCGCTGCCTTCTAAAACGGAATGACTGTGACCTCGCACTGGTTAAATCGATTGTGTTGACTTGTTGTGCACTGCATAATCTGTGTGAGAGTCATGGAGAGGCCTTTGACACTACATTGGATGATGCAGCAGATGAACAAGTGGTGGTGGCAGCGTCACAGGGAGTAGAGGAGCAGGGTGGAGATATACGAGGTGCTGTGATGCAGTACTTGTGTAGCAATAATTAGACATTTCATTTGTTCAGTATTCATGTGCATACATACGTATGTCAAACGTGTGTTTTTTAAATAAAATTTGGTGCACTTTTCATCTACGTCTCCTCTGTTGTTCATAACGGTTAACTGTTAAGGGACAGCTAATTAAATGCTAAAACCTTGTAATTGACCTTGGAATTATATGTGGATACTTGTTATATTTCCAGTTAATCATAGCCCTAATTTACTTACAAAATAATTTGAATTATTTTAAAAAAAGTCAATCCAACTGTAGTAAAATTCTTGTTTTTAATTTGAGTATCATTTTCCCATTGATTGTTATTTTTAAGGGATATGTGTTCAGGGATGGGAAATTACACGCAAAAACACCGTAGAAAAGGACTGCAGAAAAATGCAGCAGCTGAACAACTCACTTTTGGTTTGATTGAATTGCCAATTGACCTTGGAATTATATGTGGAAACTTGTTATATTTCCAGTTAATCCTCGCCCACTTTTACTTACAAAATAATTTTAAAAATTTTTAAGAAAGGCAATCCAACCGTAGCACCATTTTGTATGTTGAGTGTCATTTGAGTATCATTTTCCCATCTATTGATATTTATAAGGGATATGTGTTCAGGGATGGGTAATTACACGTTAAAACACCTTAGAAAAATGACTACAAAAAAAATGCAGCAGCTAGACAACTCACTTTTGGTTTGATGGAATTGCAAATTGACCTTGGAATTATATGTGGAAAATTGTTATATTTCCAGTTAATCCTAGCCCAGTTTTTCTTACAAAATAAATTTAAAAATTTTAAAGAAAGGCTATCCGACTGTAGCACCATTTTGTATGTCGAGTGTCATTTGAGTATCATTTTCCAATCTATTGATATAAGAGATATGTGTTCAGGGATGGGTATTTACAAGCTAAAACACCTTAGAAAATGACTGCAAAAAAAAAAAAGCAGCAGCTAGACAACTCACTTTGGGTTTGATGGAATTGCCAATGGACCACGAAATTTTATGATGAAACTTTTGTTATTCCTATTAAATACTGTGACATTGTCAGACTGGCCAACATCAAATTATAATTTTATTTTTCCAAACCTATGACACTTTGGATGTATTGAATCAGAAAGTCATAGGCTTATCATATTCATGTCAACGTTTACAACTACAAAACTGTTATATTTGGGTTTACATGTATGGGTATTTTCCCTTTATATTATACTAGACTCCTTATAATGTATTGAAATTCTCTGAATTTGGAATGATGATAGAATATTCAATTTACATGTACTTACCTTTTACCTACTTCGACTTTTACCTTCATCAATGTCTACTGCTGAATGTAAAGTACACCTGTGCCACTGCTTACAATTTAACTTGAAAACTGTACACAATTTAGAGAAATGTATACAGCCATGGTAATTTTTATTAACTTTAACAATAACAATTAAAAATCTTGACACCTTTATGGATGAACAGTGGCATTTAGCTCATATGAGGCAATGGAATGTGTATGTAATTATTCGCCTTTCTCATTTAGTTATAACAGACAAACCACACTTTTATCCAAAAAAGTAACAATTTAATAACATTAGAAATATTCCCAAAACATGTTTAAAAATGGGGATTTTTCAGTACTTCGACCAGACTGCCAAAATGGTTTAGGAAAGCTCGGTTGAAAGAAGCCGTCTCGGTCAGCTCATCCCTTCTGAATGCTTCTTCCTTCTCCTGGGCTGACTGCAGGTTTGCTGCAAGCATTCGTAGCTCTTGACGGTGTCTTTAGCGCTGTTCGTGGAGCCGTTCATGGAGCTGTTGATGCTGTTCGAGCATCCTATCATGGGCCAGCATCTCATCAGCATGACTCCGGGCCATCACTGATGCCAGGTCGGCGATGGTGTTGCACATTTTCCTCTTGGCTAGATGAAAGACAGAATTTTTTTTTTTTTAGATAACGCTGGAGCAAAAAAACAAAATATGGAATTAAACTTGTGAAAGCCTGTGATGGGACGCTTCTTTGCTGTATTTAAGCTCAACTGTCATGTTGCTGCCCCTCAGTAGAGTGGATTGTGCAACTTCTGGGTTGCTGTGGTTAGGCTATATCCCCTTCATTCAGAAAATGATTAATTTGAAAAAGTTTTTGATTGGATGGGTTATTTGTAAAAGAATTTCTTTGTACTGTGGCCTCAGAAATCAGAATGGGTTAATACTGTTCGCTGAAGCATGTTGATTTGAATGTCGGAACATGTGCTTTTTTTAAAAAAAAAAAATACAACAGTATTTCAACCAACACCACACCTAATAAAAACTGTACTGGGTTGTTATGAAAACACCCCTGCATCTAGTGTTTTTTGTAAACGTACAAAGACATTTTAAATTCCTTATTATGCATCTATAGAAAATAACATTAATCACATTAAAAAAACCGGGTGGTAATTTTCAGTTGTGCCTTACCAGAACTTGACCGGGACATGACGGATGCTGATGGAGCTGCCGATATTGCGGACAATGGTCTCGACACCAATTCTGGCCCCCAGAGAGACGCCGGAGTGTCCGGGCGGTCCTGTAAGGCGGACCCCTGGGATGTGAGAAGTGATTCTAGAAGGAAAAAGCACACAATAAAGCTCACCAACAAAGTGCAACATGTACAGAAAACACCAAACTTTTTAACCAGAATACAATAATAAGCTTCTTTCAGCGTTTTGTTAAAGTGAATATTGAAATAAAAGCGTGAAGCTGCTACCTCACAGCAAGCTGCGGAGGTAGCCGGAAATTAGCTGGCTAACCATCATCACTAACCATTGCCCACAATCGAACAACTTTCTTTATTGCTTAAAAGAAGTAAGCTTTTGACCGAAAGGACCAATTGGCGAAAAGACAGACAATATTAAAACAACACTCACCGTCAACGGTTTCCAATTGCATGGCCGTGTCGAGCCCATTGTCTCTGCCATTGCTAGCAGGCCGATGTCCGTAGATAGCGTCCATCTGCTCGTACCACTTCCACTCCTTCCTACTCGCACCACTGCATCCGTTATGGTCCTTTATGGCCCGATAATCGCTCTTCATTTTTTTTAGTTTTTCACGACACTGTTTGGCAGTCCGGATGTACCCTTGGGCTGCCATTTGGTCGGACACCTCCTGGTATATTTTTTCATTGCGAGTTGCCCCGTCCAACTCGTTCTGGATGTGGTCGTCGGCTACGAAGGACAGAAAAGTCCGCACCTCCTCGTTTGTCCATGGAATAAACTTGCGTGTGGACAGCGTTAACACAATTGTGAAGCCGCTCACCGTGGTTACTCGCTGAAATTACAAATGGCGGTCGTATAGCTTCAACAGAAAACAGAAAACGGACGCTTTTGTGACGTTACACCCTGACCAATCAGGGGCTAGCAGTCGATTGACGTCAAATCACAGCTCGCTTTCTCTCGGTTATCCCCTGCCCCTTAACTGGCACGAAAATAGTGTCGGTTAAAGCGAGCTGGGTACTGGGGAAAGAGCGAGAAAGTGAATAGAGTAGAAGTAAGTAAAGCTAAGGCGATACTAGTGGAAAAGTGCCTTTACTGTGACATCCTCAGATGTCAAGAAAGTGTCTGAGTGAATTGTCTTCCATAGCCTTTGAGGAGGGTGCGTTGAGCTCCGACCAGGTACCGTCTTTTCCCCAATTCCCTCAGCCATGAGCCCAGCTGCTTCACAGGTGTGCTCCAGCTGAAACTGTCTCCGGTTCCCCGGCATCTCCAAGTGCCTCAGCGGTGGCGTTTCCAGGCTGTTCTGTCTTCCCTGGTCGTGAGCTCCGTGCTCCTCCAATATACTGTATGTATTTTCCCATCTTGTTATCAGTTTGTGTTTCTTGTTCATGTGTTATTACTTTAATAAATGTGCAAACTCAGAGAGTATTTGGTGTCACTGTTTACACCCTTGAAAAGAATATTTTATGACAGACTGCTGTTGTTGTTTTTCCAGCCTTATTCCTTTTGTTTTTTTGTATTGTGTACACCACTGAAGAGAGAGAGAAACACCATTTCAATTATCCTGTACGTGTATCAGCTGTTCTGATCGATATGCCAAAATGTCAGACCACCAGTGTCCTGCGGATGACGTCACCACGTCTTATATATTGGGCGGCCCACCATTCCAACAGGAGTTATATGCAGTTACACAGAGACACTCAGGTGGTGTGAGATATGGTTGGCAGCCGGCCCTGTTATACACATTCCTGTATTCTTGTACTTTCTCTGTAATAATGTTCACTGAACGGCAGCATCCTTGTCGGTCATAATTGCCAGGTTTGTGGCCATAACATTTGGCGAAGAGAGATTAAACCATGGAGGCGTCCTTACGACAGCTATGGCCTTTCGTCGGGTGCCCGGGAGAACCAGCAGTCCCATGGCCACATTGGCTGGATGCATTCGAGACCTATATCTCATCGCTGGACCTGGGCAAACTTGACAAAGTAAGGAAAAGAGCATTCTTTATCCACAACCTCAGCATAGAAGGCCAGCAAATTTTCCACAAGCTAGGACCGACTGAGTCATATATGGATACCGTTGAGCTACTAGCTAGCTACTTTGCCACCCCTGACAACGTGATTGCACAACAAATCTGCTTTCGCCAGAGTCGCCAAAGGGTTGGTGAGTTGGTACAACAATCCGTCACTAACTTAAGGCGTTTAGCTTGTATGTGCCATTTTGGACTGCTAGAAGATGAAATGGTGCGGGACCAGTTAGCTGAGCACACGTGTAATGCTAGGCTATGAGCTAAGATGCTAATGGCACCAAACGACATGATGCTAGCTAATAGAATTCAGCTAGTATTCCAGCTAGAGGCAGCAGAAAATTTTGCCTCTCAGCTAAATGGGCACTAAGCACAGAAGCTACCTGGATAGATGACACTAGCCAATGTGGTGTGCCTGGAGGGTGATGAGGATTTGGCAGAAGACTTTGAGGTGAATGCCATTAGCCAATGGTCCGCTCCGAGCTCCGTCTGCTTGAGCTGTGAGTTCCCGACACACCAGGACAAAACACATTTTTGCCCGGCCAAAGGACAACGATGTAACAAGTGTGGGCGCCTGAACCATTTCGCCAGAGTGTGCTAGTTGCAAGCACCGTGGGGCCCACCAAGTAAGCCAGCCCGCCCGCCAACAACAACCATTTGTGTGGTAAGCCCCAACATCAACAGTTATTCATACAGCATGGCTGAGCTAGACGGGGTAGCCATACTGCTCCTGCTTGACACGGTGGTGTTGCGGTCGATGTTAAACTGGGCCACGGTGAAGAAATTTTTCCCCACCACAAAATCCACAAGAACCCAACGCCACTGTACAGATATGTGGGCCACAGACTGTGCAATGTCAGAATGGGGGAACTGACTGTTTATTACAAGTCTAAAATAGTGTATGACTTCTCGTTCCAGTTAGCAGCATGTGGTGACAACATCATGGAATGCGACCTCTTCTACAGACTTGGCTTCATTATCAGAGACAGTGCAGGGTTTGAATGGTCCAGATGCGGCAGCTGGAGCACAGCGGACCTCAAGGATGATGGTGTGATGTGGGACGAGGTAATTACAAGTGGCACTGACACCAAACCTTCCGCCCCACGCGCCAGGAAAAGAGCTGCCTGGAGGGGGGCATCCGGACTCACCTATGTCCCTCGCTAAGCTAGAACCAGAACTGGAGCCAGAGGAAAGGGAGCCCAAGCATGCAGAGAGCCCCAAGCACAGCGACAGCAACTGGGCACTAACGACGGTCCCGACACGGCACAGCAGAGCTCTTCAGACGGAAGAGAGGAGAAACCGACCTACTTTTGTATCCTTGCTCAAAAACCTACGACCGAGCAAATGGATGAAGAGTCCGCCTCATCAATTGACACCGGAGAGGCTCCAGACACCTTCTGCACCCATGACGAGTCTTAACTATCGACGGAGACAACCGTTGAAGGGTGTATAACAAACATGGTGACTACCAAACCGCTGCAGCACGACGGAGGTCCCAAGCCAAACCAGCATGCAGAACCACCTGGAGCGCAACAACACATCAAATCAAGTAAGGTGCTGCTCCAGGTCATGGACTGGGTCCTGGTTTGTGACAGCGAGAGACCGGGACGACGACTGACCGGGCCACAGCTAACAAAACACCCGGCCCCGCTGAGGATCGTGGCAAAGCTGGGCACAGTGTGCTTCCGGCTGACAGATGGTTCGGTTCAGTTTGTCACACAAACCAACTATGGTATGTCCAGGTGGCTGCTCCAGATGGCGAGGCTTCACAGGAGTCAGCTGCCACAGTGTGGGACCCGGGTCCCAGCATCATGAAGATTGGCCCTAGCCCCGGGGTTCCGACAGCTCCAGGGCCGAGGCCGCCACGGGCGCACCACAAAGCCCCTCAGGCAGAACTGTTATATCCATGGAAGACTGTCCGCAAAAAGACTGTTCAGGTAGGAGAGCTGCTGACACGGTGGCAGCATAACCTACCTAGCCACGTTAGGTCCCACGGTGGTCCACCCGCTGACCCTTCTCATTAGGTTTTGATATGTTCTAAAATAAATTAAAAAAAATCAACAAAAAAAGCCAGTGTTCTTTAATAAAATAAAAACAAGTGTGTGTTCTTTGAAAAAATGTTCTTTGAATAGTAATAGCCGTAAGTGTTCTTACAGTTAATAAGCACATGGAAAATAGGTTCTTTGACTCATTTAATTCCTGAACAGCCAATTCTAATTTTGTGATTTTTCAATTCAATTCAATTCAATTCAACTTTATTTATATAGCGCCATTTCACAACAACAGTCATCTCATAGCACTATCAACTGTAGGGGGGACCCCCACAGTTGCAGAAAGACCCCAGCAATCAGGCGATCCCCTGTGAGCAAGCACTTGGCGACGGTGGAGAGGAAAAACTCCCTTTTAACAGGAAGAAACCTCCAGCAGAACCAGGCTCAGGGAGGGGCAGTCATCTGCTGTGACTGGCTGGGGGGTGAGGGGATAGACAAGAAGAAAAGAACAGACATGTAGAGAGCAAACAGCACGATGGGGACTCAATCTATGGGAGAGAACAAACAAATGTTAATGACCAGCAAAAAAAAATATTTCATTGAGAGTGAGAAAAGGAGTGAGGCCCAGTGCATTACTGGAGGTCCCCCGGCTGACTAAACCTATTAGCAGCATAACTAAGGGAGGGTTCAGAAACACATGATCCCTCCCTAATTGTAGGCTATATCAAAAAGGTAGGTTTTAGCCCTATTCTTAAAAACAGAGATCGAGTCTGACTCCCGAATCCAGATTGGCAGCTGATTCCACAGGAGAGGAGCTTGATAACTGAAGGCTCTGCCTCCCATTGTACTTTTGGAGATTCTAGGTATTACAAGTAATCCTGCATTTTGGGAGCGTAGTGGTCTGTTAGGATAATACGGTAGTATCAGATCTTTTAAATAAAAAGGAGCCTGATTGTTTAGAGCTTGACGGATGTCATTAATGCCGGCGTGAATAACAATTGTGGAATATTTACAGTTACTTTTAGCCAGCATTTTCAAATTTGACTCGATGTCGCCTGCTCTGGCCCCAGGAATGCATCTGACTAAGGCCGCTGGAGTCTCTAGGTTCACGTTTCTGACTACAGAGTCGCCAATGATCAGAGTTTTTTCCTCAGCGGGTGTGTCGCTGAGCGGGGAAAAACGATTAGAAACGTGAGCAGGTTGGTGGTGTACCGGGGCTTTGCGACTAGGCTTCCTTCTCACCGTCACCCACCCAGTCTCCTCACTGCTGAGGAGAGCCAGGGAACCGCTTACAGGGGGGCCTAAGCTAGCTAGCTCCGCTGCAGCTAAGGGGCGTCCGTCGAGATTAACTGGCGCAGACGGTGTTTCAATGCAGCAGAGCTGGGATTCCAAATCAGACAACTTCGCCTCGAGCACCTCAAAAAGACAACATTTATTACATTTACCGTTATCACTAAAAGAGGCAGAGGTGTAGCTAAACATCTGACAGAGAGAGCACACCAGAGGAGGAGAGGAAAGAGAGCTAGTAGCCATAGCTAGTGGCTAGCTAGTGGCTGGAGAGCAAACCACACAGGCAGACAGCAAAACAGGAAGTGACAATACGTTACCACAAGGAAGTGATTTATTGATAATAATGCCTGAATAAGAAATGTTTAATGTTTTTATCATATATATAAGTAACATTGATTAGTAATAAAAAAATTAGTGTGTTTGAGTAATGCTAATCATACGTATTTGCATAGTGGGACTTATTTGATTACTGAATTGGGGAGGGCACATCTGCTAAGATTAATCATAAATGTTTCAATTTTTGCAAGGGGAGAGCAAAATGTGGTTTATGAATACCAGGTATTCAGGGAGTGGTGTGGCATCCTGCGGATGACGTCTTATATATTGGGCGGCCCACCATTCCAGCAGGAGTTGTATGCAATTACATAGAGACACTCAGTTGGTGTGAGATACGGTTGGCAGCCGGCCCCATTATACACATGCCTGTATTCTTTAACTTTCTCTGTAATAAAGCTCACTAAACGGCAGCATCCTCATCAGTCATCATTGTTAGGTTTGTGGACATAACAATTGGCGACGAGAGACTAAACCATGGAGGTGTGCTACAGCCTTTCCTGTCATATGTCTGAGCTCCAATGTCATCCCGGAGCTCAAACACAGTTTATTGTGCTGTTTTGTATATCTGTTCATCCTCTGCACATACGTTGGTTTTGGTCCTTGTTTCTGTTTTTGCCTCTCTCTCTCTCTCTCTCTCTCTCTCTCTCTCTCTCTCTCGCTTGCAATCAGCTCATCTGCTGCTCAGCTCACACCTGTATTCATTTGTGTCATTAGTTCACTCATGTACAGTGGGGTAAAAAAGTATTTTGTCAGCCACCAATTGTGCAAGTTCTCCCACTTAAAAGATGAGAGAGGTCTCCAATTTTCATCATAGGTATACCTCAACTATGAGAGACAAAATAAGAAAAAAAAAATCCAGAAAAACACATTGAAGGATTTTTAATGAATTAATTGGTAAATTCCTCGGTAAAATAAGTATTTGGTCAATAACAAAAGTTCATCTCAATATTTTGTTATGTACCCTTTGTTGGCAATGACAGAGGTCAAACGTTTTCTGTAAGATTTCACAAGGTTTTCACACACTGTTGCTGGTATTTTGGCCCATTCCTCCATGCAGATCTCCTCTAGAGCAGTGATGTTTTGGGGCTGTCGCTGGGCAACACAGACTTTCAACTCCCCTCCAAAGATTTCTATGGGGTTGAGATCTGGAGACTGGCTAGGCCACTCCAGGACCTTGAAATGCTTCTTACGGAGCCACTACTTCGTTGCCCGGGCGGTGTGTTTGGGATCATTGTCATGCTGAAAGACCCAGCCACGTTTCATCTTCAAATGCCCTTGCTGATGGAAGAGGTTATTCACTCAACATCTCACGATACATGGCCCATTCATTCTTTCCTTTACATGGATCAGTCGTCCTGGTCCTTTGCAGAAAAACAGCCCACGGTATGATGTTTCCACTCCCATGCTTCACAGTAGGTATGGTGTTCTTTCTTCTCCAAACACGACAAGTTGCGTTTTTACCAAAAAGTTCTATTTTGGTTTCATCTGACCATATGACATTCTCCCAATCCTCTTCTGGATCATCCAAATGCTCTCTAGCAAACTTCAGACGGGCCTGGACATGTACTGGCTTAAGCAGGGGGACACGTCTGGCACTGCAGGATTTGAGTCCCTGGCGGCATAGTGTGTTTCTGATGTAAAAGCCTCTTTTCCACTAGCCCAGCACACCTCGGTACGGCTCGATTCACTTCAGTACGGCTCGGCATGCTTCTGTTTCCATTAGCACGGTGTTTGGCATGGTGTTGTTGTCTGGAGGGTAGGGTGGGGTTTATAACAGCGAGGCGGTGCCACACTCCCGTGACGTACGCACACGACCCAAGCAAAACATTTTTTTTTCCAAAACTTTATTGAGAAGACCCAAGCAAAACATAACACATAGCTGTACAAGGCCACTCCTCGGTCTATGGCTTTTTTCACCGTAAACGCCAAAAAGGACCGCCAGACAAGGGTACAGGCAGCGAGATGAAATATGAATGAATATTTCAATTTAATACTATCCCACTTGTACTTACAAAAACGTGTGAATATTCATAAAAAGCACACACATGAAAGGTAGCACCACAAGCAGTGGGTCACAGCGGTTTTAGGCTACAGCAACACAATTGTGTATCCTTTGCCAATCTGTCTGCTGTTATTTAATGTTTAACAGTTAAGGGACGGATGATTATATGCTCCAAAACTGGAGAAACTCTCTGATAAAAAAGCTGCAACAACACAAGTCACTTTTGTTTTGAATTAACTGCCAAATGACCTAGAAATAATGAGCTGAAACTTGTTTTTATTTGTATTAAATAATGAGACAGTGGCACACTGGCCAACACCAATTTGTATTATTTTTTACATCCTAGGGCATTTTGGATGTACTGAATAAAAAAAATTCATGTTTTTCACCTTCAGGTCAACGTTTGGAACAACAGTATTATTATTTTCCGTTTAGATGATGCTACACTCCTTCTAAAGTATTGTAATTCTCTGAATTTGGAATGCTGATAGAACATTCAATTTACATATACTTACTTTTTGACTTGTAAGCTTGATCAGTCTCTCCTGCTGCATTTTAAAGTCCAACTGTGCAACTTCTTATGTTAACATAAAAAAATTTACCCAAAGTTTAGAACTGTATCATGTGTTGCTAATTTTTTATGATATTTCAATAAAAAGAACAGAAAGCTTGCAAAAACATTTGTTTTTTGGTCTAGTTAAAAATTACATTACCTTTACAATGGTTGACCCCTGACAGGATGATCAGCATCATTTTCATCAGACTAGGCAATGGAATTTCTATGTAATTATACTGTTTTATAATTCAGTGTTATAACAGACAAACCACACTTTCCAAAACAATTCCATTTTATTATATACAAAATATTAAAATAAAAAAAAAACTTTGCAACACAACATGAAGGTTAATCGACATTTTATACACGCCGACCACTGAGTGCCTCTCCCAGCTTCCCAAACTGGGTCAGGAAGGCTCGGTTAAATGAAGCCGTCTCTGCCAGGTCCAGGGATACCCTCGCGTTTTCTGCAACCTCATTTAAATGTTGCAAATATTTATCATTGAATACATTTTGCACCTGGTGGTGGGACAGATTCACATTGGAGAATCCGGGTGGGCTGGCGCTGCGGACGCGTGGATTCTACAAGGAAGATGCACACAATAAAATACAGCATGAAAGTGCAAGATATACAGAAAAGACAATAGTTTTTAACAAGATTACATAAGCTTATTTCAGCGTATTGTTCACATGAATAATTAAAAGAAAAGCAAGTCCGCAGTGTGCTGCGATAAAGCAGCAGTCATCATCCACAAATGAACAGCTTTTTTATTGCATAAATAAACTGAGCGTCTTACCGAATATATTTGCGAAAAAACGCACAATAAAAAAAAATTAAAACTCACCGTTAAAGGACTCCGATGTCAAGACCTCCCGGTATATTTTTTCATTCCGGGTGGCTCCGTCTGACTCGCGCTGGATACGTTCGTCTGACAATGCAGTGAGTAGACACTGCACCTCCTTATTGGTCCATGGAACACCCTTATTACGCGAAGCCATTTTTGATAGAGAATAAATGAAAATAGCACAGCAATACACTGAAAATAAACCGCCAACAGTGGTTGCGTGCTGAGTAATGGCGGTCGTCTAGATTCTTTTTTTTTTTTTTTCAAAAACTTTATTGAGAAGGTCGTGAAAATTCGGTAGAAGAGGAGGAGGAGAGGGGCGGTTACAACCTGACCAATCAGCGCCGGTTATGACCTGACCAATCAGCGGCGACCAGTCTGTTAACGTCACAACACGGCCCAGCTCAGCACTGCTGTACCCTGCCCTTCAGCGGGGCTGAGAATCGCGGCTGTTAAACCGTGTTGGGGCTTGTGGAAAAGCGTACAAAGCGTGCTGAGCCGTCCCGTGTCACGCTAAAGCGTGCTAATGGAAAAGGCCCTTTTGTTACTTTGGTCCCAGCTCTCTGCAGGTCATTCACTAGGTCCCCCCATGTGGTTCTGGGATTTTTGCTCACCGTTCTCGTGATAATTTTGACCCCACGGGGTGAGATCTTGCGTGGAGCCCCAGATCGAGGGAGATTATCAGTGGTCTTGTATGTCTTCCATTTTCTAATAATTGCTCCCACATCTGATTTCTTCACACCAAGCTGCTTACCTATTGCAGATTCAGTCTTCCCAGCCTGGTGCAGGTCTACAATTTGGTTTCTGGTGTCCTTTGACAGCTCTTTGGTCTTGGCCATAGTGGAGTTTGGAGTCTGACTGTTTGAGGTTGTGGACAGGTGTCTTTTATACTGATAAAGAGATCAAACAGGTGCCATTAATACAGGTAACGAGTGGAGGACAGAGGAGCCTCTTAAAGAAGAAGTTACAGGTCTGTGAGAGCCAGAAATCTTGCTTGTTTGTAGGTGACCAAATACTTATTTTACTGAGGAATTTACCAATTAATTCATTAAAAATCCTTCAATGTGATTTTCTGGATTTTTTTTTTTTTCTCATTTTGTCTCTCATAGTTGAGGTATACCTATGATGAAAATTGGAGACCTCTCTCATCTTTTAAGTGGGAGAACTTGCACAGTTGGTGGCTGACTAAATACTTTTTTGCCCCACTGTATTTAAACTCTGTCTGTTCACCTTGTCTTTGTCACAGCCACATCTATGTTCAGACTAGACTTTGCTATGGTCAGTCTCCCCTCCTGTGATTCTACTTCATGTCAGTTTGCCTTGTTGTTTTTTGCATAGCCTGCACAGTTTATTTTTGGACTGTCATATTGTGCACCAATAAATTGCTTCACTGCAGTCAAGCGAGTGGGTTCGTTTCTGCCCCAGAGGAGCGTTCATGACATTTCCTCGAGATCCTGGGAGAACCAGCAGTCCCATGGCCACATTGGCTGGATGCGTTCGAGACCAACATCTCAGCGCTGGACCTGGGCAAACTTGATAAAGTAAGGAAAAGAGCACTCTTTGTCCACAACCTCAGCATACACAACCTTGTACTTTCTCTGTAATAAAGTTCACTAAACGGCAGCATCCTCGTCAGTCGTCATTGCCAGGTTTGTGGACATAACACAGTGGATCCAATTAGCTGATCACTCAAACCACAGAGCTCAGCTGTTCCCCATGATAAATCAGCCTCAGGGCAAAAGCACACTCATACATTATTTTTTTTTTCACTTTATTGAACATAACTTTTTTTTAATCGCCATCAGTTAGCATGCCTTTGAGCCAGGTCGTGTCTGGCCTCTGCTTCTCCTGACATGTTCTGTGCTGGTTTGTCAGACCCGGTCATCTGACGCTCCGCCCAGTCTGCTTGCACACCTCATTCTCCACATATGGTGAATTATCCTGTAGACCTATGCAATCACAGCAACTTTGATACAACTTTTTAAGCATTAAATCTTCAGTATTATCTTTTTCTAGTCAAATTTGTCATTTTGCATCTCCTTGTTTTCTCCACTGTAGCAATATTTAGTAAAATATAATGTAATAAGGTACAGGAATTATTTATTTTATTTAGAAGTGGATGTGCGTGGGGGACAGAGTTAAACAGTCACCACAACACTCACTAAATGAAATAGAAAAGCACTCGTAAAAGTGGGCACGAGTTCTAAAAGAACGAATTATTGATTAATTCATTATCATACCTTAAATAACTTAATGAATCAGTCTCAAAAATTAGTGAGTTCTTTTACTGCCATGACCCAGGAAAGCGTATATGCAAAGGAAAAACACTTCAACTTCTCTCGTTTACAAGTTTATTAATGAAACTAATTCAGGTTACATGACATGGCATTCAAATAGTTTGTAAGCAGATTTAAATGATCAACAGGTGTCAAATATCACATCAACTGTTAATGGATTCCTGAGCATAAAATCTATAGTTAAACCTTTGTGGAACAAAGAGGAAACCAGATTTTATGTTTCAACTGTAATGCAATGGAAGGCTGAGGTAAATGACAAAATCAGAACACAATTTTATGGGGAAAAATTACACAAGCTGATTTTTTGAAAAGGAGCTTCTGAATTAATTTACAAAAATGAAAGGAGGTTACTAAAATAATAAGAATTTTCCTTCAGTTTATAGCTTTGTCTTATGGCTGAGGGATTAATTGTACCATGAAATATTGATTATGTTCAATTATAATTGATATTTAGGACATCTCATTTAGACCCAGCAGATAGGAAAGTGGGAGTCTCACTTACGAACAGCTGTAGCTCCAGGTATTCAGTGATCGTCGGCTGATTTCAGCAAGAATCACAAAGCTAGTACAATGGCAAACAGGGGAAAGCGACAGCCCGCCGTCTTTCAGGTCGTTCACAGCTATGAGAAGCGTAGACTCAGCTGGAGGCTCCCTGGAGCGGGTGGCGCTTAGCCAGCAGCAGGATGAATGGGCTGCAGGAGGAGACGTGATGTCTTTTGGCAACCAGTCCAAATTTAGGATGTCCCTGGCACACAGGACAACCCCAAAGGCTGAAGGAAAATGTATTTAGTCAGTTTCACCCACCAACTCCTGGTTTCTTAACCTCTTGCACTCCGTTGTACCGCGGACGGGCAAGTCTCTGCATCCTAGAGGACGCATGATGGAGATTGCGATGTAGGTGGTGTATGGCGTCCAAGCGCGCACTGAAAATAAAAGCTGCAGACACAGCAGCGAACAGATTAGTTCATCTGATTGACCTCTCATTCGACTAATAAGAGCCTTGAATTGGGTTTCTGAAACCTTGAAGAACCAATGACTGAAAACCTAGCAAGAAGGACCCGCCTCCCAACGCTGTGAATGCAGTGAGCCAATTGAAGCAGAGAAGTTCACGAGCTGTTTTTTTTTAAGGCTGGGTGAAGACTGTCTGCTGCAGTGGATCAAAAAAGGACCCGCAGGAAGAACCCCATAGACCCAGCAGCACGGAGACCATCCACAAATGCAACCTGTGTGACAGGGAGTGCCATTCGTGCATCGGCATTTTCGGCCACAGGCGGTGCTTATTTTGTTTTGGTTCCAGCAAAGTAGACGTTATGATTTCTTCCATGGTCATAGACCGACGGAGGCTGACGACGAAGGCTGAGTGACACACACGCCTTCGCCAGTCTTTTTTTAAGTACTACTGTTTTATGTGTTTTGAAAAATCGTTCGCCCAAAAACCGCAATCATGGAAGCACAAAACCGCAATAATGGAATTATGTTTTGATCGGGTCGCGAGACCAGAACCACGAGCGGACCAGCGTCGCGTTCGTCTGACAATGGGGAAGAGAAGTTTGCCAGGACACTGCTGTGAAGAGGTAAGGTGTTATAAGCTAAATTATTCTTTATTCCTGAAAATTGTAATCCAAAATGACTTTTGACCGATCGGTAAATTACAACTGTGCGGCGCACGAAGTCTGAAGTTCGTGCGCCGCGGTACAAGGGGTTGTTCGCCGCGTCCAGACCGTGAACACCGCCCCCCACCCCCGCTATTCTTCTGTAGCGAGGGGGGGGAAGCCACGGTGACTGCGCTGCTGTCCCACATCGCCACATGAGGCTAATCCGTTGTGTAGCGATGGCCGATGTCCATCCTCTGTAGCGAGGGGGGGGGCAACCCCCCCCCCCCCCACACACACACACACAGACACAGCCCTGAGTGTGACCTTTCATTAGAGCCCAACATCAAGCTTCTACATTTGAAGGCATTCAAAAGTTACAGACGTTTTCCAAACTGTGCCATTTGGCACAATTTGGCACAGTTCAAAAACGTCTGGGAACTACCTGAGAAACAAAGCCGTGTAATATATTCATTTTTTGTGGTATTGTTACAAAATTTGACCTCAGCTGGATAACACTTGGTTCTACATTTCTGTTGCATTTTCCAGCCCGGATCTGAAGCTGTGTGTTATTTGCAAGCATTTGTATCCAAAAAACACCCAGGCCAAATTTATTTTCTTCAAGTTCACTACGTTTAGATGACTGTAACTCAGTGGCCGGAGCACTTAGAGAGATTATGACTGTTTTGCCAAAAAATTCAAAGTGTTTTCTTTTAAATGAGACCAACCCCATGAAGATGCTGCAAAGGGTTGAAGAACAGCTTTTGATTTAATTTGGGCATGTTAATTTTTGGCGTTTTTAGGGAAATTGACCAGAGTGCAAGGGGTTAACATTGTCATACCTGGGTGAGGCAGAGAAAGAAGGTCCAGAAATCTGTATAAGTCCACTTTAACAGCAGGAAAGTCAAAAAGTCCAGGAAAAATGTTTAAATAAGACAAGAATGGCTTCTGAGACAACAAGCAAAAGCTTATCAAAAGACGATTTTAGAAAGCTCGCACAGGACCTGACAAGGTTCAGACACACAGAACATACAGAACTCTCAGAACATACAAAAACAAAACTAAAGACTGAAAAACCAGGGTGGCTGTGTCTGCATTTAACTGAAGCACACTGCTGGGTCATAAAAGTGACCGCCAGCAAGACGGACCAATTATCTTCCATAAAGAGGAGTTTGAATGGGCTTTTGTCCAATGAGGGAACAGTTCTTTGTCTGCGAATAGCCAATCAAATGCAAGGGCATTATCCAACAGAGAGGGCAGCCTGGGGGTTGGTTAGAAATAGTGACTCAAGTTTTCAGAAAAAAGTTCATTCATTTTCTATGAAATTCATTATATACTCAATATAAAATCTAACTAAATTAAGTGACTCGGCTAATATTCAGTGACCATGCATTTATACTATTAAGAATAAGTTTAACCTTCATTTGAATAACATTCATGAAAAAAAAAAAACATTCCTAAGACATGCACTCACAGTTAAATCGAGGATTAATGAATTATTGCAAACCATTATTGTCCATCACAAAGGGCGATTATCTTCACAGTGTCCAGAGTTATCCTGTGGAATGTAAACTATCAAGAGTGTTAATGTTCAGTCAGAAATAAACAGTTCCAAATTGGCCAAGTAATGAAGCATATTCTGTAGATGTCCACTAGGAGGTACTATTGAGCTGTAGATAATTTTTAGGTCTTGATTTGTGAAGAGGGGACATCCTACAGAGTTTTATGGGGCTTCTGGAAAGGCTCCAAGAGTTTATTAGCATAACCTGACGGGTTAAGGAGTGAAAGTTGGAAGTTTATGACTTTTTTAAGAGTATCAGTTCCTGGTATGAACGGATGCTATCAGCATGAACTGTCTGGTTGCAGGTTGACTCAGAGGTTTTTATAGTGTGCTTTAATCCTTTAAAAGCAAGTCCTTATCAGGTTTCTCGTACAAAAGGAAATTGTTTACCCTGGGGTCCTGATGATGAAGAAACACAGCAATTCTTGACCAGAGTTGAGTGAGAGTTTCTTTAAGATGAAGAAGAGTGATTTCCTGAATTAGCCTGAGGAGAAGCTGATGCTACACCAGGGAACACTGTGGTGACTGACAGGTTGTGATGCTGTGAGTCATCCAATCAGCATGGCTGTGATGCCATGTATTGTCTAATCAGATCAGAGTCAATCTGAAACCCCGCCCACACTTCTTGAAGCCAGGGCATGAAGAGACACAGAGCGGTGACACAGGCTAAAACTTTTTATTGATTAAAAATTACATATTTTGGACTGAGCGACTCTATACTTGGGGATGCGCTCCCTTGTAACCCCAGGAAACCACATGAATGAATGAATGAATGAATGAATGAATGAATCTTTATTTCCGATAGATTAAACGATTAAAAGAAAGGAACATAATATACCGGGGGGGGGGGGGGGGAATCCAACAAGGTCGGATTAAACAATAACTCCTCGGATTATACAGTTCGACATACTGTAAGTTATCCGAAAAGGGTGATGGCTGAAGCCGCAGCTTATATTGCCCACCCATGTTCCATCTAAGAATTCAAAAAAATAAAAGTGATTGCAAAACAAAACAAAGCTAAGACAAAATGTGAAAAACAAAACTAAGCAACAGCACAACACAGACTGGATATGATAATCCTTATGTGATTTTACATGCCATTTTGTATATATGTTTGGAGTATTATTATTATTACGTATAAAACCTTAGGTCAGTCTGAGGAACGGTTCAAGAGATGCGTGGAACAGACACACAGACAGAGACTTAATGAATTTATAGATAGCTGCAGGAACTTAAGGTTAACAGGGGTAACCTAACAGTATGGAAATAAACCTAGAAATTCACAAAAAACAGAATTATATTTGCACACAAACCAGAAGGGAGCACAAATAAGGATAAACTCTAAACTCAGATAAACAGAAACACAGGCACCAACTCAGAAAGTATACTAAAATATAGAACAAAAGCAACCAAAAATATCATGAAATAGAACACATAACAAAACCTATGAATGGATTATGACAGTAAGAAAGAAAATCATAATCCACTCATGACAGAAGGATCCTGAAGAACAGCAGCATGTTACATGTCTATCTTAAGCTATTGGGCACACTGTGATTTAGCCACTCAGCACACCTCCTGTCTCTGCCACTTTTTGGAACCCTTTGTTGTCTTCGATCTCAAGTTAGCAGTGGACTGTAACATAGTCTGGAAGCGTCAGGGGTCCAAGCAGAAGGACACCCTGTCAGTTAGTCCTACGACTCAGAAGTGCCCTGACCAAATGGCAACATAATACGCAGAGATTAGATTGAGAGCACATTGCAAAAGCTGTGCAGAAAGTACAATATTCACATTATCTTTCATGTGGTTACATTTACATTTTTAAAAAAGCTGAAATTGTAAATTGTAAAACTGAATACTGAGCCCCTGGGAAGCAGAAATCATTTATATGTGAACAGTGACAGACAATTGTGCTGCTTCATCAAGCATGAAAATATGCATGCAGACAAATTAGAGGATCATCTTCCATGTTACGGAAAAAGATCACTGCAGTCTGATTACACACTTAGAAAATATTAATATAGTTAGATCGCACACAAACTGATGTTCTAACAGCATAATTTTTCTACTTTCGCATGTAACTTGATCCACGAAAACTCAGTATTAAAGGAATGATTTATAAATGACTGTGTGATATTTAAAAATAATAATTAACATGTCTGGCACCTAAAAATCTGTGGGAGTGCCAACATTCTGTCTTTGGGCCTGCAGGCAGCAGAAAGTTCAAGCATTCAGTTGGTTTGCAGGGCATGTGTGAGTATTGAGTGAATGTGTGTCTCTCGGGGTGTGCAGGTATTCTTTTTGTCTGCGTATAGCACACCTATTTTTGATTCTGTCATTCCTTTCCAAAACCACCCACCAGCCTCCCCAAAGGGTGGCAGGTTAAACGCACAGTGAGCAATGTGCTCTCAGAGCACCGGGTGCACAGACATGGAGATTTTTTCTCCCCATGGAAACAGACCAATAGTTTACTCTCCTCAGATCCCAAATCCTCTTATCGTCATGTGTATCTCTGCCTTTTGTGTGCACATGTGCATGCGTGTCCCTGCTGTACAACAGCAGTTAACATTCACAGAGCAACCCTCCCCTACTGTTCACACTTTGCTGTTTGAAACATCAGCTGAACATGATCGAACTAATTTTAAAACCCAAAGGAAATGCAGGTATGTTTCTCAGTCCCTCCAGGACTTCGCAATGTTGAGGTTGCACCATTTTATGTGAATTCAACCAATCACCATGGATTCTACACAACCTTGGTACTTTGTCCAATCATCATTGGTGGTCACCCGAAGCGGACGTGACTGTCCTCTCATTTGGGTCGTCTTCTTGTGGGTTCTTTGATTGGCTGTACAGGCCAATTCGAGATCCATATATTTTAGGATGTTTGTCCGTGACACTATTTAATGTGGGGAGACTGGAGCACAAGCAGTTACCACACGGTCCTTCACAGATCAGGGTCCAGATCCATCGGCGTGGAAAAACCGAGGTGACTGGGGACCGTTCACTGCTGCTGCCTTCATTTGCCTTCTCAGCCGTTGTGATGCAACAACAGAGTCAGAATTATCAATCTTGGCCTGATCCATCATTGAAGTCTCAAGTAGATTGCTCTTCATCAGGGTCCTCTCCCTCAACCCTACCTCCATGGGTGACCCTACCTGCAGCTTAGCTCCTGATGGTGTTGCTCTTGGGACCTTAGGACCACGCAGGCTTCTCCGAGGTGGCAATCCACGGAGAAGTTTGTCCAATCACTGCAATTAATTTCCCACAACTTTACCCAATCGTTCTAATTTTCCACAAGTAGCGCTCCAACACCCATCTCATCAGTCAACCAATCAAATGTGTCCCTTACTTCCTTGTTTAAATAGAGATGCAGACATATGATAATAACGTCTCTCATTAAAATCGCCGCTAAAACTGTTCTCAACAGTTTCTGAGTGGAATACACATGCACCAAAGTGCCTCAGGAGCTGGTCACTCCAGTGGGGAGGCTGCGGCCAGGGCATACCACTCTGGATGCCCCAACTGGGATGACCCCGAGACTGTGAGACTCTGGACCCAATTCGGAGCCATGGGTGACCCCCCCAGCTAACCCTCAGGAGCCCCTCCTCTTGATACGACCCAAACTCTTTTGAAAACAAAGATTGCTTGTGGGTTTAATTTTCGAGCATCTGATGAGACAGGTGTGTGTCAAAGTAATGCGTTACTGTAACGCCACTACTTTTGCAGTAACGTGCTGTGTAACAAAATTACTGTTTAAAAATTCAGTAATGAGTTACAGTTACTGAAATTTGATCAGATGCATTACTCGCATTACTCGTTTTATTAATATGGATAGATATTTTAGCACAAACAGACGATCATACAACTTGCAGTTGCTAGACACCCTCCTCATCAGCTGCCAACTGGGGATGAATACACAGTTTGGGTGGCTATTGGCGGGACAACTGCCATCCCCAGCGCCTCAAGCCACTGGAGGTTGTCATGCAAAAGGCAAAGCCAAACAAAAAAATAAGCAAATAAATATAAACTGACCCTACCGTAACTGACGCAGCCGTCATACAGTCTCCTTCACAGGTCTGTTTCCTGTCCTGCCCCAGTTCACATCACAACCCTGTGGGAAGAAATGCCATGGCGGTGGCGACTTCTCATATTGAGCCCTGATCACCTGTTGTCTGAGTGGTAAGTAGCCCCTAACAGCTTCTACCTCTGTTGTTAAACATGAGTATTTTTTGAGCAAGAAGCTTGCATTTAATGTCCACATTAAATGCATTTAAAGTTTTTTTACGCACAGAGAAAAAGTGACTGATTTGTTGCAGTAAAGAACAGCTTCTTCTAAGTGGTGACCTTTCATTGATCGTGCATATTCTGTTTATTTCTATCTCATACCGTTACTATGCTGTGTGATATGCAACTATTTCATGGAAGTAAATCCTCTAAATATACATTTTTAATGGGCTTGGCCACGAGCCACATGTCAAACATATGGCTCGTGGGCCAAAAACGGCCCACCAGGGGGTTGAAAATTTCCTCTGTGAATTCACAGCTTTATTTCTAGTAAATTTCTGACTTTCTACTGATTACAATAGTTTATGTAAATCTGAGACATTTTTTTCTCTGTAAGATGAAACTTTTTTCTCATAAATTTTCTTTTTCTTCTTTTTCTGATGAAAACAAGGGCCCTTGATCTTGCTGCGTGTGCAAGATGATTTAAGTATGCATTTAAAAGTAACATGAAAGTTTCTTTTCCAAGAAACTAATTACTTTAATCATGCAGTAACTCAAAAGTAACTCAGTTAGTTTTGAAAAGAAGTAACTAGTAACTGCAACTAGTTACTATTTTTTAGTAACTTGCCCAACACTGGTCAAGACGCACAAATAGATATGACAGGCAGAAACTCAGGTACAGGAAGAGAGACAATATTCTGTAATTTTTCCAAAATAAAACACAGACTTCATTCATTAATGCAGAGGAACAGAATACAATTTTTTTTCTCTCTGCAGCCCGGTTACCAAGGTGTCTGGGAAAAAATAAATCCATTTTATTAGGACATTTTGGGCAATCTTTGTGTTTTTTTGTAGTGCTTTATAGAATAGCATCACAGTAATCTATGGAAAAAAGTAATTGCTTTAAAATTTGGGATTTCTTCCGACAACTCTCAATGCAGAAAAACCTATAAAAACACTGCAACATTGATTGCAACCTTTACCGAAAACCTGCCACAAATTCAGTTTTTTTTTTTTTTTTTGCTTTCTTGATTTTCTTTTTCTAACAATCATAAAAACAGGCCCATGAATTCCTGAAGGGACTGGTTTCTTTCTCTCACTCTGTTCCAACTTTGTTTCCAACCCTGTCTGCTGTATCCAAGTTCAGACTGCACCTGTACAACGATGAGTCTTTGATATACCTTAGTTCTCATAAAAGATGGCAAGAAACTTTTTGCTTTCCCCGTGCCCTAAAGAGATCCCCCATGTAAACCAAACAACTCTTGTTTCTTCCAAACTTTGAGGCCAAACCGCACAGGTAAGTATTCGTTAGTTTCTTCCTCATTAATTCTGGATCCGTTGTGTATTCCGTTTCCAAAACATTGTGTACACACAGCATCAGCATTAATTTCTGCTGATATTGACACACGGACACGCGCCAGGCAGACAGAAATTCAGGGATCATTAATCTAACTTGTGTGGTTGAAATGTAAACAAGCCCATAAAAAAAAAAAAAAACCTCCAAGGACAGAATGGACATTGGCTATGAAAGTCTTTTCCTCACACTCTGCTTCCTTTGAACAGGAAGGTGGTGAAAAGAGATGCAAAGGGTGTAAAGCCTCTAATCAGCCTTAGAGAAAAAACAAAAAGCCAAAACAGCCACTAAAGCAACACCAATACAGAAGAGACTAAAGCACATTGTAAGCTCTACTGAGAGTCGGAAAGAAGCAGGGAGAGAAAATGATAAATATCATGTGCCAGCTGAAGCAAGAAACACAATAAAAGGGATCTAATGAACAAGCTGTGCACATCGGTCTTGTTAACATCCGGCCTAAGGGCTTTGTCCGCGAAGGGAATCAAGAAATGCTAATAATTATATTCTCCACCACCCCAGTTGTTGCTGACAGTGATGTGTGGCTGTAGAGAGACGGAGTGAGTGGCATGCCAATCTCCTTGCATTGTCCTTCCAAGAAAAGGCGTACCATCTTGAATGGGCAACCATTCAAAATTAAATCTGGGACTGTCACTTCTTTGGGTTGGATAACAAAGCCAGGTAATTCTGACAGCACTGGAGTGGAGAGAGATTTTTCTGGGCATGATTGTGAAGTGTGGTGGAAGAGGACAACATTCTGGATTCATTCTGAGCCTGATGGACGGGGAGTTTAAAAGAATCTCTAAAGTCCAGGCAATGTGATGATGGTAATGGAAAACAGCATCAAAACCAGATGAGTTGGCAGAAGTGGGTAGAGACAGAGGAAAACCATACACACCTTGAACCCTGTCTATACTGATGGCAGCATTGCATTCTTCTGATTTGAAGAGGTCATTTTAAAGCACTGTTTCTTAATGGCACCCCAATTTGGTGCTTCTATCATTTTTTATTGTGTTGCACAAGGGTGAAGATGCCGAGATTTATTCATGATGTGCATGTTTAAAGAGGTTAATGCTGTGGAAAACCAGGCGTACAGCTTCATTGTAGAGTACTGCTGACAGTGTTCAACTTCCACTACTCTAACAAGCTACCCAAAGCCCATCGTATATTATTTCGTTAGACAGTCATGTGAAAAATTAGGACACCTCTTTAAATATTCAGTTCTTTATTAAGAAATGTTCACATATCTATGTCAAACCTTGGTTTTTAATTACATCTTTTTACATTTATTTTAGCCATTGTAAGTGGGAATGAATGTGTGATGATGAGGCAAGCATGCTCCCCCTCCCTTCATGTTCCTGTTTTCCCGGCTCCAGAGAAATCTCCACACCTGAGTGATTCACTACACCTGCTGCCCTCTGGGTCCTCAGTGTATTTAAGGTCCAGAGTGTGGCTACAGCGCTGCTGGACTGTTGGGTATTACTGCCCTGTTAAGCTCTCACATTTACTGCATTTTGGTTTACCTGTGCTACTCACTCCTCGTGTCTTCTCCTTCTCCTTAGGCTTGTTGCAACCTCAGCGGTGTGTACTCTGGGGGTGATCAAGCTTGCCTGACCTTCAACTTGAAGACACCGGATACTCCACCCTGGTCATCCGCCTTTCCCCTGTCCTCCCTGGTTCCACTCAGGAGTTCCCTGCCCGGCCCCTCTGCTCATCATAGTAAGAGTGATCTCCCTTCTTATTCTGCTCTTACAGGGATTCTTGCCTCTAATATTCTCTCTCTGCTCTATTCTCCCAGGCTGCATGTGTTCCAGTGTGCTCCCGTTTTTGTGTGTCAATTTAAGTTTGGCTTAGGCCAAACTTAGTCTGGCCAAACTAAATTTGGCTTTGCCCCCTCATGGATCGTCACCTTATCATGGTGGTGATGGTGTGTGTGTGTGTGTGGGGGGGGTTGCGTGCCCCAGTGATCCCAGGAGCTATGCTGTCCAGGGCAATTTGCCTCTGATAGGGTCACCCAAGATAAACTGGTCTTGGGTGAGGGCCAGACTAAGAACGATCCAACAGACTGTCATGATAAATTCTATATCAAGGATTCAGTGTACCCCGCCCGGTATGGGGTTACCGGGGCCCCACCCTGGAGCCAGGCCTGGGGGAGGGGCTTGAAGGCTAGTGTAACCCCGTGTTAAAAACACGAATAAAACTATAAATATCTATATCGTTTTAAAAAAAAACAAACACTCATTTCACAATGGGAAGGAATATTTTGAAGATAAATATATAGATAAATATAAGTTCATAAAATATGTTCATAAATAGTTAGGAACATTTTCTGGAAAGTTTTGATAACGTTCCCGATATTTTCATTTGGTGTACTGAGCAACAAATGGCTGTGTCGTTTGTTTGGCAGCAACAGCCAATGGAGTCACGCCAGCCAATGGGTTCACGCGTTCCCTCGCTCGGTCTGTGTGTAATATGCAGAACGCTGTCAGACACTGCCGAGACACGACTGAGAGAACGCGATTCCTCACGGAGACGATGAGCTAACGTGCTGATAACAGTCTTTGCCTTGGATAAATTTTAGATTGATTGGGATCCAAAGGCTGTTAACGCCGTTGAGCGCGGGAACCCCTGACGCACGTGTCACTTAGCATGGTCAGGTTTTTTTTCTTTGGACTGGTTTGATCAGAACATGGATTCTCCAGATCTGGATGGTGAGCCGAAGCCCGAACCCTATTAACGGCTAGAGGTGATTCAACAGGTCACCTGGAACGGACACTAGAGAACTGTGAATCTTGTAAATATATTTTGGGGTATTATTGTGACGAGTGTGTGTTTTTTTTTTTGATTAAATGTACATATTTGTAAATAATACACATTTGTAAAAAGAAATATACATAGTTGCAAGTTCCTATATATATCGGTGTATTGTCATCTGTTGTTACGCCCTCCAGGCTCCTACGAACCCTGTAGTCTATCTAACCTGGCCCAGTTGTCCCTTCTGTCCAGGTAGTAGGTTAAAGGTAACTACACTGCCATATCCAGTACTACCAAAAGGGTACAAGACTACACCTAAAGTAATATTACACACAAGTGGGTGTTACCCTGTTACACACCACTACCACCAAGGGTTACACTAGTGTCTGGTGGCCGGGTTTCCACCCATGGGACCCGGCCGGACTCAGCCCGAAGGAGTTACATGGGTCCGCCTTCCAGTGGGCTCACCACCTGCAGGAGGGATCATGGGGGGGTCCAGTGCTATGTGGATTAGGTGGCAGTCAAAGGCGGAGACCTTGGCGGACTGAGCCCAAGCTTTCTAAACTGGCTTTTGGTACGTGGAATGTCACCTCTCTGGTGGGAAAGGAGCATGAGCTGGTGTACGAGGTTGAGAGATACTGGCTAGAGATAGTCAGCCTCACCTCAACCACACAGCTCCGGTTCCGGAACCAGTCTCCTGGAGAGGGGCTGGAGCTTGGCCTTTCTGGAGTTGCCCCGGGCGAGAAGCGACGAGCAGGGGTGGGTATTCTTGTATCCCTCCACCTTGCTGCCTCTATATTGGAGTTTTCCCCGGTGGATGAAAGGGTTGCTTCCCTGTGCCTTCGGGTTGGGAAACGGGTCCTGACCATCATTTGTGCCTATGCACCAAATGATGGTTCAGAGTACCCACCCTTTTTGGAGTCTGTGACTGGGGTGCTGGAGGGTGTTCCACTTGGAGACGCCATTGTCCTACTGGGGGACTTCAATGCGCACGTGGGCAACGACAGTGAAACCTGGAGGGGGGTGATTGGGAGGAACGGCCTGCCCGATCTGAACCCAAGTGGTGTTCAGTTATTGGACTTCTGTGCTAACCACAGTTTGTCCATAACGAACACCATGTTCAAGCATAAGGGTGTCCATATGTGTACCTGGCACCAGGACACCCTAGGTCGTAGGTTGATGATCGATTTTGTTATTGTGTCATCAGACCTGCAACCATATGTCTTGGACACCCGGGTAAAGAGAGGTGCAGAGCTGTCAACTGATCACCACCTGGTGGTGAGTTGGATCCGATGACAGGGGAGGAAGCCATTCAGACCTGGTAGACCCAAACGTATAGTGAGGGTGTGCTGGGAACGTCTGGCTGAGGCCCCTGTCTGGGAGGTCTTCAACTCCCATCTCCAAAAGAACTTCAACCACATTCCGAGGGAGTCTGGAGACATTGAGTCTGAATGGGCCATGTTCTCCACCTCTGTTGTTGAAGCGGTGGCCCAGAGCTGCGGCCGCAAGGTGGTCGGTGCATCTCGTGGTGGCAACTCCCGAACCAAGTGGTGGACACCAGTGGCGAGGGGGGCCATTAAGCTGAAGAAGGAGTCCTATCAAGCTTGGTTGGCTTGTGGGACTCCCGAAGCAGCTGAGGTTTACCAGCAGGCCAAGCGGAGTGCAGCTCGGGTGGTTGCTGAAGCAAAAACCCGGGTATGCTAGGAGTTCGGTGAGGCCATGGAACAAGACTTTCGGTCAGCCTCGAAGAGATTCTGGCAAACTGTTCGGTGGCTCAGGAGGGGAAAGCAACTCCCTGTCCACACTGTGTATGGTGTGGATGGGACATCGTTGACTTCGACTGGGGATATCGTCGGGCGGTGGAAGGAATACTTTGAGGATCTCCTCAATCCCACTGATACGCCTTCCACAGAAGAAGCAGGGTTTGGGGACGAGGGGGATGACTCGCCTATCACAGGGGCTGAGGTCGCCAAGGTAGTTAAAAATATCCTTGGTGGCCGGGCCCCGGGGGTCGACGAGATTCGCCCTGAGTATCTCAAGGCCCTGGATGTTGTAGGGCTGTCATGGTTGACAGCCTCTGCAACATTGTGTGGAGGTTGGGGACAGTGCCTTTGGCATGGCAAACTGGGGCGGTGGTTCCTCTCTTCAAAAAAGGGGACCGGAGGGTGTGCTCCAACTTTAGAGGGATCACACTCCTCAGCCTCCCTGGGAAGGTCTATGCCAAGGTACTGGAGAGGAGAGTCCGGCTGTTGGTCAAACCCCGGATTCAGGAGGAGCAATGTGGTTTTCGTCCTGGCCGTGGCACATCGGACCAGCTCTTTACCCTCTCGAGAATTCTTGAGGGTTTGTGGGAGTTTGCCCAACCAGTTTACATGTGTTTTGTGGACTTGGAGAAGGCATTTGACCACGTCCCTTGTGGTTTTTTGTGGGGGGTGCTTCGGGAGTATGGAGTATCGGGCTTGTTGTTACGAGCTACTTGGTCTGTGTACGACCGTTGTGAGAGTTTGGTTCGTATTGCCAACACTCGGTTGAAGTCATTCCCAGTGAGAGTTGGACTCCGCCAGGGCTGCCCTTTGTCACTGATCCTGTTCATAATTTTTATGGACAGGATTTCTCGGCGCAGCCAGGGAACGGAGGGTGTCATGCTTGGTGACCACAGGATCTCATCTCTGTTGTTTGCAGATGATGTTGTCCTGCTGGCTTCATCCAGCGATGACCTATAGCTCTTGCTGGGACAGTTTGCCGCTGAGTGTGAAGCGGCTGGGATGAGAATCAGCACCTCCAAGTCCGAGTCCATGGTCCTCAGCCGAAAAAAGGTGGATTGTTCTCTCTGGGTTTGGGACAGGCTCCTGCCCCAAGTGGAGGAGTTTAAGTATCTTGGGGTCTTGTTCATGAGTGAGGGGAAAATGGAGCGAGAGATTGACAGATGGATTGGAGCAGCATCTGCAGTGATGCGGACGTTGTACTGGTCTGTTGTGGTGAAGAGGGATCTTAGTTCTAAGGCAAAGCTGTCGATTTACCAGTCAATCTACGTTCCTACTCTCACCTATGGTCACGAGCTTTGGGTAATGACCGAAAGAACAAGATCACGGATACAAGCGGCTGAAATGAACTTTCTCCGTGAAATTGCTGGACTCACCCTCAGAGATAGGGTGAGGAGCTCAGTCATCCGGGAGAGGCTCAGAGTAGAACCGCTGCTCCTCCACATTGAAAGGAGTCAGTTGAGGTGGTGTGGGCATCTGATTAGGATGCCTCCTGAACGCCTCCCACTTGAGGTGTTTCAGGCATGTCCCACTGGGAGGAGACCCCGGGGCAGACCCAGGACTCGGTGGAGAGACTAGGTCTCCCAGCTGGGTCTGGGAACGCCTTGGTATCCTCTCTGAAGAGCTGGAGCAGGTGGCTGGGGAGAGGGAAGTCTGGGCTTCTCTGCTTGAACTGCTGCCTCCGCAACCTGGACCTCCAGAAAAGCGATAGAAGATGGATGGATGGATGGATGGAATTTAAGTTTATGTTTTGTTTGCACCTTTCCTTTGTTGTGCCCTTTATTTAGTTTTATGTATTTTTAGTTCTGTATTTTCATTAAAGTGGTGAAACTTTTACCATCTGAGTCTGAGTGTCTGTTTGCTGTGGTTGCTCAGCATTTGGGCCTCTTTCTTGGGTTGAATTATGACAGAATGTGGGGGTGTCCTAATTTATTCCTCACTACTTGTTTAGAAAGACATTTTACAGAAAATCTGAAAAAGCGTTTAATTAATTTTTAATTGTTTAGTTGTATTATGTGAATCTCCTAGTATTTTAAACATGGATATTAAATATCCATATGTCCAAATATGTTAACAAAATGCACAGGCTTATACAGGGTATCCAATTTTTCCACATGACTGTGTAGTATTTCCTCTTCTTTGACTGTTTATTCCAACATGTCCAAGGTCAGTAAATCTGGGCACTTACCTGATTTTAGAAAACTCATTACTCCATCCATCCATCCATCCATCCATCCATCTTCTACCACTTTTCTGGAGGTCTGGGTCATGGATGCAGCAGTTCAAGCAGAGAAGCCCAGACTTCCCTCTCCCAAGCCACCTGCTCTAGCTCTTCAGAGAGGATACCAAGGCATTCCCAGACCAGCTGGGAGACATAGTCTCTCCACCGAGTCCTGGGTCTGCCCCGGGGTCTCCTCACAGATGGACGTGCCCGAAACACCTCAAGTGGGAGTTGTCCAGAAGACATCCTGATCAGATGCCCATACCACCTCAACTGGCTCCTTTCAATGTGGAGGAGCAGCGGTTCTATTCTGAGCCTCTCCCAGATGACTGAGCTCCTCATCCTATCTCTGAGGGTGAGTCCAGCGATCCTATGAAGAAAGCTCATTTCAGCCGCTTGTATCCGTGATCTCATTCTTTTGGTCATTACCCAAAGCTCGTGACCATGGGTGAGGGTAGGAACATAGATTGACTGGTAAATCGACAGCTTTGCCTTAAAGCTTAGCTCCCTCTTCACCACAACAGACCGGTACAACGTCCGCATCGCTGCAGATGCTGCTCCGATCCGTCTGTCAACCTCTCGCTCCATTCTCCCCTCACTCTTGAATAAGACCCCAAGATACTTAAACTCCTCGTCTTGGGGCAGGAGCCTGTCCCCATCCCGTAGAGGACAATCCACCTTTTTCCGGCTGAGGACCATGGACTCGGACTTGGAGGTACTGATTCTCATCGCAGCCATTTCACACTCAGCAGCAAACTGTCCCAGTAAGAACTGTAGGTCATCGCTGGATGAAGCCAGCAGGACAACATCATCTGCAAACAACAGAGATGAGATCCTGTGGTCACCAAACATGACACCCTCCGTTCCCTGGCTGCGCCGAGAAATCCTGTCCATAAAAATTATGAACAGGATCAGTGACAAAGGGCAGCCCTGGCGGAGTCCAACTCTCACTGGGAATGACTTCAACCGAGTGTTGGCAATACGAACCAAACTCTCACAACGGTCGTACACAGACCAAATAGCTCGTAACAACAAGCCCGATACTCCATACTCCCGAAGCACCCCCCACAAAAAACCACAAGGGACGTGGTCAAATGCCTTCTCCAAGTCCACAAAACACATGTAAACTGGTTGAGCAAACTCCCACAAACCCTCAAGAATTCTCGAGAGGGTAAAGAGCTGGTCCGATGTGCCACGGCCAGGACGAAAACCACATTGCTCCTCTTGAATCCGAGGTTCGATCAGTGGCCGAATTCTCCTCTCCAGTACCTTGGCATAGACCTTCCCAGGGAGGCTGAGGAGTGTGATCCCTCTGAAGTTGGAGCACACCCTCCGGTCCCCTTTTTTGAAGAGAGGAACCACCACCCCAGTTTGCCATGCCAAAGGCACTGCCCCTGACCTCCACACAATTTTGCAGATGCATGTCAACCATGACAGCCCTACAACATCCAGGGCCTTGAGGTACTCAGGGCAAATCTCGTCCATCCCCTGGGGCCGGCGACCAAAGAGATTTTTAATTACCTTGGTGACCTCAGCCCCTATGATAGTCGAGTCACCCCCTCGTCCACAAGCCCTGCTTCCTCTGTGGAAGGCGCATCAGTGGGATTGAGGAGATCCTCGAAGTATTCCTTCCACCGCCCGAAGATATCCCCAGTTGAAGTCATCAGCGCCCCTTCTGCACCATACACAGTGTGGACAGGAAGCTGCTTTCCCCTCCTGAGCTGCCAAACAGTTTGCCAGAATCTCTTCGAGGCCGACTGAAAGTCTTGTTCCATGGCCTCACCGAACTCCTCCCATACCCGAGTTTTTGCTTCAGCAATCACCCGAGCTGCACTCTGCTTGGCCTGCCGGTACACCTCAGCTACTTTGGGAGTCCCACAAGCCAACCAAGCTTGATAGGACTCCTTCTTCAGCTTAATGGCCCCCCTCACCACTGGTGTCCACCACTTAGTTTGGGATTTGCCACCACAAGATGCCCCGATGACCTTGCGGCCGCAGATCTGGGCAGCCGCTTCAATAATGGAGGTGGAGAACATGGCCCATTCAGACTCCATGTCTCCAGACTCCCTCGGAATGTGGTTGAAGTACTTCCGGAGGTTGGAGTTGAAAACCCCCCGGACAGGGGCCTCAGCCAGACATTCCAAGCACACCCTCATTATACGTTTGGGTCTCCCAGGTCTGAATGACATCCCCCCCGCCATCGAATCCAACTCACCACCAGGTGGTGATCAGTTGACAGCTCTGTACCTCTCTTTACCTGAATGTCCAAGACATACGGTCGCAGGTCTGATGACATGACGACACGAGGTCTGATGACACGAGTTTTGACATGATTTTGTTATCGTGTCAAAACTCATTACTCTTCCTAGCCAATTACCTCCATTCTCCCAAAACTCACTCACAATGATTTTCAGATAGGTGTGCATCAAGGTTCAGGTGAAGGTCATAGTCAAAGGCTGGACGATCTGGGTATTTATAATTTTATGAAAAATGTTACTCCTCCTAGGCCAGGGATTGGCAACCCATGGCCCTTAAGCCCCCATGCTGTGGCTCCCTGGAGTTATATCTCAAAACACATGGAAATTAATGAAGCTCATTGTAATTATTTTATTTTTTAAATTATTGTTTAATGCAATTAGATACATTTCTCAATGGAAATGTATACTTTTATGAATGTAAAATATATATTTTTTAAATTATGTTTTCAACCATGTGTGACTGTGTGACATCTGATGGCGGCTGCACAGAGAGCTGCTCAGCTGCTGCTCAGTAAATGTGAAGAAGCACAGAAAGCAGCAGCTTCCTGCCACTCTCGGTAAGACAAGAACAGATCCAGAGAAAGAAAAATCACAGAGGAAAATAGAGAGTCTAATTCTGTGTGGACAGTGACTGCATATAGCACTCCATTACACCGTTTCCTCCTCTCCCCCTGGTGGTCAAGATTTTTTTCAAGAAAATATTCAGTTCAGATGTCAGAGATTTCCAAAGCTATAACCTGAAAGTGGTAAGAGATAATGGCTTACTGTCAATTAGAAAGATGTGGAATATGATCCAAAGTTTGAGATAGGATTAAATTTACGCATCTAATTTGCATAATGTCACGGCAGCCATATCAAATTACATAACTTTCAGTCAAAAGCGGACTTTGGACATATTTACATAAAGGATGGTTTTGTTTTTGTCACCGTTTGTTGTTCTGGGCATTTTATTATCTTATCTTTAAAGGATATGAAGCAGAAAATCAGTTACAATGTAAACAACCAAAGAAATTCCTCACTTACCGCTGGCCAGGCAGCGCAATTCGTCCATTTTCATCCATCCTGGTCGTTATTTTGTCTTCTCTTGGTCGTTTTTGCTTTCACTCCCACATCCAGAAACTGTTATGATTATTCCACCGCAATTTCACTTTTATTCCGCTTCAATTTATCTCATATGACGGCCGGGAACCGGTGCGATTGTTCTGTCCAGTCACATGGCGCTGGGGGTTGATGGCAGGTGCAAATCAAACAGCTTTGCCCACCCTCTGTTATAAAAAAAAGGTAGATATTTACTTTCATAAGCTAAATAATCTCTTTTTAGAATCATAGTTGGCAAATTTGGGAGCAAATGGCTCTTCTGTCTTGCGATCGATCACCATTTGTTCACAATTTCTTCTTCTCTGGTGTCCAGAAGTGGGAGGTTATATGGGGGCCATTAGTCCTTCAAAGCAAGAGCAGTAAGTTATACATGTCTGCCACCTTGTGAGGTGGAATACTTAGTACATCTGGGGGGGCTTTATGACATCACATGACACGTCACATGACAGGCGCAGCACTGTGACATAGACAGTGAGGGTGCTTTTTATGTCCATAAATGGAAAGATGTCAAAGTTGTGTTCATGTATGGTTGTTGTGGAAAGAATTTCTCAGTGAAAACATAATGAAAAACAGCTGCCTCATTAGTGTCTACAAGTCCATAAAAAGTCTTAATTGTGATTATCTAAAATCAACATCTTAATTATCCTTAAAAATTAAAAACAATCCTTGAATTCCTGCTCAATAACTTTATAGCCACCTGTGCTATAAATGCTGGATTCACAGACAAGACCGAAGTCTGAATTAGTGTCAGTTTATTTTCACTCACAGCTCAATACTTTCGGAGTGAAAAAGAAAAGCCCTCTACAGCAGTTAACCACCGGGGTGGTGGCTCACTTGGTAGAGCATCCGCCCCACACCCGGGAGGCTGGGGTTCAAATCCCGGCCGGGTCATGCCGAAGACCATATAAAAGCAGAACTTCCTGCCATCCAGCTTGGTGCTTAGCAATAATGGAATGGAGGAGGGAAATTTGTGGTGGCGCCTTTCATGGCAGCGACCCCTCTGATTCTAGATGTGATTAACATTGTAGATAAGAGAAACACAATTTTGTTTTACTGTACATGACTGGCTGTATGGATTGAATGACAATAAAGTTGGCTTTACCTTCAGTTTTTGGAATGGTTGTTTCTATTATGTACTTTTATTATGAAACGGTGTCAGCCAGATATACTTGTCTGAAATCAGCAACATACAGCTGACAGTTTTTCTTCACAATCTGTAAATAAAAAAGAAAAAATAGTAAAAGGAGTTCAAACCAGTGAAAAAGAGGAGAGAAGATTGTCTGACAGTGATGTAGAGATGAGCCTTTTATTTTAAGGACATTTTCAGCTTTTTCTCTGCAGGGTAACTGATAGTTTATCTGTGGGGTTTTGAACAGTGAATTATATGGTGGAGGGGGCTGAAAAGTTCATAGGCTGACAATGATGCAGTGGTCAAATTTGACCAAATGTGGTTTGTTGTTCAGCATAGTCTCCAATGTCAGTGTATCAAAAAAGGTTGAATTTATGACTGATTTCATTGATGTAGCATAAGTCCTTCTTAGTCAACCTATGAACTTTTCAGCCCCCCTCATATGTGCAGAATGTTTATTAGTGCCACAGATTTTAAAAAAAAGTTATAACCAATATTGAAATACTGCTTTGCCAGAGGTCCAGGTCACGGAGGCAGCAGTTGAAGCAGAGAAGCCCAGACTTCCCTCTCCCCAGCCACCTGCTCCAGCTCTTCAGAGAGGATACCAAGGCATTCCCAGACCAGCTGGGAGATGTAGTCTCTCCAGCAAGTCCTGGGTCTGCCCCAGGATCTCCTCCCAGTGGGACATGCCCGAAACACCTCAAGTGGGAGGTGTCCAGGAGGCATCCTAATCAGATGCCCCAAATCACCTCAACTGGCAACTTTCAGTGTGGAGGAGCAGCAGTTCTACTCTGAGCCTCTCCTGGATGACTGAACTCCTCACCCTATCTCTCAGGGTCCAGCAATCCTATGGAGAAAGCTCATTTCAGCCGCTTGTATCCGTTCTTTTGTTCATTACCCAAAACTCATGACCATAGGTGAGAGTAGGAACGTAGATTGACCGGTAAATCGACAGCTTTGCCTTAGAGCTCAGCTCCCTCTTCACTACAACAGACAGGGACAAGGTCTGCATCACTGCAGATGCTGCTTCGATCCATCTGTCAATCTCTTGCTCCATTCTCCACTCACTCGTGAGTATCACAAGATACTTAAACTCCTCCACCAGGGGCAGGAGCCTGTCCCTAACCCGGAGAGAACAATCCACCTTTTTCCGGCTGAGGACCATGGACTCGGACTTGGAGGTGCTGATTCACATATATACAGTAACATTCGCACATTCATATACGTATATTAGTGGTGTTGGATGATTAAAATTTTTAATCGCGATTAATCTTTTGGAGTGTTGAATTAATCGCGATTAATAACATGTTAATTGCATTTTCTTCCATACGCAGAATATTCTTCAGAAAACTCTCAAAAGTTGACTGCATGTGCAAACAACAGAATGCCAGGGCTCATTAATGTCACAGCAACACAATTCTGCATCTAACCAGCCAGCAGCCACAGTGGAGCTTGTTCTTTCTCCCATAACAAACATCCACAACTTTTAAGCAGATCAACACAAAACAATGAACCTTGTGTGTCACAACAGACACAAGCTCACTTTTTCACTCTTTTTCCTATAAATTTACTATGTTTTATGATAAACATGTTACCTTTAAGGTTTTCAATAAAATTTGCAACTTTTTCATTGAATTTTCATTATTTTTCTTGTTCTCCTCTCACTGATAAACTAAGTTTCCCTGTATAAACTAACCTTAAAGTCTTTATGGGGATAGAGGGGGACAGGTTAACAGAGGGGAGGATTTTGGTTCATTTTGCTGACAAGGGGAATAGACTTTGTAAGTTTTTTTTGCAAATATTTATTTATTTGAATGGAGGTTTAATATTTTCTTTATTGGAAAAATAAGCTTTTTTATATTTTTGCAAATATTTTTTTGTATTTGGAAAAGATTGATTTTTCAATGGAAGTTGCATTTTTTTGTCAATGACTTTTACATCATTAATGATGAAGATCATGGTCTGTGTGTGAGTTGATAATTTTGTAAAAATCTATGGGGTAATAAATATGTCCATATGTGTATAGATATTAAAATAGATATGCCAAACAAATACAATAAAATATGCACTAGTGTATGTAAATTTCCTTTTTTTGTTATTTAGGAGTGCTTTTTTTGGGGGGGGGGTGACCACCTGCCCCCCCAAAATGTCTCTGCACATCAGAGTATATTGATCTCAGTTGGAAACTGGATTTGTTAAAGATGATCTATTAGCCAAAAATTGGGAGAATACAAAAGAATAAGACCAATGGAATAGAATATACAGTGGTGTGAAAAAGTGTTTGCCCCATTCCTGATTTCTCACTTTTTTGTATGTTTGTCATACTTAAATGCTTCAGATCATCAAACAAGTTTAAATATTAGACAGAGATAACACATGTAAACACAAAATGCAGTTTTTAAATGAAGGTGTTTATTATTAAGGGAAAAAAAATCCAAACCTGCTGTCATGAATTGCCCTTTGGGGCAGAAAGGTGAGACATCATGCTGAACTGTGAGTTTAGGAGATTTATTGAAAAAAACAAGAAACATGAAGTCCACACTGTTCTAAAGGAAAATACGAACAAACGGGTAACTTACTGAAATAGCGCACAAGAGCAGGGACAGGGCACTGGTGGAAATGCAGAGAAGCTTGCTCAAGACAGCGGAGATAAAAAATGAAAATAATTGCCCTTAAATAGGGTCAGAAACAATTTACAAAAGTAGTGAGAGGTGTGGGTCACATGAGCGGGCAGAAGGAACCAATGATACATAATAGGACCAGCTGGGGGCAATGAGAAGAGAGCAGTTGAAGCTGACAGCTGACAGGGGCGATGCCCACACAAAACACAAAACCTGGAAGCACCCATGACAGCTGTCAACCCAACAGTAAAGAACTAAAGAATAAAATGTCAACAAATACAGACTGAAATATAAATGTAAATTAATACAAAAATAAGAATGTAACAAAACTAAAACATAAACAGGAAAATAGAAAACTACAAGAATTACAGAAACCCAAAAAGCACAAAATACAACAAATATGTAAATATAAGGAAAAAGCCATGAGACCGAGCCTGGTGGAAACCTCCAGAGCTCGGCTCAGTCATGTCCTGGTGAGCGCTCGCCCCCTCCTTCCCGTTTCACTCTCCTCTCCTAATCAGCTCATCTGACACACCTGCTGCTCCTGCTGAGCCAGCATTTATAAGGAAGCACTCTTCAGTGGTTCAACGCTGGCCCGTTTGGGTATACTGACTCGAGCAGAAACGTCTAAATAAGTAAGCTACTTGTGTTGTGGATTTCCATACCTGACTTGGTTTCTCCTCCTCCTTCTCTCACAGGTTGCTGCCGACGAAGCGGTGCATCTTCAGGGGTTTTGGTGCGCTCGCCAGCCTGTTGCTTCCCCTGTTGCAGTCCATCATCTCCACCCGATCAGACTCCGCTCCTCATTCCCCTGCCAGCAGTTTTGACCTGCTGGTTCATCTCCTTTGCTGGGCTCTGAGCTGGTCTCTCTGAGTGGTATTATTTGAATTTCCATCTCCTCCTCCATTCCTCTATTAATCAGCCTCGTCTCTCCCTCTACAGGTTTGCTGCTCCTCTGGCGAGTGACTGGTTTTCTCCAAGTTCGCATTTTTTGAAAACAAATAAAGGGTCAAACGTTCCTTGTGTGTGATCTATTGATGTTGCACCTTGCACTTAGGCTGATTGTGTAGTCAATATGACAGAACGAGCCAGCCAGGGTCACAGCCTAGCAGGTGCCTCAGCAGCAGAGCACACCGCGCTCCACCACCTCAACGTTACAGAGAGGCAGGTGGCTGAACACTCTCAGCTGCTGCAGGCTATTACGCAGCAGCTGAGTGTAATTTCTGATCAATTGGGCCACATGTCTGCTCTGGCTGCTCCACCCCCACCTGCTCATCTGACTTCTTCCATTGTCCGCCGAACCCTTTCCATTTCCACTCCTGCCCCGTACACGGGGGAGGTGGGGAAATGTAAGGATTTTCTTTGTCACATTCGGCTTTATCTTGAGCAGGTGTGTGTGTGTGTGTGTGTGTGTGTGTGGGGGGGGGGGTTCTGGATGACATCTCTAAGATTCATCAGTTCACCCTTCTGCTTTGGGGCTGAGCTCTTAGTTGGGCACGGTCTGTAATCAATAGCTGAAGGGACACACCACCAATGTTTGACCAATTTGTGACTGAATTTTTCTGCACTTCCGACCGTACCGAGAGTGAAGGGAATATCATGAGTCGCCTATTGTCACTCCGCCAGGGCAGCTGGTCGGTGGCCGACTTCTCGGTGGAGTTCCGGGTCGAGGCAGCAGATTTGGGGTAGAACGAGGTTGCACTGCGCAGCGCATTCCTCCATGGGTTGAATCCTCAGCTCAGCCACGACCTGGCGGTTCATGCCATTCTTGCCACCTTGGACGGCCTCATTGACCAGGCGGTTGGGTTAGATAACCGGTACCGCAAGCGTGCTAGGGAGCGTGGCACCTCCTCTTGTCTGTTCGCCTTACGCGTGCTCCCGGCGCCTGCTGACATAGGTGAATCAGAGTCCTCCACTGAAGCCATGGAGCTCAGCTCTACTTGCCTTCTGCAGGCAGAGGCTGAGCAGCGGCGGTGGATCGGAGCGTGTGCCTACTGTGGTTCATTGAAGCACAAGTAGGACACTTGCCACCTACGGCCAAAAGACACGGCCCGTCAGTAGCTGCGGAGGGTCTGGTGGGCGGGACTCATTCTCATCCTCCCGGTAATTTTTCTGTTTCGGCCCTGGTTCAGTTGCCGGGGGTCGAGAGGTGGGTCTCTGCCCTTATTGATTCTGGGGCAGAGGGTAATTTTATTTCTTTCAATTGGTTCACGAGATGAGGATTCCGACAGTTAAATTGCCGTCTCCTCACTCCATGCATACCCTCTCTGGACAGACAGAGGCGTCCATTAATCATTGCACGGCACAGCTATCCGTTCTTCTGTCCGGTAACCACCAGGAGAGGCTCACTTTTTATGTGTTTGCACATGCTTCTCATGCGGTGGTTCTAGGGTACCCATGGCTCCGGAGGCATAATCTTATTCTCAATTGGGCACAAAATTCCATCACCTCCTGGAGCCCTAATTGTTTGGCTACATGTCTAAGTTCGGCCAAGTGTTCGCTGTCCCTCCCCGTCTCCTCTCCTCAGGTCGAGCCGCCTTACCTCAGCCTTGTGCCCGAGGTTTATCACGACCTTGGGGATGTTTTTAGCAAGTCACGAGCGTTAGCGCCTCCCCTGCATCGCTCATATGACTATGTCATTGGCCTCCTTCCGGGCGCGAGGTTGCCGTCCAGCAGGCTCTATAATATTTCCGGACCCGAGAGGGAGGCAATGGAGAGGTACATTAAGGACTCTCTGAATGCCGGCCTCATTCGCCATCCTCGGCCCCCCTTGGGGCGGGGTTTTTCTTTGTGTGGATAAGAAGGATGGGTCTCTGCATCCATGCATTGACTACCGTGAGCTCAATGCCATAACCGTCAAAGATAAATACCCTCTGCCCCTGATGAACTCCGCTTTCGAACTCCTGCAGCGCTCACGCGTATTTTCTAAACTCGATTTAGGCAACGCTTACCATCTAGTTAGAGTACGCGAGGGGGACGAATGGAAAACAGCGTTTAAGATGCACCTGGGGCAATTTGAATACTTAGTTACGCCTTTTGGATTAACCAACGCCCCAGCTGTTTTCCAACGTTTAATTAATGATGTCCTCCACGACATGTTAAATCAGTTTGTTTTCATCTATCTTGACGACATCCTGATTTTTTTCTCGCATGCCAGAGGAGCACCAGACTCATGTTAGAGCTGTGTTACAACGGCTCTTAGAGAACCAACTGTATGTCAAGGCAGAGAAGTGTGAGTTTTCCACCAATTCCACTACTTTCCTTGGCTTTATTGTAGCGGAGGGGGAGCTGAGAGCCGACCCGGCCAAGGTAAAGGCTGTGCTTGACTGGCTAACACCCCACAACCGCAAGGAGCTGCAACGCTTCTTGGGGTTTGCGAATTTCTATCGCAGGTTCTTTCAGAACTATAGTGGGATAGCACAGCCTTTAACTAAGCTGACCTCTGTTAAGGTACCATTTTTATGGACCGAGGCAGCTGAACGTGCCTTTTATTTAAAACTGCTGTGACTAGTATTACTCATTATTATTATTATTATTATTATTATTATTATTATTATTATTATTATTATTATTATTATTATTATTATTATTATTATTATTCTACACTTATTGCATGTTTTTAGTCTTTAAGTTTTTTAGTTTATCTCTTTATCTTATCATGTTTTAATGTTGCAGCATTGCACTGAGACAAATTCCTAGTTTGTGTACTACATGAACAATGGCAATAAATCTGATTCTGATTCTGATTCTGATTCTGATTCTTTGTGAAATTAAAGGGCATGTTCTCTGACAAACCCATCTTGGCTCAAGTCGACCCCAGCTCCAATTTACCCTGGAGGTGGATGCTTCAGAAACGGGGGTGGGCGTGATTTTGTCTCAGCGCTCCGTTTTGGACTTGAAGCGCTGCCCGTGTGCGTATTTCTCTCGGCGGCTCACCCCAGCCGAGAGGAATTGTGACGTCGGGGATTGAGAGCTGCTGGCTCTAAAATTAGCTTTTGAGGAATGGACACATTTGTTGGAGGTAGCTGTTCATCCTGTAGTCGTGTTGACCAACCACAAGAACCTCAAGTATCTGCAGTCGGCCGGCCGGATGAATTCCAGGCAGGCTCGCTGGGCCCTATTTTTCCAGCATTTCAATTTCACTGTTACCTATATGCCCGGCTCCTGTAATATTAAGCCTAACACTCTCTCCAGACAGTTCAGCCAGGACCCGGCTGGCCCCCCTTCCTGCTCCCAGCCCATTATTCCGTCTTCGTGCATCCTGGGAACCCTTACCTGGAAGACTGAGAAGAGAGTCCGCCACGCCCAGTCCTCTGAGCCCGAAACAGCAGGCTGCCCCCCTAAACCCCTTTACGGCCCTGCCGCCCTCCACAGCGAAGTTATCCAGTGGGGGCACACTGGACGTTTCGCCTGCCATCCTGGAGTAGTGCGCACTGTGGACATTATCGGGTGAGCGTTCTGGTGGCCCATGCTGTGGCAGGACGTGCAGGAGTATGTGAAGGCTTGTCAAACTTGTGCCCATAATAAATCCTCCCCCACCCCCCCACTGGTCTTCTTCACCCCCTCCCCCTCCCCAGCCAGCCTTGGTCCCACATTGCCATGGACTTTGTCACTGGTCTTCCTCCCTTTTCATGGCAACACCGTCATCTTGACCGTTGTGAACAGGTTTTCCAAGGCTGTTCATCTGGTTCCTCTCCCCAAGCTGCCATCTGCCTCCAAGACTGCTGAATTATTCGTCAGCACATCATCAGACTGCACGGCATCTCTATGGACATTGTGTCTGACTGGGGTCCACAGTTCATCTCACGTGTTTGGAAGTCCTTTTGTCACTGCCTGGGCACCACCGTCAGCCTCACCTCCAGTTACCACCCGCAGAGCAATGGGCAGGCTGAGCATGCCAACCAGTCCCTGGAGGACGCCCTTCGTTGCATGGCAGCCAATGACCCTACATCATGGAGCTCCCATCTGACCTGGGTGGAATACTCATTGAATTCTACTGTCTCTTCGGCCACGGGGCTGTCTCCATTTGAAGCCTCCGTGGGCTACAACCCTCCCCACCTTTTACCTATGACTGAAAGAGAGGTGGTGGTGCCGTCCATGGGGCACCATTTTCGTTGTTGTCGCCGGGCCTGGAGGTCTACTCGGGCAGCACTCCTCTGTCCAATGGAGCGCAATCGGCGCTATGCTGATTGTAAGAGGGTTCCGGCGTTGGACTACAAGACTGGGCAGCAGGTCTGGGTGTCTATGGATCAGGTTCCACTCAAGGCTGAAGCTCGTAAGCTCGCCCCCCGGTTCGTGGGCCCCTTCCCAGTTACTAGTTACATGGGCGACTCTGCTGTCTGGCTCCAGCTCCCATGGGTGCTCCATGTGCATCCAACGTTACACGTCTCCAAGGTCAAGCCCCTCTCCTCCAGTCCTCTCTGCCGCCCCCCCAAAAGCCGCCTCCTCCTCCTCGGATCCTCGACAGCCATATTACGCACACCGTGCAAGAAATCCTAGATGTTCTCTGTTGGGGCCGGGGGTTCCAATACCTGGTCCACTGGGAGGGCTACGGTCTGAAGCACCGGTCATGGGTCCCCTGGTCAGCATTCCATGACAAAGGTATGGTCCGGGCCTACCATCGAGCCCACCCGGAAAAGCCTGGTGGACCGCCGGGAGGCATTCCTTGGGGGGGGGGGCTGTCATGTCCTGGCGAGCGCTCGCCCCCTACTTCCTGTTTCACTCTGCTCTCCTAATCAGCTCATCTGATGCACCTGCTGTTCCTGCTGAGCCTGCGTTTATAAGGATGCGCTCTTCAGTGGCTACCCAAACGCTGGCTCGTTTGGGTATACTGACTCAAGCAGTACCCCTCTGTTAATGAAAGAAAAACCCACAATGGTCACAGAAATAACTTGACAAAAGTGGTAATAAATAAAAATTCTATGAAAATTAACCAATGAAAATCAGACAGTGCTTTTGAATTGTGGTTCAAGAGAATTATTTTAAAAAACAAACTCATGAAACAGGCCTGGACAAAAATGATGGTACCCCTAGAAAAGTTTGAAAATAATGTGACCATAGGGACATGTTCAACCAAGATGTGTCCTCTAATTAACTATAAGACCATCTCCAAGCAGCTTGATGTTCCTGTGACTACAGTTGCACATGTTATTCAGAAATTTAAGATCCACGGGACTGTAGCCAACCTCCCTGGACGTGGCCACAGGAGGAGACGGATAATACGAATGGTAACAAAAGAGCCCAGAACAACCTCTAAACACATTCATGGTGATCTCCAAGGTCAAGGTACATCAGTGTCAGATTGCACCATCTGTTGTTGTTTGAGCCAAAGTGGACTTCATGGGAGACGACCAAGGAGGACACCACTGTTGAAAACAAATCATAAAAAAGCCAGACTGGAATTTGCCAAACTGCATGTTGACAAGCCACAAAGCTTCTGGGAAAATGTCCTATGGACAGACAAGACAAAACTGGAACTTTTTGGCAAGGCACATCAGCTCTATGTTCACAGATACAAAAATGAAGCATACCAAGAAAAGAACACTGTCCCTACTGTGAAACATGGAGGAGGTTCTGTTATGTTCTGGGGCTGCTTTGCTGCAACTGGCACAGGGTGTCTTGAATCTGTGCAGGGTACAATGAAATCTCAAGACTATCAAGGTATTCTAGAGAGAAATGAGCTGCCCAGTGTTAGACAGCTTGGTCTCAGTTGCAATTCATGGGTCTTGTAACAGGATAATGACCCAAAACACACAGCTAAAAACACCCAAGAGTGTCTAAGAGCGAAACATTGGACTATTCTAAAGTGGCCTTCTATGAGCCCTGATCTAAATCCTATTGAACATCTGTGGAAGGAGCTGAAACATGCCGTCTGGAGAAGGCACCCATCAAACCTGAGACAACTGGAGCAGCTTGCTCATGAGGAGTGGGCCAAAATACCTGCTGAGAGGTGTAGAAGTCTCATTGACAGTTACAGAAATTGTTTGATTGCAGTGATTGCCTCAAAAGGTTGTGCAACAAAATATTAAGTTAAGGATACCATCATTTTTGTCCAGGCTTATTTCATGAGTTTGTTTTTTAAAATAATTCTGTTGAACCACAATTCAAAAGCATTGTCTGATTTTCATTAGTTAATTTTCATAGACTTTTTATTTATTACCACTTTTGTCAGATTCAAGTTATTTCTGTGACCACTGTGGGTTTTTCTTTCATTAACAGAGGGGTACCAACAATTTTGTCCACGTGTGCAAGTAAGCTACTTGTGTTGTGGCTTCCCATACCTGACTCGGTTTCTCCTCCTCCTTCTCTCACAGGTTACTGCCGATGAAGCGATGCATCTTCAGGGGTTTTGGTGCGCTCGCCAGCTTGTTGCTTTCCCTGTCGCAGTCCATCATCTCCACCCAGTCAGACTCCGCTCCTCATTCCCCTGCCAGCAGTTTTGACCTCGTCTCCTTTGCTGGGTTCTGAGCCGGTCTCTCGCTTCCTCCCACGTGAGTGGTATTATTTGGATTTCCATCTCCTCCTCCATTCCTCTATTAATCAGCCTCATCTCTCTCTCTGCAGGTTTGCTGCTCCTCTGGCAAGTGACTGGTTTTCTCCAAGTTCGCATTTTTTGAAAACAAATAAAGGGTCAAACGTTCCTTGTGTGTTATTCTGTTGGTGTTGCACCTTGCACTTAGGCTGATTGTCCAGTCAATATGACAGGCTCATGACACCTACATGGCCCTGTGTCAAAAAGTGATTTCCCCCTAAACCTAATAACTGGTTGGGCCACCCTTATCAGCAACAACTGCAATCAAGCGTTTGCGATAACTAGCAATGAGTCTTTTAAACGGCTGTGGAGGAATTTTGGTCCTCTCATCTTTGCAGAATTGTTGTAATTCAGTCACACTGGAGGGTTTTCGAACATGGACCATCTTTTTAAGGTCATTCCACAGCATCTCAGTCGAATTCAGGTCAGGACTTTGACTAGGCCACTCCAAAGTGTTCATTTTATTTTTCTTAAGCCATTCAGAGGTAGACTTGCAGGTGTGTTTTGGATCACTGTCCTACTGCAGTACCCAAGTGCGAATCAGCTTAGGGTCACGAGCAGATGACCGGACATTCTCCTTCAGGATTTTTTGGTAGACAGCAGAATTCATGGTTCCATTTACCACAGCACGTCTTCCAGGTCCTGAAGCAGCAAAACAGCCCCAGATCACCACACTACCACCACCATATTTTACTGATGGTATGATGTTCCGTTTCTGAAATGCTGTGTTACTTTTACGCCTGATGTAATGGACACACACCTTCCAAAAAGTTCAACTTTTGTCTCGTCAGTCCACAGAGTATTTTCCCAAAAGTCTTGGGGATCATCAAGGTGTTTTCTGGCAAAACTGAGACGAGCCTTTATGTTCTTTTTGCTCAGCAATGGTTTTCATCTTGGAACTCTGCCAAGCAGGCCATTTTTGCCCAATCTCTTTCTTATGGTGGAGTTGTGAACACTGACCTTAACTGATTCAAGTGAGGTCTGCAGTTTTTTGGATGTTGTTGTGGGGTCTTTTGTGACCTCTTGGATGAGTTGTTGCTGTGCTCTTGGGGTAATTTTAGTCGGCTGGCCACTCCGGGGAAGGTTCACCACTGTCCCGTATTTCTCCATTTTTGGATAATGGCTCTCACTGTGGTTTGCTGGAGTCCCAAAGCTTTAGAAATGGCTTTATAACCTTTTCCAGACTGATAGATCTCAATTACTTTGTTTCTCACTTGTTCCTGAATTTCTTTGGATTGCAGCATGATGTCTAGCTTTTGAGGACCTTTTGGTCTACACTTTGTCAGGCAGGTCCTATTTAAGTGATTTCTTGACTGAGAAAATGTGTGGCACTAATCAGGCCTGGGTGTGGCTATAGAAATTGAACTAAGCTTTCCAAAGATGTGACAAACCACAGTTAATTTATGTTTTAACAGCCGGGGGGGGGGGGGGTGTCACTTTTTCACACAGGGCCTTGTAGGTTTGGATTTTTTTCCCCTTAATAATAAAAACTGCATTTTGTGTTTACTTGTGTTATCTTTGTCTAATATTTAAATTTGTTTGATGATCTGAAACATTTCAGTGTGACAAACATACAAAAAAAGAGAAATCAGGAAGGGGGCAAACATTTTTTCACACCACTCTGTGTGTGTGTGTGTGTGTGTGTGTGTGTGTGTGTGTGTGTGTGTGTGTGTGTGTGTGTGTATACAGTCATGTAAAAAAAATTAGGATACCAGATCAAATATTCAATTCTTTATTAAGAAATGTTCACATATGTATGTCTAACCTTGTTTTTCTTTTTATTTGCATTTTTTTTAACATTTATTTTAACCATTTTAAGTGGGAATGAATGTGGGGGTGTCCTAAAAAAGATGAGGTTGTCCTAATTTATTCGTCACTATTTGTTTAAAATTACATTTTACAGAAAATTTGAAAAAAAATCTTTAAATCATTTTTAATTGTTTAGTTTTATTACGTGATTCTCCCAGTATTTTTAACATTGATATTAAATATTCATATGTCCAAATATGCTAAAAAAAAAACCACACAGGCTTAGTCTTATATATATATTTAGTTCCTTCTGTCTATTTCTGTCTCCCAGTTCAGGATACACAATATAGGAGGAAAACAACAATGAGATTTTTAACAAAAAGAGTGCACAGATCCATAGAAACGTCCCCCCAAATTGCAACACCATATCTCAATGGCATTTATAAAAACTTGTGAACTGGGAGACCTGTAGATTTTGTTAACGTTATTCACATAATAAAACCCCAGAGTTTCCATCAGACTATCTTGATGGTTCTAAAATAAACACATTGGTCAAATAATCAATTTATTCATGAGTAGTCCTTTATTAAATTAGACACAAATGCTTCATTTATACATATTAAACCAAAACGTCTGCCATGTTAAATGAAAATCTAAATTTTGAACTATAATGAACAAAAAATAACTATTTTAGTGGGGTTTGCGCATAAACAAAAACTAAAAAAAAAAAAAAAGCTTTATATATTATGTTCCTCCGAACTGGCTGTGCCTGTGTTGATGACCCACTTCCTCAGCTGTGCCTGTGCGTAATTTTGCGGTGCTCTTGGTGGATGGGTGGGCATTATTGAAATGAAGTGACTGCTTCTGTGTTGGTAATTTTGCGTGTTGTTAGTAGATCACTGGCAAAAATTGGCCACTCCCTGAGGTGCTCTGTCTAATTTGCACTGCCTTAGTAAATCTGCCCCTATATATTGCAAAATGTCGAACTTATGTGTAACCGGGTCATATTTATGGATCTTTGTTGATTTGATTTGCGTTTAAATATTTTGATTTGAACTTGACTCAACAGGAAGTGACTTCAGGGTGTGGGCGGGATATGCCAGGTAGAGGATTTTGAATATCTGGGTTTTTTTCGGTTGGGAAAACGGTTCAGGAGACCGGATTTGAAAAGCAAGCAAGACGAGGAATAATCTTCATAAAGAAACGTTGTAAGTTCACCAATGCAGTTGAAATATATTGTTACTCTTAATGAACACGGTGAATTATGCCGAGGAGGATGTAATAAAGTCGGCCTAGTAACAGATAAGACGTAGATTGACCTACAGATTTGCTGCCTGACTAGCATGGTATACCGTGGCTGAACATAGTGCCTATCCAAGAGGATATAGTTTAAAATATCAGGCTATGTACGATGTAAGCATGAGTGTAAATGTAAAAGTGTGTTGTTTGCTACTCTGGTCACAATGTTATGATGTGTTTTTTTGTTTTACACGGTGACGAGTACTGAAACATTTTATACTGTCAATCAAACCAGGGAGACTCGGGTGTCCTGTGAAGATCAGTCAGTGATCACGCGCTGGTGTGGCGTCGTGTGTATGTTGTAAGTGAAAAGCTTTTCTTGTTAAGTTTTGAGCATATTTGGAGTGTGAACTTAAGGTTTGTGGTGTACTAAAGCTATTATGTGCCTTTCTTATTTCCAGTATCACCACTACCGTTTGTACGGACTTATTTGGGGTCATTAGTTTACTGAGCATTTTATAAGATTGTATTTTTCTTTGTTAGTAATCCACCATTTTGTTTAAGATCCGCCTCCTGTGTGTTTGAGGCAGTACAAACTGTAACACAAACGTGAGAGTTATATACAAAGAGACAATTTGTACATTTCATTTTATTTTATTTACATTTAAAAATTATTGTAAATCTTTTCATTCTGAAGCGTGCTGCTCTTTATTTTCTATATATCAGATAAAACCCATAAAATACATTTGTTGTTCAGTGTGTATTATTTCCCGGCAACATATGGGAAAAAAACCTGACATATCACCAAACAGAGAACATAAAAAAATCTGAATCATTACTGTCAAATATTTTTTCTTGCCTAAACATGACCTTTAAGTTTCAAGTCCAAAATGTCATTTCATCATTGATCTTGTTTCAACTTTGCCAAAGTGCCATTTTACTTTAGAGGTAATTTCTTGAGTTCCTTATTGCATCCCTTCTCCCTAACTTGCTTCACGTCCGCTAATCCCTGGCCTCCTGTCCATTTCCATGCCTTTCTAACCCCCCCACCCCCCAACTCCCCTCTGACTCACCTGTCTGCTCCACCATAATTCCTGTCACCACTGCTACAGTGGCTGCATGGATCAGGGGGACAGCAGCTGTCACATGTAATTGAAAAGAGAGTTACACCTTGTGAGTGTGTGCGTGCGCGTGTGTATATGTGTGTTTGAGATTGTGAAAGCATAGCCAAGCAAATCTTCTTTGATTTTTAACGCCACTTTTCCCTTCCTGCGTTTCCCTTCAGCATCCTCTCCCGGCTATCCTTTCCTCTTTCATCCCTCCATCGGTCATAGATACAGTAGCTCATCTCCAGCCTTACCGCCAACCTTTTTCCTATTACTGATTGAAGCCAAATGTGGCAAACTGTACTTCCTCCCTCTCCTTCTTTCCTTCCTTCTGCTTCCCTCCATCCTGCTGTCTCTCTCTCTCGCAATCCCTGTGAGTCCTGTTTCTTGTTCTTGGCATTTGACATGCATCTTTGCTATGATAATGTGTGGGCAGTTTGAACATCATCACTTCACATCATTATGATGCATCTCTGCATGCTTCTGGAGTGGCAACTTCTAATAAGGGCTCCATTCTTACTCTGATTGGTAAATTTACATATATGAGTTTGCAGCAACTTGCCCACATATACCCCATTAGAAACCAAAACCAACCCTGTTACATGCAGTAATTTCCAAGTTAAATACAGACTCATCCCGACCAGTAATTATTATGAATATCATCAATTAGTGTTGTAAAATATGATGCAATAAATAATAGTTAACACATCACCCTTTTTGTTTGCTTTTTTTGGGACGTACGGTTAAGGTTGGGTGTCCACAGAGAGCGTTAAAAACACTTTTCTGGGCGCTCTTAAAAAAAAAGGTCTCCACCCTGTATCCTAGCAACTGCTTGAATTGTCACTCACAGTCGTGAGCCATCTGCATTCAGGACCAGCTCCTGGTTTTGGGGGGCCCTAGTGCATCAGTATGGTACACAAGAAGAAAACAGGCTTCACATTTCCCAGCTGCCCTTGCCGGTGATGGGATATGTTAAGTGTTGGATAATAAGCCTGTAAGTGTACTCTCGGGGACCTCTCAGTCACTTGGGGCTCATAGCATTTGCATACACCGCTCTGTGGAGGAAACAACTATGTCTGCATTTCACACATTTTGTACTAAAACTCTCTACTAACTACACTATACTGCAAAAAGCCAGTAAGAAGATTCTCACCTTCCAAGCTTTTGCTGTTACATATTGATTGTGGTATCATGGTAATATCTGTACAAATGCCCAGATTTTGTTAGGTGTTCACCTACTACACAAGAGCAACATAAAAAAATAAATAAATCAATGTTCTGTTAAATTTAGGCATCATTTATAAACCTCTACTAATCACCGTCAAAAATGGCTGCCATGCAGGTTGTTGCAAAGGATGAATATTTGTTCTAGATGGTGAGGGCTGAAGTTAATAACATTAATAAAACAGTTCCCAGGAGGAGAGGTCCCAAACAAACAGCTGGTGATAAACCCCAACCAACAGGTCCTGGGCACCAACCTCCCAAGGAGACAGTGGTCTACACTCAATCGCTTCAGGACTGGACATGGCCCCTGCTTGGCCAGCCTTCACAGATGGGGCAGTAGCCCTAGCCCACTGTGCGCATGTGGAGAGGAGCAAACAATGGAACACATCATAGAGGCTTGCCCGCTCCAAAGACTGGAAGGAGGATTACACACCCTCCATACAGCAAACCAGGAGGCAACTGCTTGGCTTAAGGACTTTGCATTCGCTAAATAAATAAATAAAACAGTTGAAAAAAATATACTGATATACGATATTTCTATGGCGATCTTTAGAAGGACATTTTTGTGTCAAAGGGACACAGACTGAGCGACAAATGTAGGGAGGCCCCGAGGGTTAAGATGCTAGTTGTCATGAATGGCTCTCGCGAGCCATAAAGGAGACGCTACAGGTGACCAGTGAGTTTGCGTTACTTTATTAAAAAAGGACACACTACATACAAATAACAAAGTAAAACGCCACGTGGGGCAAAAACACACTCATAACTTAAATAGCATCCTAACCTGGGAGAAAGGCTAGGGAGACAACGAGGGGAAAATGCACGCTGGGCAGCAGCACTTACGGAAGGGAGAAGAGCAGAGACAACGGGGAGACTGGAGTTGGACGTAGGAACCCCAGTCGTGGAAACACGATGTCCGTCTTTCCTTCGTTTAGGTCGCAGCGAGGAGTGGTTCTCAGCTGCTCCCTTAAATGATGGACGGAAGCCAATCAGGAGCGGGGAAGGTAATTAATAATAACAGACAGCTGTCCCGGAGCAGCTGTGTTTGACAGCCGGAAGTCTGCCGGGATGCTGTCAGACTAGAGCCTCGGAGGAGGCCGTAAAACCAGGCCTGGAATGGGGTGGAGCTGGAAGAAAACTGGACAACCTGAGCGCGGATGGCAATCAGCGCTCAGGCGTGACACTAGTTTGCAGAGCAAATAAATAAATGCAACATATATGTGAATGTAATACAAATTTGAAAGAAACAGAATGAAGAAGTAAATTAATTCTGTTTCTTGTGTTTTATTATTGTGATAGTGGTTATAAAATACATTTAAAGGAGGGGGGATTCTGGCCTTGGGGGTGAAAATGGGCTACACCAGTTTTACCCCCTGAGGCTAAAACTAACCAAGACTACAATTACCCCAGCGGTAAGTTTGGCCTAGTCTAGAGCTACTCCAGTGGAAAAGCAGACAGGAGTGAATTGTGGCCTGTTACACCTGATGCAACCCTCCCCACTTGGGGCTGGGTAACCAACTTTCCCCGTTCTGTTTATACTGATCACCAAGCTAGAAGGCAGAAAGCACCATTTTTATGGTCTTTGGTATGATCGGGCAGTGGGGCGGGTGCTCTACCACTCGCCCACCGTTCAGTTCTTGCAGAGGACTGCTGTGAATTAATAATGTAATGATTAAGTGGATAAAAACAATACTGGAATATTTTTCTAGCAATTCACTGATTTAATCTTTCCAGGCTCTTCTTTCCTGTCCTCTCTTTCCTCTCATTTCTAATTGGCTGTAGTTGCCACTCCTGGAAACTATTTTTACCCGAAATGTCTCTCTGTTGGAAGGTAGTTTGTTCTTCCAGCTTCACAGGTCTGATTGCAGAGGACCTCTTAGTTCTAATCTTCTGGCATTAGGAAGAACTCAGGTTCTATAGAAGTATTTGGGGGGAAAAAAATTACCCTATTGGCCTGTGATGCGTGCCCTCATTAATGTAAGGTCTCAGTTGCAAGTTTAAAGTCTCACTGAGTGGAACATAGAGTTTCTTTTTTTGATATTAACAACTTATTCGGAGTGGAATAGGTGATAAAGCAGAGTATGCTGTAAGGCAGGCTTACCTCGAGCTTGACAAGTCACAGTCGTATGACTTTGCAGACCGTTGGGTCCGGTGCGGTGCATGCACTGACAGAAAAATGCCCACACAGTACGTCGTTTCTTCACTCTTCTCTTACCTCTCTCCCTCAGTCCATCCACCCTCCTTGCTTAGTTTACAGTTACTCTTTCCTTTCCTCCCTCCTTTCTTAGCTGCGGTGATATGATAACCCCCCCCTGTCATGGACTCCCAGTCTCTGTGTCATCTGGAATGACAGATAGCACCTTTAGCCTTGGGATGGGGCCTTTTTGACAGATGGACTCAGCTCACCAGCTATAGCCAATCCCTGCTGTCAAAACACCCTCCCACACACACACAGCAGGGTGGAATATTGAGGTGTAGTATATATCACCTTTGTCGCTGCTCACTCTCCAGCCCCCTGGCTGTGCCCAGAGTGCCAATTTGGGTGATTTAATTGGTGGATTTAGTGTCCCGATCAAGGTAAAAGGCTGTCTGAGAAACAAATTAAAGGCCTGTCAGAAGAGAGTGAAGCAAGAGTGGGCTGGGATAAAGGCCGTTTTTGGGTGTTTTTTTTTTTTTTTACAATGACAATTACCTCTTTCTTCGTCAAGATCTGAGGCTCCACCGTGGAGAGGAAGATGGTAGGGGAGGTGGAAAATTGGAGGACAAAACAGAAAACTAGGGTTAGACAAAGTTAAATAAAAAATGAAAGCAGAAAACAAACAATCAACAAGAAAGGGAGACAGACAACTGAGAAAAAAGAACATCAGATTTGTGTTATTCTCCTCCCGTTGTCTCTCGCACTGCCTTTTTTGTGGCAGCCAAATAAAATCAGGCACTAGCCCTGTTTGACAAGAAAAGGACTAGATGAGGGACGGCGCTCAATGCAGACAGGATTACATGTCAAAACTAAGGGATTTGTTCACAAAAACAACTTGTCAATTGCTTTAAAGTCAAGATATTGACTTGCACAGAGGCTATATGAGTGCGGCCTCACCTCATTTCCAGACTTAGAGAGACGCCAGCCTCTCAGCATCTATCAATAAAAAAATAACACAATTCGAGCTTTCAAACATGTGTCCCCAGTTTGCTCTGAAGCAAAAATACACCTTTTCTTCTTGGAGTTTTCAAACGGGAAGTAAGGCAGGGTTGAGCCTTCACTGCAGTGGGTGTGAACAAGGGCTTGAACGCAAACTGTTGATGATGCCAAGGTGTCCTGTGAGATTTCATCTTTGTGCCAAGAATGCAAAACACAGGAAGCTGGATGATAGTTGTCATTCACTTGTTACAAACACAAAAAGAAAGCTACGCTAATCAGTCCAGAACAGTGATTTTCAACCACTGTGCTGCGGCACGTTAGCGTGATGTGAGAGATTGTCAGGTGTGCTGCAGAAAATCATCTAATTTCACTTAATTGGTCCAAAAAAATTGCATATAATTGGCCGTTGTTGTGCGTCGGTACCTGTAGTGGGTCTTCCATGTCAGTGGGTGGCAGTATGAATGCAATAATGATAAGGTTGGTCCAGACAATAATGATGATAATGATGGTTGACTCCAGGTATTTAAACTCATCAATCTTCACTACTTTTACTCCTTGCATCTATACTTTTACACCTGCCTCGCTCTCATTCACACTCATCTATTCTGTCTTGCTTCTACAGACTTTAATTCCTGTTCTCTCCAGTGCATTCCTCCACCTCTCCAGATTCTCTTCCACCTGCTCCCTACTCTCACTATTGATCACAATGTTGTCTGCAAACATGGTCATCTCCGAAGACACCTGCCTGACCTCATCTGTCAGCCTGTCCATGGCAAACTGATCCCTGATGTAATTCCACGTTGAATCCTTTCTGTCACTGCTACAACACATCTCAACACAGTCTCACCACTGTCCACATACATGTCCTGCACCACCCTCACATATTTCTCTGCTACTCCTCACTTCTTTAAATAGCACCACGGTTCCTCTCTTGGCACCTTATCATATGTTTCTCTAGATCTGCAGACAGTGCAATTCTTTCTGACCTTCTCTGTACTTCTATATCAACACTCTTAAAGCAAACACTAATCATCACCTCTCCTCTTAACCTTGCTTCAACAACTCTTTCCCACATCTTTATAGTGTGGCTGATCAACTTTATGCCTTTGTAGTTCCTCTCTGTGAGTCACCTTTGTTCTTGACAACCACTGTACTTCTTCATTCCTCAAGCATTCTTTCACTCTCAAAAATTGTCTTAAATAGTCTGGTCAAAAAGTCCACTGCCATCTCTCCTAAACATCTCCACACCTCCACAGGTATGTCATCTGGACCAACTGCCTTTCAACCATTTATTCTGACATGGAAAAAAGGAGATTTGTGTAATTTGTGAAAGTTATCATTACAACAGCATATGTGTCATCGCTCATTTCCACTGACATAGCAATCTGAAGCCAGGTTGAAAAGAGATGCTGTATGTTGTTTTATGCATAGATCCACTGTATGCATATGGAATGTTACAGAAATTGCTTAACCTTCCTCTTCTTAACCAAACAAGGGACAGAGAAATGTGAACCTGAGGTTTTAAAATGTGTGTCTACCCACTGAGGAGGGAGAAGAGGGGAGATCTGCTGAAACATCTTGCAGACTGCTTTTAACATTTTTCATCACCGACATTGTCTCCTGTATTGTACAATACCAAAATAATTGTTACGACCCGAGCGCTGGGTTCTGTCCGCGCTCGGGCTAAGCGCAACTCGCTGCCGGCCTTGACAGTTGTGGGTGGTATTCTGGCCTCACTGGGCTCTTATTGTGAAGGCGCTCGGTGGGGCTTCCGCCTGTCAAGGTTGGTCAGATGCTTGTCATTACTGCTCGTTAGTGTTCGCCTTTATAAGGCGGGCACTAGCGGCAGTTAAATCGCAGGAGTATTGTCAAAACCTTGTCAGACATTGTCAAACCTCTTCAAAACGTCGTCAGACCTTCATGTCAGGTTCGTGCTTTTTCATGTCATGTCATAGTCTAGCTCGTAGTGGCTGGGGTTAGCCCTACGAGCCCTTGTATTGCTTTATGTGTGTTTTTGCCCCGAGCGGCTCACAGTGTTGTCTTGTCTTGTGTTTTTAATAAATCACCATCATTGTAAAACTCACCGGTGGACTCTTGGCTTCTTATGGTGGTCCGCGAAGGTCACCGCATGACAGTATACTCCTGCTAGGACGTCTAAAAGGAGACGCCACACCGAGACGCCTTTTTTCACCGTGAGTTTTTGCCTTAATTGGACTATTGTTCTTCCCTGTCTGGGTGTCAATTGCTGGGAGAATGCCATCATCCAGGGGCTGCGGTCGGCGCCTGGGCAAAGAGTTAGCGAGCGCGCTGGAGTACGTCGACGGGACGCTCCTCACCGCTACCTTTGACGTCAACTCCAGCTATATGCGCTGGCACCTGGACTGTGCAGAGGTTCTCCTGGACAACCTTCCTCTCCACTACTACGATCACCCAGCGGTGACGAGGAGGAGAGATGAACTCGCCACGCAGCGCGAGATACTCTGCGGGCTGGAGGAGGAGGAAAGCAGGAAGCAGAGGAGGAGGCATCCTCGCTCCCCGTGTTGGGTTCCTGTCCCTGACCTGGTCCAGGAGGTCGCGCCATCTGGAGGTCGTCGATGATGTCGGCGTCACGGCCAAGGAGAACCTCGGCAGAATCCCCAGCTGAACCCGCTGCCGGCGAAGCCCGTCAGCGAACCTCTGAGAACGGCTCCACCTCGTCCTTCCAGGGGGCCCTCTGTAGCCATCCAGCAGGGAGAAGGCGGAACAACGTCCCCTACAGCAGGAACCATCTTCCCTCCGGGAGAAAGGCAAGTGCAAGTTAATTTATTACACCATAATTGTAGCCTGCCTTGTCTGACTCCTGGGGGTGGAGTTCGGGGTTCGCAGCCCCCCGAGCTCTCTCCATCTGCTGTAGTGATAATAACTAAACCTGCTGCCTCTGTGTCCCCCCCGGTCGAGCGGTCCGCGACGCCAGGCCAACGTCGTCGGATGAAGAGGGGGCCTGCAGTGCTGGAAAGCCTGGATCCGGCCCTGCAGCCACGTCGTAGACGGAGGAGAAGAGCGGACTGCGGCCCGGAGCCTGAGCCGACGATGAAGCGTCCCCGGGTCTCCTCGCCGGAGCGGTCCGAGCCAGTGGGTTGAGGGTCCCCTGCCCCCACTCCATACGGGTCATCGGCATGGACAGCTGCGCGGGAGGAGCCTCTGGCTGCAGATGACATCTTGCCAGCTGCGGAGCTCGACGCAGCTGAGTTGGAGCCTGCTGACGAGAGTCGCCGCCCTGAACCTGGATCATCGAAGTCCTGGGTGGCAACAAAACCCAAGTGCAGGCAAGTGCTCCCCCTTGTGTCTCTGTCCCCTGTTTTGGAGCATTTTTGCCTGCCTCTCGGGGAGGCGAGTGAGGAGCAGCCGTCTGCTGCGCCCGAGCTCGTCTCGCTGGGTTTGGTTGCTACCAGTGATTCTAATCCCGGTTTTCTTCCTGTTTGTGAGCCTCGTTGCAGTGTCGCCGGCGTGGAACCAGTCAGAGTCACTGGGTTGGAGGTCCCAGGTTCGGGGGTGGAGATCGTCAGCGGAGCTGCACCGACCCAGTCGGGGTCTGTCATGGAGGCTGCTGTGGCCCAATCGGGGTCCGACGTGGGTGCATCAGAGGCCCAATCGGGGTCCATCGCAGGAGCTGCTTTGGCCCAATCGGGGTCCGACGTGGGTGCGTCAGAGGCCCAATCGGGGTCCACCGCAGGTGCGGTTCTGGCCCAATCGGGGTCCAACGTGGGTGCACCAGTGGCTCAATCGGGGTCCACCGCAGGTGCGGTTCTGGCCCAATTGGGGCCCGACGTGGGTGCAGCTGGGACCCAATCGGGCTCCAGCGGAGGTGCAGTGCCAGCGTGGTCCGCGGACGGGGGAGGAGCTGCAGACCTTTCGTCGTCGGACGGATTACGGGCTCATCCTTGCCATCTTTCCCCTCTACTGAGTCACCGCTCCTGTGCATCATCGCCAGGGGCCGTGGGGGTTCCTGTTTGATCGCCCCGGCTCTCCCGAGTTTTGTCCTCGTCAGGGAGGCCGCTGCGGGCTGTTTTTCCCCGGGACTGGTGGCTGAGGGACACGGGTTGGCCGCTTGAGGAACTGCTTCGCCGGTTCGGCGCCTCGGGTTGGCCACCCGACGTGTTATGTGTTTCATTGGGCGACCTGGTTCGACCACCAGAGGAGCGGACGTGCTGGGCGTTGGACTGTGGTGAGCCGCCTGGTCATGTTCCGCCTCCCATGACCACCCGCCGGCTGTTGGACGCAGGGAGACCACCTGAACTGTTCCTATGGCGCCTGGTCTCCGCCGGTCGGCATAAACTGTCGGGGGGGTAGTGGTCCTTTTCTGGTGTTGATCTGTCACAGTGGTTGTTTTGTTTTTTTTTCCTTGCTGTCCTGTGTACTTTGTGTTATGGTTATGTCTTGCAGTTGCCCTAGTTTGCACTGTGCGTAGGCGGGTATGAGCCAGTAAGTGCTCTGATTTTTGTGTTTGGTTATTTGAGTATTCACACGGGTGGGAAGTCATTTCCTTGTGTAACATGTGGGCCAAGATCTAATTTTCTCGTGCTGTCCTGTGTTTTCTGTAACTTATTTGGGGATCCTTGGCAAATTGTGTTATGTTCTACTGTTGCCTTATTTCCCTCTGTGTATTTTATCTGATTTGAATATTCGGTATTTTGTCAGGGTCTTGTATGTAGTTTTTCTGACCCAGTAGTTCTGTTTTTTTTGTTTTCTCCATGTGCATCTTTTTGATTTAATCTGAGCGATTGGTATTCTTGTCATTGTCCTGTATGTAGTTGTCCTTGTCACTGTTTTGATTGTTTCTGGGTTTGGTCTCTCTCCCTCCGTACCTACCCCCAGCCACCCACCCTGGGGGTGGGGGGGGGGCAGGGTGGTCCTTGGGCGTTCTCAGCCTGCCCTCGGAGGGAGGGTACTGTTACGACCCAAGCGCTGGGTTCTGTCCGTGCTCGGGCTAAGCACAACTCGCTGCCGGCCTTGACAGCTGTGGGTTGTATTCTGGCCTCACCGGGCTCTTATTGTGAAAGCGCTTGGTGGGGCTTCCGCCTGTCAAGGTTGGTCAGCTGCTTGTCATTACTGCTCGTTAGTGTTCGCCTTTATATGGCGGGCACTAGCGGCAGTTAAATCGCAGGAGTATTGTCAAAATCTTGTCAGACATCGTCAAACCTCGTCAAAACGTCATCAGACCTTCATGTCAGGTTCGTGCTTTTTCATGTCATGTCATAGTCTAGCTCGTAGTGGCTGGAGTTAGCCCTCCGAGCCCTTGTATTGCTTTATGTGTGTTTTTGCCACGAGCGGCTCACAGTGTTGTCTTGTCTTGTGTTTTTAATAAATCACCATCATTGCAAAACTCACTGGTGGACTCTTGGCGTCTTATGGTGATCTGCGAGGGTCACCGCATGACAATAATGTTGTAACTTCTAACGGATCAGTGGTTTTGTGTGTTTACTGAGTTGAGCCCAGAGTGCTTAAAAACATCTTGCATAACAATTCTCTTCTTTGCCACCCTCACCTTTCCTTGCAAGACCTCTGAACTTCCCAATTCACTGTCTTTCAATCACCTGTCCCCATCTGTCTCTCTCTCTCTTTAGTTCTTCAGTTCTTTGAAGTACCTCTTTTCTTCTCATTGTACTTTCTTCACATCCTAGCAGAACATATACCATATATTTAATAACTCTGTCATTGCAGAAGATTAAATTAAACCACAATTTCTTGTTTTTGGTGAGCATTCTGGTCTGCTGCTGTATAACCACCACTTGTGCAAACACTAAATTAATTTTCCTAATAAATTACTTTGAAGTATATCTTAGCCATGTCATTTATCACCACATGACCTTGTGTTTTTCCTGACCTCCCACTTCTAATCATTTTTGTTTTCTGTTTCTGTTGCCATCTAATTTCAACTCTGTCTGTTCACTGTCCTCTCTACTTTTGGTCCTTCGTGAGCCTTATTTTGGCTCTTCTCATTCATTCGTTCAGCATATTTCCCTTAAGCTATGTCCCAGAGACAAGTGGCTGTTTGTCAAATACCCTGGAACTGGGGAATTAATCTTAATGCTTCTACTTCTTGGTTAGAAAGAGAAAACAGGAGAGAAAAGAGAGAAGGAGGAGAAATGGGGGTTGTGGAGGTAAAGAAGCGAAACATCCTTAATACTGAGCAGTGTGGGAAGAAGCGGGAGACGTGGGTGCGCCTGTTGCACAGTTGCATCATGTCGGACCGGCTGCTGTTTAATATTAACAACCCATTCCGAGTTTCACCTCGTCCATTTTCTCCTCCTCGTCCTCCTCCTGTCTTCATCTCTCATCAAGTGTTTGGCGTGTTTTCAAACGGCTGCAGGCCACAATGAAATTAGACTGAGTGCAGTGTAATGAAGAGCATGCCAGGGAGAGCTGTGATATTAAATGTCACACAAACACAGGCTCACACACACACACACACACACACACACACACACACACACACACACACACACACACACACACACACACACACACACATGCATTCCACAGCCACAATAAGCCACAAAATAACACCAACAGGACTCGGAAAAGTTTTTGGGAGGATGACAGAAGCTTGCTTGTGCATCCAGTCCGTTCCCCCACAAACAGAAACACGCTGATTGTAAAAGAGCGGGCTGTGCCCCTGAATGCTAGCTTCATTAGACTGATAGACTGAGCGGATCCAGGTGAAGTCCCTGATCCAGTATTGATTCCTCCCCCCACTTAAATTCACATCAAATCCAAATCACTAGTTAAATTAAAGTCAGCGTTGATGAAGATGAACAGCTGGAGGCAGGTTCATAATGAATGCTGAAGCTCTGAATTAAGCGAAACATGATTAGCACCGAGATGGGTGCCATCAGTGCAAGACAGGTGCACCGAGACATAAATAATCTGAATTCCGATTTAGATGCCTCTCAAAGAAACGACACATGAATGCAACGTGGTGCAACTCTTGTATCTAGGATGTGCCTGTATTAAAAAAAATGACAAGAGCTGAAAAGCAGTAAGAAATGCTGGCATAGAGGGGGAGGAAGTAATAAGATTGAAAGCAACATTGTGGAAAAGGGTAGAAAGTGCTCAATGAGGGAGAAACTCAGAAATGGAAGATGAGAAACAGGCTTATGGAAAGATGAATGGGGAGGACAGTGAAGCAAGCAGACGGACACGCTGAAGGAAATTCTGGGTAGATGGAGAAGATTGGGAGAGACGACGTGTCCAAGATGGATTGAGAGCATGGCGCTCAAAGGCAGAGGTTGGCTTAAAGGTTAGAGGGAAAAGAGACAAGAGAGTGTATGAAAGAGATGAGTGGGAGAGATGACAGAGGGACAGGGAGGTGGAGAGGGAGAGCGGGGGGGGGGGGGCTAGAGAGAGAGAGAGAGGGAGGAAATGATGGATGGATTGAGGGTGGTGAAATGGAGAGGTGGGCTTAGTGGTGATGGATGGAGCCAAAACCTGAGGACCCTGTACGTCCTCCCCGGTCCCCCCGGAGCCATATTTATGAGTGTGTGTGTAGGTGTGTGTGTGGTCAATCGAAGTGCATGTGTACAAAGTTTACTGTATGGGTGTTTGTTTATATACAGTGGGGTAAAAAAGTATTTAGTCAGCCACCAATTGTGCAAGTTCTCCCACTTAAAAGATGAGAGAGGTCTCCAATTTTCATCATAGGTATACCTCAACTATGAGAGACAAAATGAGAAAAAAAAAATCCAGAAAATCACATTGAAGGATTTTTAATGAATTAATTGGTAAATTCCTCAGTAAAATAAGTATTTGGTCAATAACCAAAAGTTTATCTCAATACTTTGTTATATAGCCTTTGTTGGCAATGACAAAGGTCAAACATTTTCTGTAAGTTTTCACAAGGTTTTCACACACTGTTGCTGGTATTTTGGCCCATTCCTCCATGCAGATCTCCTCTAGAGCAATGATGTTTTGGGGCTGTCGCTGGGCAACACAGACTTTCAACTCCCTCCAAAGATTTTCTATGGGGTTGAGATCTGGAGACTGGCTAGGCCACTCCAGGACCTTGAAATGCTTCTTACAAAGCCACTCCTTCATTGCCCGGGCAGTGTGTTTGGGATCATTGTCATGCTGAAAGACCCAGCCACGTTTCATCTTCAATGCCCTTGCTGATGGAAGGAGGTTTTCACTCAAAATCTCACGATACATGGCCCCATTCATTCTTTCCTTTACATGGATCAGTCGTCCTGGTCCCTTTGCAGAAAAACAGGCCCAAAGTATGATGTTTCCACCCTCATGCTTCACAGTAGGTATGGTGTTGTTTCTCCTCCAAACACGACAAGTTGAGTTTTTACCAAAAAGTTCTATTTTGGTTTCATCTGACCATATGACATTCTCCCAATCCTCTTCTGGATCATCCAAATGCTCTCTAGCAAACTTCAGACGGGCCTGGACATGTACTGGCTTAAGCAGGGGGACACGTCTGGCACTGCAGGATGGCGGCGTAGTGTGTTTCTGATGTAGCCTTTATTACTTTGGTCCCAGCTCTCTGCAGGTCATTCACTAGGTCCCCCCATGTGGTTCTGGGATTTTTGCTCACCGTTCTCATGATAATTTTGACCCCACGGGGTGAGATCTTGCTTGGAGCCCCAGATCGAGGGAGATTATCAGTGGTCTTGTATGTCTTCCATTTTCTAATAATTGCTCCCACAGTTGATTTTTTCACACCAAGCTGCTTACCTATTGCAGATTCAGTCTGCCCAGCCTGGTGCAGGTCTACAATTTTGTTTCTGGTGTCCTTTGACAGCTCTTTGGTCTTGGCCATAGTGGAGTTTGGAGTCTGACTGTTTGAGGTTGTGGACAGGTGTCTTTTATACTGATAATGAGTTCAAACAGGTGCCATTAATACAGGTAACGAGTGGAGGACAGAGGAGCCTCTTAAAGAAGAAGTTACAGGTCTGTGAGAGCCAGAAATCTTGTTTGTTTGTAGGTGACCAAATACTTATTTTACTGAGGAATTTACCAATTAATTCATTAAAAATCCTTCAATGTGATTTTCAGGATTTTTTTTTCTCATTTTGTCTCTCATAGTTGAGGTATACCTATGATGAAAATTGGAGACCTCTCTCATCTTTTAAGTGGGAGAACTTGCACAATTGGTGGCTGACTAAATACTTTTTTGCCCCACTGTATGTGCACAGGGAAAGAATGGGAAAGAGAGAGCTGGCCTGTATTGTAACCCATATTGCAGCAGGGCTCTCACGTTTCAGCGACGGGTCCGTGACGTGTGGAGGTCAAATGGCAGTGAGGTCACTGCTGATGGAACTAAATGGGGGCACTTTGAGTCCTGCATCCGCAGCCATTCTCCTAACATCTGTGCTCATCTGCTCAACATGCCGAGATGAAATCGAGTGAGACAGGCAGGAAGCTTGAAGAAGGTTTTTCACAGCACACAGATACAAATATATAGATAGATAGATAGTACTTTATTGATTCCAAACTGGGAAATTACAGTGTAACAGCAGCATGACAGTAGACAACCAAACACAGAAACACACACATGACAGACAAAGAGATTACCCATGGAAAGTAAAACTAACATGACTATAAAACCTATTTACATCATAGCTTAATATATGATGACCCGTATAAACACATGAATCATCCCGTTACACAAAGAAGGACTATCAGAAGCAGAGTGAAATGTGAGGTACCAGTTAGACTGTAAGGTGCAGTGTGGCAGCATTATTATGACCAGAATACAACATCATAGTGAGTTATTGTACAGTGAAATTGCATGTGGCAGGAAAGATTTCCTGTACCTGGCCATTTGACAGCGAAGCTGTAGTAGTCTTCTGGAGAAAGTGCTTCGCTGTCTGTCCAGTGTGTGGTGGAGGAGGTGATCAGGATTGTCTATGATGGATTGCAGTTTATTTAGTGTTCTCCTCTCCACCACTGTCTCAAAGGTCTCCAGTCTGAGACCAATTACAGAGCCAGCCCTCTTGATAATCTTGTCAAGTCTGTTGGTATCTCTGGTCCTGATGCTGCTACCCCAACAGACAGCAGCAAAGAAGATGGCGCTGGCGACAATGGTCTGGTAGAAAAGCTCCAGCATCCTGCTACACACATTGAAGGATCTCAGCTTCCTCAGGAAGTAGAGTCTTCTCATCCCCTTCTTGTTCGCAGCATCGGTGTTGGATCTCCAGTCCAACCCGCTGCTGATCCTGACGCCCAGATATCTGTAGTCCTCAACCACTCCCACATCCTCCTTCCTAATCTGCAGTGGCTGAAAAGGCATCTTCCTCTTCCTGAAGTCAATCACCATCTCTCTGGTCTTGCTGACATTCAACCTCAGGCGATTCTGCTCCGTCCACTCCACAAATCTGTCTACCAGTGCCCTGTACTCCCCCTCCTCTCCTCCTCTTATACATCCCACAACAGCTGAGTTGTCAGAGAATTTCTGCAGGTGGCATGACTCTGTGTTGTACTGAAAGTCAGTGGTGTATAAGGTAAAGAGAAAAGGAGAGAGCACAGTCCCCTGTGGAGCTCCCTTATCACTAGCCACCACTCCAGACAAGACACTGCCCAGCCGGACAAACTGTGGCCTGCCTGTCAGGTAGTCAGTAATCCAGGAGATCACAGAGCTGTAGACCCCCATCACCCGCAGCTTCTAACCCAGCAGCAGTGGCTGGATGGTGTTAAAGGCACTGAGGAAATCAAAAAAGTGATTCTCACAGTATCTCCTCCACCATCCAGGTGCAGATGGACTCGTTGCAACAGGGAGATGACAACATCTTCAATTCCTAAATGGGGCTGATATGCAAACTGCAGAGGGTCCAGCCACGTCTTCACCTGTGGCCTCAGGTGGGCTAAGACCAGTCTCTCCAGGACCTTCATCACATGAGATTTGAGGGCAACTGGTCGATAGTCATTCAGGTCTGATGGATATGACTTCTTGGGGACAGGAACCAGGCAGGATGTCTTCCACAGCACCGGTACTCTCTCCAGACTCAGGCTCAGGTTGTACAGGTGTTTCAGCACCTGAACTAGTTGGTTGGCACAGGTCCTCAGGGTCCTGGCGGAAATGTCATCAGGGCCCGCCGCCTTCCGCTGACGGAGTCTCTCCAGCTGTTTCTCCACCTGGTCTGTAGTCACCGTGAAGTGAGGGAGGGTCCTGGTGCCCCCTGAGGAGGTGGGTGGGGGTGGAGAGAGGTTCTGCACAGGATGGTGGGTGGAAAAGGGTGTGTGGGGATCTGGTTGTGTTGCCGGGGTGACGGACTGTGAGTTGAACCTATTAAAAAATAGATTCAGTTCCTCAGCTCTCTCCTGGCTCCCAGATGGCTGCCTGACTCTCCCCTTGCACCCAGTTATTTGTCTCATTCCCACCCACACATCTTTAGCGTTGTTTTGCCTGAGTTTGTCTTCCAACTTCCTCCTATAATTGTCCTTGCACCTCCTCAGCATCTTTCTCAGCTCATGCTGATATATGATAGTCTGCTACACACGTGGACAAAATTGTTGGTACCCCTCTGTTAATGAAAGAAAAACCCACAATGGTCACAGAAATAACTTGAATCTGACAAAAGTGGTAATAAATAAAAATTCTATGAAAATTAACCAATGAAAATCAGACAATGCTTTTGAATTGTGGTTCAACAGAATTACTTTAAAAAACAAACTCATGAAACAGGCCTGGACAAAAATGATGGTACCCCTAGAAAAGATTGAAAATAATTGTGACCATAGGGACATGTTCAACCAAGATGTGTCCTCTAATTAACATCACAGGTGTCTACAAACTTGTAATCAGTCAGTCGGCCTTTTTAAAGGGTGACAAGTAGTCACTGTGCTGTTTGGTGACATGGTGTGTACCACACTAAACATGGACCAGAGGAAGCAAAGGAGAGAGTTGTCTCAGGAGATTAGAAAGAAAATTATAGACAAGCATGTTAAAGGTAAAGGTTATAAGACCATCTCCAAGAAGCTTGATGTTCCTGTGACTACAGTTGCACATATTATTCAGAAATTTAAGATCCATGGGACTGTAGCCAACATCCCTGGACGTGGCCGCAGGAGGAAACTTGAAAAATGGAGGAGACGGATAATACGAATGGTAACAAAAGAGCCCAGAACAACCTCTAAACATATTAATGGTGAACTCCAAGGTCAAGGTACATCAGTGTCAGATCGCACCATCCGTCGTTGTTTGAGCCAACGTGGACTTCATGGGAGACGACCAAGGAGGACACCACTGTTGAAAACAAATCATAAAAAAGCCAGACTGGAATTTGCCAAACTGCATGTTGACAAGCCATAAAGGCCTCTGGGAAAATGTCCTATGGACAGACGAGACAAAACTGGAACTTTTTGGCAAGGCACATCAGCTCTATGTTCACAGACGCAAAAATGAAACATACCAAGAAAAGAACACTGTCCCTACTGTGAAACATGGAGGAGGTTCTGTTATGTTCTGGGGCTGCTTTGCTGCATCTGGCACAGGGTGTCTTGAATCTGTGCAGGGTACAATGAAATCTCAAGACTATCAAAGTATTCTAGAGAGAAATGTGCTGCCCAGTGTCAGACAGCTTGGTCTCAGTCACAGGTCATGGGTCTTGCAACAGGATAATGACCCAGAACACACAGCTAAAAACACCCAAGAATGGCTAAGAGCGAAACAGTGGACTATTCTAAAGTGGCCTTCTCTGAGCCCTGATCTAAATCCTATTGAACATCTGTGGAAGGAGCTGAAACATGCCGTCTAGAGAAGGCACCCTTCAAACCTGAGACAACTGGAGCAGTTTGCTCATGAGGAGTGGGCCAAAATACCTGCTGAGAGGTGCAGAAGTCTCATTGACAGTTACAGAAATTGTTTGATTGCAGTGATTGCCTCAAAATCACTGCACGGTGGCGCAGTGGTTAGCACCGAGGCAGCACAGTTTTACCCTCGGCCGGGAGATCGCGGGAAACATGAGATCGTGGGTTTGATCCCTGCCCCCGGCCAACAGTGATCTGTGTGGAGTTTGCATGTTCTCCCCGTGTTTGCGTGGGTTTACTCCGGGATTTCTCCGGTTTCCTCCCACATGCCAAAACATGCAGGCTAGGGAGTTAAGGGGCGCTTGCGCACGCAGCGACCGGCAGCTGGTGGCTTGTCACCGGACTGCAGAACAAATCTACCTACGGGTACAAAATAAGTCAAAAAAAAAAAAAAAAAGGTTGTGCAACAAAATATTAAGTTAAGGGTACCATCATTTTTGTCCAGGCCTGTTTCATTAGTTTGCTTTTTAAAATAATTCTGTTGAACCACAATTCAAAAGCATTGTCTGATTTTCATAGGTATGACTGTGAGAGTGAAAGGTTGTCCGTCTCTCTGTGTTGGCCCTGCGATGGACTGGCGATCTGTCCAGGGTGTACCCTGCCTCTTGCCCAAAGATGCTGGGATAGGCTCCAGCCCCCCACGACCCAAAAAGGATTAAGCGGAAGAAGATGAATGAATGAATGAATGAATGAATGAATGTCTGATTTTCATTGGTTAATTTTCATAGACTTTTTATTTATTACCACTTTTGTCAGATTCAAGTTATTTCTATGACCATTGTGGGTTTTTCTTTCATTAACAGAGGGGTACCAACAATTTTGTCCACGTGTGTAAGTTTTAGAGCTGTTCAAAAATACCCTGTTGTATTTGTGGTTTTTTAATTTAATCAAGGGAGTGGACTTTCAAGGAGTATTCATACTTTTAAGAAATTTGTAAAACAACCACACCCGATTTAAATGTTTCCCCTCCAAATGTATCTAGCGCCTTGAGATGACCTTTGTCTGACTAGGTGCTATACAAATAAATTTGAATTTAATTGAAAAGCCATCTTCTGGACAGCCTATAACATGACTCTGACCACTGACACATGTTATCTCTTTTTACTGGTCTGAAACTTGCACAGAGGGAACATTTCTTTGACAAACTGGTTCAACTTTTGTATCTAGGTTCATTATCATTTCGGAAAATGTGATCTTCAGCTCTGATCCAGACACCAAACTCAATAATTAGAAGGTCTTCTCTTGGTTAGACTTAAGGCCATTACATACTCTGCAAGAACAGAAAAATTTGTTCTTCATTTTGTTCGTCATTTTGTTCTTGCAGCCCTGATTTAGGAGTTTTTGCAGCTTGTTCTTGACACATCATCGTGGCAGAACTTTTTTCTTGTGTGGTGTCCAAGAACTATCGTGTGATTGGTTAGAAATTTAAATTTCTCAGGAGCTCTGCACTTAAGTTTCTTGTGACGTATGAAATGTCCTGCCTAGAAAGAACTTTTTCTTGTTCTTGCCACCTCAAGAAAAAAAATGTCTCTCTTCTTGCGAAGTATGTAGAGGCCTTTACTCCACCCTCAAGCTGGAAATGAGATATATTTAATGTATAGTTTCTACAATGTAAATTCTAGTGTTGTTGTCAAGACCTTGTCAAAACCAGTCTCCCAAAACCCAGGCAAGATCAATACCAAGACCTAGATGCACAGTGGTCTTGATGTCAACTTGGTGTCTGCCTGGTGTGATTTGATCTTGAATTAGTCTTAACCTCTTGGTCTTGTTGGTCTCCTTAAAGTCTTGGTCTTAAGAGTGTTGATATATAGAGAAGTATAGAGAAGGTCAGAAGGAGACGCACTGTGTCTTTGTGGATCTAGAGAAAGCATATAGTTGGGTGCCAAGAGAGGAAGTGTGGTACAGTATGAGAAAGTGAGGAGTGGCAGAAATATGTGACGGTGGTGGAGGACATGTATGAGGGCAGTGAGATGGTGGTGAGGTGTGCTATAAGAGTGACAAATAGATTCAAGGTCTGGGTGGGGTTATATCAGGGATCAGCTCTGATCCCATCATGTTTGCCATGGTGATGGACAGGCTGACAGATGAGGTCAGGCGGGAGTATCCATGGAGAATGATGTTTGCAGACAACATTGTGATCTGTAGTAAGAGCAGGGAGCAGGTAGAAGAGAACCTGGAGAGGTGGAGTTATGCTCTGGAGAGAAGAAGAATGAAAGTCAGTAGAAGCAAAACATAATACATGAGTGTGAATGAGAGGGAGACAGGTGTAGCTGTGAAGATGCAAGCAGTAGAGGTAGCAAAGGCAGATAAGTTTAGATACCTGGGGTATCCAAAGCAATTGAAAATGCACAAGAGATGTTAAGAAGGGAGTGCAGGTAGGGTGGAGTGGGTGGAGATGAGTGTCAGGGGTGATTTGTGACAGAAGGATAACAGCTTGAATGAAAGGGAAGATTTACAAGGCGTAGTGAGACCTGCTATGATGTATAGCTTGGAGACGGTGGTGCTGACAAAAAGATGGGAGGCGGAGCTGGAGGTGGCAGAGTTGAAAATGCTAAGATTTTCATTGGGAGGGACTAGGAAGGACAAGATTAGAAATGAGTATGTCAGAGGGACAGCTCAGGTTGAGCCGTTTGGAGACAAAGTCAGAAAGACAAGGCTGACATGGTTTGGACATGCGCAGAGGAGGGATAGTGGATATACTGGACAAAGGATGTTGAAGATGGAGCTGCCAGGCAGGAGGAAAAGAGGAAGACCAGAAGATTCAGGGATGTAATGAAGGAGGACATGAAGAGGGTCGGTGTTACAGAGGAAGATGCAAGGGATAGGTTGAGATGGAGGCAGATGATCCACTAGGAGGAGGAGGAGGAGGAATGCATGAAAGATTGGAGGCAGGTATCAGTGAGATTCGACAAAAGGCTTTTTTGCCATGCATCATAATAACCATTAGGCCACCAAACATCCCAGTCAAGGGGTTTTAAGGTTGAACATTTAATGTAGACTTCTTTAACTGGGATTGTGTTATTGTGCACTCTTTGCTCAACAGACAACTGTTCACCAAAATGAATTCAAGTTGCCATTTTAAGGCCAAATAGGACCTCTATACTGCTTTTCACCTCAGAATGTTTCTCTAGATGTGCTCAATTACCTTTGGTTATGTCTCCACTGCTCACTGCCAAGTATTGTTTCGGTCTTTCACTCTAACAGTTTCATTCTGATCCCCGTCAAAGGGCAATCTGTGTGATGTTAGCACTCTCTTTTATCATGGCACAGCAAATTCACTTCCACTGCTTCCTTGGGGATGGTTTTCATCCTCTCTTGGTTGGACTGAGCAACTAGTTCTTTGTTTGAGATAGTTTTGTGGCGGGAAATTCTCAAGTGTCTTCCGAGGCTCCTTTTGTTTAAAGCTTTGTCGTCCTCCAGCATTCTAAGAGAGATGGAACGTTTGAGATCACACAACTTTCAGACAGTCTCAGCCTGATTTTGAGACTTGGGTAACCTACAAAGTGTTAAACATCCTGAACATATTTCTGGCTCTTATTGATCCTGTTTTAATGCCACTGCCTGTACCTCAATTGTATCTAACAATTGAAAACTAAAAGAAAATTCTTCCAATTCTGGTAATATCCCAACCTTCTAGACAATGTTTCAGATGAACCCAAACCACAGTTAATTAAGCAATGACTGATACATTTTTGTGGTCGTTCTGCGAAACTCACTTTGAAACGAATCAAAGCCATTCCTGTTAGTATTTTACTTTCATAATGAGCATAGCGACAGTTTCGCCCTTGTCACTGTCTCAAAGACACCAAAAAAAGGCCAGTGAATAAGTAACAGCAGTATGACCCACCCTGACTGTTTATCATATAGAAACTGTATATTATCTCTCTGCAAGGAAAATGAATATGAAACTTTATGCCCCCGGTCGGCCCTCAGTGCCTTCCCCTTGGGCATTATCACTCCGGTTTTTTCACTTGTAGTCTCCGAGCTTGTAAAACAATTCTTTGCCTGAGGCTGTTCTTTCAGTTGCAACTCAAGCTGGGTTATAAGGTCGTAGGGGCAAGGAAAAAAACAGTTGTAAAAGCATTATTCAAACCGGCAAGAAGGGTTACTTGCCAGTCCTGGAGAAGGTCAACAAATAGTCCACAAGGATTCCCAATGTAGGAATTGAGATTTGTGTAAAAGAAAAGTTGCAAATACTCACAATTAAGTGGGTGAATCATGATTATTATTTGATTTTGTATTAGTCTCATGATTGGGTGGTTAAAGGAGCAATTTGTAGTTTTTGGTTAATTCTAACAATCAGCATCATAAAAAAAAAGGTTAGCAATAATATTCTATCATCAGGCCACTGGTGATCCCCACCCCAACTCGCACATGCCCAAAGCCTCATCATATATGGTCAAAAAGTATTCAAAATACCGCCCTTCTTTTTAAAACTATGATAGTTAAACTCATTTCAAGGAAGATATAAAGCAGACAAAATAAGTATTGAACGTGTCAACATTTTTTCTCATTAAACATATTCTGAGAGAGCCATTGACCTGAGATTTTCCACCAGATATCAGTAACAACCCAAGTAATCCATACATGAAAAAAGAAATTAAGGCAACTGTGTTCACAAAACAAGTTCTGTTTAATAAAGTGGAATGACACAGAGAATAAGTATTGAACACATGAAGAAAAAGAGGTGCAAACAGGCATAGAAAGCCAAGACACCAGCTGAAATCCATCAGAATCTAGGAAGCCATCCGATCCCCCATCAGTACAAATTCATTTCAGATGGTTAAGTCCTGACTGATAGCCTTTAAAAAGGTCTGTGAAAATCAGATTGTCACACCACAAAAAACTCATGGTGGTAGAAGCAAAGAGCTCTCTCTAGACCTTCACAACCTTATTGTTGCAAAACATAATGATGGCACAATGATTATACTGTAGGTGCATTTCTAAACTGCTGGATGTTCCAGTGAGCATTGTTGGAGCCATCATTCGGAAGTGGAAAGAATATCATTTTACCATAAACCAGCCATGACCAGGAGCTCCTCGGAAGATTTCTGACAGAAGAGTTAAAAGAATTATCAGAAGAGTTATCCAAGAGCCAAAGACCACTCGTGGAGAGCTCCAGAAAGACCTGGAGTTAGCAGGTACTGCTGTTTCAAAGAAAACAATAAGTAATGCACTCAACTGACATGGGCTCTATGCCCGCTCACCTCGCAAGACTCCATTGCTGAAGAAAAAGCATGTTGAAGCTCATTTAAAGTTTGCTGCACAACATTTGGGCAAGCCGGTAAAATACTGGGAGAATATAATCTGGTCAGATAAGGCAAAAATTGAACTTTTTGGATGCTGCAACACACAGCATGTTTGGAGGAGAAATGGCACTGCACATCCCATCATCGTGTGGGGCTGTTTTTCAGCACATCATACAGGCAGACTTCATATAACTGAAATAAAGATGAATGGACTATACAGAGACATCCTTGATAAGAACTTGTTGCCATCTGCCAAGATACTGAAGATGAAATGAGGGTGGACATTTCAGCAAGACAATGATCCCAAACACACAGCCAAGGAAACTCTCAACTGGCTCCAGAGAAGGAAAATAAAGCTGCTAAAATGACCCAGTCAGTCACCTGACCTGAATCCAATTGAAAATCTATGGATCGAACTTAAGGTCAGAGTTCATAGAAGACACTCAGAACTTTCAAGATTTGAAGACAGTTTGTGTGGCAGAGTGGGCTAAAATCACTCCTGAGCAACCCTTGTGCCTAGTTTCTCCATACAGGAGGCATCTGGAAGCTATTATTACCAACAAAGGCCTTTCTACTAAATATTAAATTTCACCAAGCTTATTCAATACTTATTCCCTGTGTCATTCCATTTTATTAAATGTGACTTGTTTTGTGAACACAGTTGCCTTGATTTCTTTGTATGTATGGATTACTTGGGCTGTTACTGACACCTGGTGAAAATCTCAGGTCAATGGTTCCATCAGAAACATGTTTAATGAGAAAAATGTTGATGTGTTCAATACTTATTTTGTCCACTGTAGAAAATTAGAGGGCAGTCAGAAAGCACATTTCCCCACCAAGATCTTATTTACAGATGCACTCCAGTGGACATAAATGCCCTATAAAAATAATTCTACGTTGTTTAAAATGATATTCCCTTTTTTCTTACAGTTTTGTGTCAAAATCTTTTCATTTTTCCTCCTCCTTCATAATGCCAGGATCTCTCCATCCTCATCCCATAAGGCTAATAGTGGCTAACATTATATTAAACAGAATAAATCATGTGATAAAAAGACTTACCAGTTGAAGGACATTCCCAGTTGTATACACAGTGGCTCAGGATAATGACTAAAATTGCATCGGTCCTTAAAAGCAGTTTGATGGTAAAACCCATCTTAATTTGGGTCAGGTTTTCAAAGCAGCTGGTTAAAAAATGCTAACTAACCTGGAAGCTAACTTCAGTTGGGCGAGACAATCCTGACTGGCTCAACACTACAAACCCATTAGGTACAGTTACATCACCAAAAACATTCTGTCCAAATTTGCCTTTTTTCAGCAAAAAACAGAGACATGACATATTTGAATGATTTTGCTCTTGATATGCCTTGTAAGTCATAAAAAAACACGTTACAGACATGTTAACAAGAAAAAAACTGATTTTTGACAGCGTGTCACTTTAAAGAAAGCGGAATAAAAAGTAGTCCAATCTGCATCCTGACCGGGATCACCTCCAAAATCTGATAGCTTCATCTATATGCCTTTGTCGAAAATTTCGTCTGTTGAAAACTTCATCAAAATCTGTCAAGCAGACAGACAAACCAAAATGAAACCTAGAAATCTAAAATTTAATGCATACATCCATTACACTGATATTTACATAATTTAAAAGTACTGATCTAGTACTTTGAAATACTACTATCGCAGTTTTACATGATGCAAAATAATTATTTTAGTACTCATGCATACTTGCATTTAATGGCTTTAGTTATACTAGTGTTCACTTTTTACCTTTAACTGTTAGCCATACTTTTAGAGACATAAATCTTTCAATTTCAAGAAATTTTCTCTTACATTCTTTCTCAGTTCTGTTTCCATTTGTTATAAATCCTGTCTATTCTTCATATACTGGCCTAAACTTGTGCACAGCCGCAAAAGCTGAGCCAATCCTCTCTGCATTGTGGCTTCCTGTCAGAGTATGTATTCCCTTAGGTTCTTGTGCTCATGGTTGATAATCACTCCCTTAGACTCCTCCAAGTCCTTAGAATTTCTGACAATAGACAGAATTGAGAGTTTGAGAAAATAGCAGCGGCAACACATACAAGGGAGTACCAAGAAAAACACGATGGAAAATGTAACAAATGGTAAAGTAATGGCTGTAGCTAAAATTAGGTGGAAGAAAAAGGCAGAACGCAGTCATAAAGGTGGAATAAGTCCCAAGTTATGGGATCAGCTACAAAGTTGCAGAGACAAAAGTGAAAACGAGAGGAGACAGAAACATGAGGACAAAGACTGAGAGCAAAGAGTGCACCCTGCCTCTTGTCTCGCTTACTGAGCGTAGACAGCTGATAGAGATTAATGTCTTGAGTGGGTGGGCGGAGGGGGGGGGGCAGACTGCCAGTGCGTGTGTTGGATGCATGATTGATGGCGGGAGCAACTTCGGGGCAGGGGACGACGAGACAGGGCTAGAGAAGGGGTAGTTAGGGGTGAGAGGAAGAGTTAAGAAGTTCAGCGTCATGAGTGTGGTCTGCAGCGAGATGGTAGATTGATGGCGACTGAGATGGAGGGACGGCAAGATGTAGTGAGAGCGGTTCAACGGGGGAAGGGAGGAGGGTCGGAGATTGATGGCAAAGTGCAGCCGAGGTAGAGCGGGCCATGAGGCGGAGACACCGGCAAGATGGAGGGATCGCGGGAAAGAGCGCCGCCTCCGAATGGGAACGTTCGGCGATCGCACAACAAAACCCTCATCTGCATTTTCATGCGGCGTCACGTGCCGCTAAGAGCACGCCGGGATTTACTCTCCGGGATTTTGGAAGCAGCCCCGATAGCGCACCCACTTCATCAAATTCCTCGATTCATCTTATATTAATGGCTGTGAGGTGAGCTGAAAATGTAAATTGAGTGTGCGTTTGAGTGACACAGTCTGACACAGTCACACACACACACACACACACACACACACACACACACACACACACACACACACACACACACACACACACGCACTCCAGCGTATTTCCACAGCCATGGAGATAAGCAGTAATGAGCTCCGCCGGCTCCTTCTACACACCTCTCGCAGTCCTGCAGCTGTACATATTTCCATTGCCACATTCTGTCCATCCTCTTATCTGCTGGCCTCTCCCCTCTATTACTCTTAACTATTCCTCTCCTCTTCATCTCCTCCGACCCTCCCTTCCTCTGTCTTTGCTCCTTCCACTGTCTCATAAACTTTTTTTTGCTTTTTCCTTCCCGCTTTATCTCGTCTTCAGTGTTTTTTCCCCCTTCTCTCCTCTTTAGTATTCACTCTCCTAATTACCTTAGAATCGAAGTGAAGACATTGCTCCCTCCTGTGAAGTCCTATGAGTAAATTTTCAAGAGATTAAACACTTTTCTTGCATGTTTATTTCCATTAATCTGGTAACAGCTGAACACATTGACTCCCTGATCCTCTTTTCTCTTATACCCCTTTACTCAGGGGTTCAGATCATTCAGAGGTGAAAAAATGGCAAGCTCTCTCAACAATCTTTCAGTGAGCATCCAACGATCACCAAGATCTTTCAATGATCTCTCAGTGATCTTTCAAAGAACTCTACTGATCTTTCCTTGAATGCCCATCGCTACCTTCGGGGTGGTAAAATTTGATCATTGAGAAGTCAAAGAGACCTAAACAATCTCAGCAATCTTAAATGAAATGCCAAATTTTTCCACCCCAAAGGTAGAGCTGGCTGAGTGATCGATGAATGTTAGGATGAGAGTTTTGGAAATACGAAGATCTTCAACTGAGGCACTTTTAATTCAGGATTGTGTTATGACCTGGCTCAAGGGCCACAACAAAAAGAAGGATACACCAAGTGGAGTTTAAATTAAACATACAGTAACATTATTAAACCAAATTGGACCAAATCAAAGAATGCATAACTGAAGAATTTACAAAATGTAAGTGTTTCATCAGTAACGTCAGTAGTGTAGGGTGTGAGTGAGTGTAAAATATGGTGTAATGGTGCTGAGCAGTGCAAAACCTAAATAACCCAATGTAGCATAACAAAAGAATTCAAACACAACTGAACCAAACCAGAACAAGGGATTGCCTGTAGGGGAAAAAACATAAACAAAGGTTAGAGGGATGTAGAGGTGCGAGGCCAGGTCTCCAACTCCCAGTGGTGGGATCCCCACACCATGTGGTGTATGGGGCGGCACCTATCTCCGTTTCACTGACCCTAGGCCACACAGCTGCTGTGAGTAGTGAAAGCTACAGTGGGAGGTCAGTCCTCTGGTAGCTCTGTGTGTTAACTTTCCTTTCCCCATTCTATTATGCTGAGCGCCAAGCTAGAAGGCTGAAAGTATCATTTTTATATGGTCTTTGGTATGACCCGGTCAGAATTTGAACCCACAACCTCCCGGTTGTGGGGCGGATGCTCTACCTACTAGGCCACCACTCCAATTAGTGGTAGTATGGAGTAGCCCAAATAGAATGGCCTGAATGCTGAGCCCACCACCAGGCTTAAATGCCCTGGATCACCTGGGTGCCACAGGCGATCCACTTGGCAATCAGTTACCAGCACCAAGCTGGAGTATAGCACCATCTACCGGACTCAAGGGGCCGTAACAATTGGGAGATAGGAGAACATTCTAGTATATACAGTGGGGAAAAAAAGTATTTAGTCAGCCACCAATTGTGCAAGTTCTCCCACTTAAAAGATGAGAGAGGTCTCCAATTTTCATCATAGGTATACCTCAACTATGAGAGACAAAATGAGGAAAAAAAAATCCAGAAAATCACATTGTCTGATTTTTAAAGAATTTATTTGCAAATTATGGTGGAAAATAAGTATTTGGTCAATAACAAAAGTTCATCTCAATACTTTGTTATATACCCTTTGTTGGCAATGACAGAGGTCAAACGTTTTCTGTAAGTCTTCACAAGGTTTTCACACACTGTTGTTGGTATTTTGGCCCATTCCTCCATGCAGATCTCCTCTAGAGCAGTGATGTTTTGGGGCTGTCGCTGGGCAACATGGACTTTCAACTCATTCCAAAGATTTTCTATGGGGTTGAGATCTGGAGACTGGCTAGGCCACTCCAGGACCTTGAAATGCTTCTTATGAAGCCACTCCTTCGTTGCCCGGGCAGTGTGTTTGGGATCATTGTCATGCTGAAAGATCCAGCCACGTTTCATCTTCAATGCCCTTGCTGATGGAAGGAGGTTTTCACTCAAAATCTCACAATACATGGCCCCATTCATTCTTTCCTTTACACGGATCAGTCGTCCTGGTCCCTTTGCAGAAAAACAGTCCCAAAGTATGATGTTTCCAGCCCCATGCTTCACAGTAAGTATGGTGTTCTTTGGATGCAACTCAGCATTCTTTCTTCTCCAAACATGACAAGTTGAGTTTTTACTAAAAAGTTCTATTTTGGTTTCATCTGACCATATGACATTCTCCCAATCCTCTTCTGGATCATCCAAATGCTCTCCAGCAAACTTCAGACAGGCCTGGACATGTACTGGCTTAAGCAGGGGGACACGTCTGGCACTGCAGGATTTGAGTCCCTGGCGGCGTAGTGTGTTACTGATGGTAGCCTTTGTTACTTTGGTCCCAGCTCTCTGCAGGTCATTCACTAGGTCCCCCTGTGTGGTTCTGGGATTTTTGCTCACCATTCTCGTGATCATTTTGACCCCACGGGGTGAGATCTTGCGTGGAGCCCCAGATCGAGGGAGATTATCAGTGGTCTTGTATGTCTTCCATTTTCTAATAATTGCTCCCACAGTTGATTTCTTCACACCAAGCTGCTTACCTATTGTAGATTCAGTCTTCCCAGCCTGGTGCAGGCCTACAATTTTGTTTCTGGTGTCCTTTGACAGCTCTTTGGTCTTGGCCATAGTGGAGTTTGGAGTCTGACTGTTTGAGATTGTGGACAGGTGTCTTTTATACTGATAACGAGTTCAAACAGGTGCCATTAATACAGGTAACGAGTGGAGGACAGAGGAGCCTCTTAAAGAAGAAGTTACAGGTCTGTGAGAGCCAGAAATCTTGCTTGTTTGTAGGTGACAAATACTTATTTTTCACCATAATTTGCAAATAAATTCTTTAAAAATCAGACACTGTGATTTTCTGGATTTTTTTTTCTCTCATTTTGTCTCTCATAGTTGAGGTATACCTATGATGAAAATTGGAGACCTCTCTCATCTTTTAAGTGGGAGAACTTGCACAATTGGTGGCTGACTAAATACTTTTTTGCCCCACTGTATGTCTTGCTCCGACATAAAGACTGGAAACCCCCTCCCCTTAACCAGATGTTCAGACTTGCTGGAGCCTAAGCTCCTGTTCTCTGAAGCTCTCTCGTGGCCAACACAAACAGTCCACAGATATCAAATTCTACTTTGCCATCTAGTTCTCATTCGTCTCTGCTGCTGACTTCATCACAGTCAAGCTATGGGTCAAAGTTCAACCTTACAGTGAGATCAATAGAGTTCATTGAAAGATTATGGTGGAGATCATTGACAGACTGGCCCAATTTTTGATCTCTCGATTGTCACCCAACAATCTCCGTGCTCTGTAAAGTGGACTGTTAAAGTTAATACAGCAGACTCCCTTGGTCAGACAGTATCTACTGTCATGGCACTGACAATGCAGAGCACAAACGTGCTTTTTCTGCATGACACACCACTTATTTATGCCACCACCATCCCTCCCACCTCCTTACAAAGATTATAAACACTGGCCCTGTTAAAAGTGTCCCATTGGCAGCGTATGCCACCACTTCTCAGCCTCCAACTATTGATGCGATGGTTTTATAATCAACTGTGTTTCAATATAAAGTACACACAGCAATATAATGGCCCTGAAATGGTTTCTCACACAAAATTTTTTGGTTCTTCACACAGCCATCACTTTTCAAAGAACACTTTTAGTGGATGCTTTTGAATAGAACTGAGTAGTTAATTTATTCTGAAGTTGTATAGATGTTGAGTACTGGGTATTTCTGTGCGGTGGGGGGGGGGGGGATGGTATTGGAAGAGCCTCTTACCACAAGGCTCTTCATGCACTGCAAAAAATGAAATTCTAGTAGGATGAAATATCTTAAATCAAGGATATAATGTTTGTTTTTTGTGTGACAGGATAGTTTTCATGTTGGGAAGTTTTCTGCAAGAAAATTGATATATAAGCAATTAAATTAAATCACCCTTTATTGTCATTCAACCAATCATGTACAGTAGAACGAAATTGTGTTTTTCCTATCTACAGTGTTAATCACACACACCCCATATGTAGAATCAAAGGGCCGCTGCCATGCAAGGCGCTGCCATGCAAGGCGCTGCCACAGATTTCCCCAGATTTCCCTCCTCTATTCCATTATTGCTGAGCACCAAGCTGAACGGCAGGAAGTTCCGCTTTTATATGGTCCTCGGCATGACCCGGCCAGGATTTGAACCCCTGTCTCCCAGGTGTGGGGTGGATGCTCTACCAACTGAGCCACCACTCCGGTGGCGAAAATCTTGTTTTCAGTAAAATTTACTGCCAATGGAGCAAGAAAATTTTACTTATCAAATTGCATAAAACAAGCATATACTGTACTATATATATATTTTCCCCAGGAATTTTTTACTTGTTTTCAGCAATTTGATAAGTAAAAATTTCTTGCTCCATTGGCAGAAAATTTTACTTTAAAAAAAATTGTTTCAAAAAGTAAAACAATTGTAATGCACTTTTTTACTTAATGTAGTTGAGAGAAAACAATGAGACTAGCATTGCTAACAACCACTTTATTGCAACCACACACACACACAGGTACAGGGTGCAGCGAGGGACAAACATGTAGAATGTCATCCATCACGCCTGTAGCTCCACTAATGCCTTCGAGCATTTGATCTATGATTCACTGGAATATCTCAAGAGTGCATTTTATGCAGAAAGGCAGCCTTGACCATCTAAACCTGCCTATTGTTGTGTTGTAGGTTGTAAGGAGAGATGATGCTTCATCTAGCTCTAGCTGAAGAAATCCCGACTTGGCATCCAGGACTGAAAAGGCTTTTGCACCTGGCATGGTGGATACAACCTCTTCTCTGGTGTGCATGAGGTAATGTTCTCTTTTTACCGCTTTGTTAAGGTCACTTGGATCTATACAGATTCTAATTGTGTCGTTGCATGTGTCTACAACCATAGGATCTTTATATTTCAGTGGGAGGTCAACTGCAGCAATTGGCCTCAGTTTGTGGTTTGAGTATGAGCGCAGTAACCTTTGAGAGCATTTCAGTTCACCTGTGTGCCTCAGTAACTGATAAGTACCTAGAGTCAGTGTATTACATGCTGCTTCTGTGTCTATTCTAAACCACACTTTCTGGGACAATACACAGATATCTTCAACCCATTTGTCACCTGCTACCATTTATACTGGAATGTTCTCCTGTGTCAGGTTTATGTCCAGCACGTCTTCATCAGGTGGATCATCTGGCTCTACACTCACTGAGCTAATGTCACATTTACGACAGACTGCTGCCCAGTGACTTGGTTTGTTAGAATATGAACATACAGAGGCTTTGGCTGGGCATTTTCCTTCATTCCAAGCATGCTGTGGGTGCTTTCCACACTGAGCAGTTTCTGGATGTATCTCCAGTTTCAGCTGGGTGGGCTTTGCCTGCATGTTGCTGTGTGAATTTTATTGGCATGGGCTGTGTGCTTTGCTCTTGTGGACACGACACTTGTGAATCTTCCTCTCTGACTATTTTAATTTGTTTTTGTGACATTTCAAATTGCTGGGGGATTTCTATGGCTTTAGCCAGTGTTAGATCTTCACCTTTCTCCAACAGTCTCTCATGAGCTCGTTTTTCTCTAACCCCCGCTATTATAGCATCAATCAACATCTCATCTGAGTCAGCGTACTTACAGTCCATCAGAAGAAGCCTCAAATGTTTCACGAAATGAAACTCTCAGTCACACCTTGTTTTCTTTGCTTGAAATGGTGTCTGGCTATCCTTTTGTTCTTTCTTGGGCATATGTAACCACAAAACTTATCCATTACTTTAGACAGATCCTCCCTCTCACCATCAGCCCAGTTAAGCATCTTGTAGATGTCTCTGCTTTGCGCACCGATCTACGTTCCTAGCCAGCTGGCTTTCTGTTTCGCTCCTATTGCTGAGAGTGGACCGTTGAAAACAAAATTAATGTGGCTGCGGAACCTGTCAAATTCCTGATACAAATCGGGTGCATCCCAGTCAATCCTCGGGTGGTCAAATGGCGTGTTCATGTTTGTGTGCACCATTCTTGACAGACTTCTGATACCATGTAATGTACTTGTTTAGTACTTAACATAATTGAGAGACAGCAACGAGACTAGCAATGCTAGCAACCACTTTTATCGCAACCGTGCACACACACATAGGTACAGGGTGCAGCAAGGGACAAACATGTAGTAGGCAGCTACGGAAGCCCAGACCGAAAAACGTACACCCACAACAACAATACATTACAACAAGTAAAATTTCCTTTCAGAAAACTGCACAAGAAAAAACATATCTTGTCAGACAAAAAACAAATATTATATCCTTGATTTAAAGTGACAATGCCAAAAATCAAGTTTTTTTCTTAACATGTTTGTAAATTGTTTTCTATGACTTACAAGACATATCAAGAGCAAAATCACTCAGACATCCCATGTCTCTGCTTTTTTGCTTTAACCTTCTGAGTGTGTGAATTTGCGTGCCCCTAGTGGCAGAGTGTGGCACTGTGCCTGTCGTCTCACTCTGACATCATTGGCTGCATTGGGGATTTGTACTGCTTTGTACTGATTTGCCAGTTTCAGTAGGTGGTAAACATCTGTTTACCACCGACTCAATGGATGACACGTAATACACCAAAGAAGAAGAATTCCTCATTTCCTTTTCCTGTTTTTAGCATTTTAAGATAAGATAAGATAAGATAAGCCTTTATTAGTCCCACAATGGGGAAATTCCAGGATTGCAACAGCATAGGGATAGCCCAGAAAGCTAATATGGCCGCGAATGGTCACCATCACTTTGTCGGCTTTGTACGCAGAAAATAGCTGCAGGATACAAACAAAATTTATGTGGGATAATCATAAGACTTTGTAGATGTGGTAGAGACTTTAAATGACCGACAGAACGCAAAATAACGACCATGATGGGTGAAACCGCAGCGACCACGCCAGCCAGCCAGCCAGCCAGCCAGCCATCCAGCCCCCCTTTTTCAAAAGTAAGTGAGGAATTTCTGTTTTTGTGTGTTTTTTAAATGTACTGATTTCTTGTTCATATATTGTGAAGATAAGATGATGAGGTACCTCTGTACAAAAAACGGTGTCAAAAGACTGAACCATTCTTTGTGTAAATACGTCCAAAGTCCAGTTTTGACTGAGTTATGGAATTTAAAGAGGTGCCGTGACATTATGCAAATTAGATGCATAAATTTATTCCTATCTAAATCTTTGGATCATATTTTACATCTTTCTAATTGACAGTAAGCCATTATCTCTTACCATTTTCTGTCATGATTAAGCTGACAGCTCACGTGCACAATGCTAGTACAGGACGGAACCACGCAAGGGGGAAACGTTCAACAATTTATTAAATGTAGAAAACAGTGCACAGTTAAACAGCCACTCGCCAGAAGATCCAATCCACCTGTGGAGAGAAAGCGAGAGCTGTCAGTGGAGAAGCAGAGAAGGGAATATGGGCAAGCCAAATTGCCACTTACTTGGGACTCCGAGGGAGGACTGGCAGGACTCCACCAGGGAATGCGTGCCCTGGACCTTGGTTGGGCCAACTAGCAAACATCGGCGATTGACCAGACATGGCCATGCCTCTTCTCTTCCCGTGCTACTGGAAAACAGATTCGACATCCTTTCCCTGGAAGATTTCCCCCACCTGGACGTCGATCATCCTCCCATGGCCACCCCTCCTCCTCCTTCTCCTCCTCCTTCAGCGGTGGCCCAAACCCACAAGCCCTGGATTAAAACTTCTTTAGGTGTGCCAAATTATACACCAGCTCCAAAAAGGAGAGAGCACATCACCCCGCCATCACAACAACATCGGCAAAATTATCCACCACTTCAAAAACCACCAACAAAGCCCCCCCAGACGACGTTGGTAATTGGTGACTCGATTATGAGGAATGTCAGAAGCAGGTACTGTGACACTAAATTTTTTCCTGGGGCTAAAATGTCTGACATTGAGGCTCTTACCCCTGACCTATTAAATGAACTCCCCCACACTAAAACTGTCATTGTACATGTTGGATGCAACAACATCCCAGATGAAGCATTGGAAATCTTAAAGAGTGACTTCAGGAGCCTTCTGTCCACTCTTATAAACTGTGGCAGATGTGTGTTTATCTCTGGGCCTTTGGCACCTTTCAGACGAGGTTGCAATTATTTTAGCAGAACTCTCAGCCTTAATACCTGGTTGTGTTCTACATGTCCTACTTTTAACATTGGTTTTGTAGACAATTTCAACCTGTTTTGGAACCGCCCATCACTTATGAGGCCAGATGGCATCCATCCAAATAGACTTCGTGCACGTGTTTTAAGGGACAATCTGTTCCATTCCATTCAGCGTTTTTTAGTACAGTGACTGAAATTTGGTGCGTTAACTCACCCTGAAGTTCCTGGGTCTGCCAACCAGCCCTTCTTTGTTTCCACTTCTTATATTAATCCTATTAATCCAAATAATCCTCACTGTTTAGATCAGTCTTCAATTTATAACCCCATAGAGATTGTGTATGTCTTCCGTTACCCAAAATATTATAACCCAAGACAAATACAACCTCTTCATCATCATAGCAGTCTGTCGGGGGCGACAATGATTGTTTCATTTAGGTCTGATCAGATTCCTCCACACAGCTCTGTAATTCACCTTCCGCTGCCAGGAATTCCTGACCTTGTTAACCCGGGCGACGTCTGAGCCGGTATGAGTTGCTCTCTGACTGACCATTTCATGAAACTGCTTGCAAAGTGTTTGAGTACCGCTAGCTTTTGCCGGACTAGCGACACATTCTTGGCAGATAGAGGCATTATCAGTGGCAAGGACAGGCCAAGTCAAACTGACTCCAGTATCACATAACTTGATAAATACACGCCTTTCTGCAGCTCCTCCTCATCCGCCACCCCTCAACTTTGCCCCTGTCTCCCCCCTTAGAGAACCTTTGTCTACTCCCCCCAAAGTTTATAAAAATATAATGCATAAACATCCCAAAGTGATTAAACAAAAAGTTGGTAAAACTCAAATTAAACATTAAGTCTCTAAATTTAATAATTTGGCGTCTGTTCCTCCTCATAATTTAAAAATTAAATGTGGTTTGTTAAATATTAGGTCTCTAACTTCCAAGTCTCTACTAGTTCATGATCTATTAATTGATCATCAGACTGATTTAATATCCCTTACAGAGACTTGGCTAGGGCAAGATTATTATGTTGGTTTAAATGAATCAACTCCCTCTGGTTATCTAAACTATCATAATCCCAGAAGTTCTGGTTGTGGAGGTGGAGTAGCGGCAATTTTCCATTCTAAATTACTAGTTAATGTCAAGCAAAAATCATGTTTTAATTCCCTTGAGGGCCTGGTCCTCAGTATGGGGCATGTTAGCAATCTTAACTTAAACCCAATTTTCTTTGCCATAATTTACCATCCTCCCTCAGCCTACTCAGAGTTTTTATCTGAATTTGCCGAATTTTTAGCTGATTTAATGCTGAAATCAGATTATAATTATAGTAGGGGATTTTAATATACATGTTGATGTAGATAGCGACTGTCTTAATAAGGCATTCAACTCAATATTAGACTCAATGAAGTTTTCCCAGAAAGTAGAAAATTCTACCCATTATCTCCACCACACATTGGACCTTGTTCTGACTTATGGCATAGAAATAGAGAATCTGATAGTGTCTCCTCATAATCCTGTACTGTCAGACCATTGTCTGTTAACCTTTGATTTCACTATTTCTGATTATTTGACTCCTAAAGAAAAATATTACTACAGCAGATGTCTTTCAGATGACGTTGTTACTAAATTTTTGCAGATTGTCTCCTCTATACCATGGGTCAACACAATGGAAATAAAAGATGGAGAGCCCGCTCCTTCCGTAATTGATAGCATAGTAGATAGTGTTACAGCCTCTCTGCATCAGACTCTAGACTTGGTGGCCAATTTAAAAAAGAAAAAGTCAAATCAGAGATTTCTAACCCCTTGGTTTAACACATAAACTCGTAGCTTAAAACAGAAGACTCGTCAATTAGAAAGAAAAATGGTGTTCCACTAATTTAGATGAATTCTATTTAGCGTGGAGAAATCATCTCCTAATTTATAAAAAATCTCTTAGAAAAGCTAGAACAAGTTATTACTCTGCATTAATAGAAGAGAATAAGAATAATCCCAGGTTTCTTTTCAACACTATAGCCAAGCTGACAAAGAGTCAGGACTCTGTCAATACTCGCATCCCCCTAGAGCTTTCTAGTCAGGACTTTTTGAACTTTTTCAATCATAAAATTTTATCTATTAGAGATAAAATCAGTCAGATTCTTCCCACCGTAAACTTAAGTACAGCAATTACTACAATTCCTTCAATTGATATCTGTTTGGATAAGTTTACTCCAACTGATCTTTTAGAGTTAGGTAAAATAATCTCCTCATCCAAGCCTTCAACTTGTCTTTTAGACCCTATTCCACCCAGGTTATTTAAAAAAGTCTTCCCATTTATTGGTAGCTGTATTCTTCAAATAATCAATTCTTCTTTAACTTTAGGCCATGTACCGCAGGCTTTTAAAATTGCTATAATTAAACCCTTACTCAAAAAGCCAACGCTCGATCCAGGAGTTTTGGCTAACTATCGACCAATCTCTAATCTGCCTTTAATTTCAAAAATCTTAGAAAGAGTTGTTGCTACACAATTATTTGACCACTTGCAGGGAAATGGTTTATTTGAAAAGTTTCAATCTGGGTTCAGAATTCATCACAGCACTAAAACAGCCATTGTGAAGGTCACTAATGACCTCCTTATTGCATCTGATAATGGACTAATTTCTGTACTTGTCCTTTTAGATCTTAGTGCAGCCTTTGATACTATCGATCATGATATTCTACTTGATAGATTAGAACACTATGTTGGACTAAATGGAACTTTACTGCAGTGGTTTAGATCTTATTTGTCCGATAGACTTCAGTTTGTTCATATCAATAATGAGTTTTCTTCCAACTCAAAGCTCAGTCATGGAGTTCCACAGGGATCTGTGTTAGGCCCTAGTCTTTTTAGTTTATATATGCTTCCGTTAGGCAACATCATTAGAACTGTATACACTGTATACATTTTCATTGTTACGCAGATGACACACAGTTATACCTGTCAATGAAGCCCGATGATTGTAATCAATTAGCCAAGTTAGATGCCTGTCTTAAGGAAATCAAAGCTTGGATGACTTGCAATTTTCTGCTATTAAACCCAGATAAGACTGAAGTCATTCTTGTTGGTCCAAAAAACCTTAGAAATATCTTTCCAAATCAAACTCTTCATTTGGATGCCGCTACTCTTACTCTGAATAGTTCTGTGAGGAACCTTGTTATTTTTGATCAAGATCTGTTTTTTAATTAACATATTAAATTTGTTTCTAAGACTGCCTTCTATCATCTGCACAATATTGCCAAGATTAGGAACATCTTGTGTCTGAATGATGCTGAGAAACTGATCCACGCTTTTGTTAGCTCTAGATTATATTATTGTAACTCATTATCAGGTTGTCCTAAAATATCTTTAAAAAGTCTTCAGCTGATCCAAAATGCTGCAGCAAGAATTTTAACAGATACTAGAAAGAGAGATCATATCTCTCCGGTTCTGGCCTCCCTTCATTGGCTTCCCATAGAGTTTAGAATTAAGTTTAAAATCCTTCTTCTCACTTACAAAGCTCTTAATAATCAGGCCCCCCAAAATGCTGGATTACTAGTAATACCTAGAATCTCCAAAAGTACAATGGGAGGCAGAGCCTTCTGCTATCAAGCTCCTTTCCTGTGGAACCAGTTACCAATCTGGGTTCGGGAGTCAGACTTGATCTCTGTTTTTAAGAATAGGGTAAAGACCTTCCTCTTCAATATAGCCTACGATTAGGGAGGGATCTTAACCCCCCCCCCCACCCCGTTTTGCTGTTAATAGAGTTAGACTGCCGGCTGACCTCCAATAAAGTACTTGGCTTCTCTCTGTTAATGTTTGCTCTCTTTATGTCTGTTCTTTTCATCTTCTTTATCCCCTCAAACCCCCAGCCAGTCACAGCTGATGACTGCCCCTCCCTGAGCCTGGTTCTGCTAGACGTTTCTTCCTGTTAAATTGGAGTTTTTCCTCTCCACCATCACTAAGAGCTTGCTCACAGGGGATCATCTTCTTGCTGGGGTCTTTCTGCAGTTGTGGGGTTTTCCCTACATTTGAAAGTGCTATGAAATGACTGTTGTTGTGATACAGCACTATATAAATAAAGTTGAATTGAACTGAAAATTTAATTGAATTGAATAGACGAACCAGTAGGGAAGGGGGAATGAGCTAGAAGTGCCTGACTGGGTGAAGATTCGTTGCTGGGAAGGTGATGAGGTGGCAAGAGAGCGCACACAGTCCCGAGACACACCCGCACGATAGCAGCAACCTGTAATGTAATGTAAAGTGGGGTTCACCCGTAGAGTGGGAGGGAGCCTCAGCTGCACCGACGTGTCATTTACAATCCGGAAGATGGGATACAGTCCCAGAAAGTGGGGAGACAGCTTCTTAGATTTCTCCTTCAGAGGGATCTGACTTGCCGCCAGCCAGACTTGCTATCCCACAGTGTATTTGGGAGCCGGGACCTGCTTCCTGTCAGCGGCGGCCCGGGTGCTTGCCAGGGCAGCCCAGATAGCCCTCCATTTGCGCCGGAAGCAACGAGCATGGGCCTCCACGGTCAAAACCACCACTTCCTTCTCGGCCTTGGGAAGAAGAGACGGGGTGTAACCCAGGCACTCCTCGAATGGAGTGAGTCTGGTGGCCATGGAAACGGCCGAGTTTAGGGAATACTCCACCCAGGTCAGTTGTGAGCTCTAAGAAGCTGGGTTCTCAGCTGCTACGCACCGCAGGGTGGCCTCCAGGGACTGATTGGCGTGCTCTGCCTGCCCGTTGCTCTGAGGATGATTCCTGGAGGAGAGACTCACTGAAGTGCCCAAAGTCTGACAAAAAGCCCTCCAGACCAGGGATGTAAATTGTGGACCCCGGTCAGACACAATGTCAATGGGGATGCCGTGAACCTTGATCACGTGGTCTGTCAATAGGACCGCCATCTCCAAGGCTGAAGGGAGCTTCGGGAAAGCCACCAAATGCACCACCTTGGAGAAGCGATCCATGATCGTCACGATTACAGTCTTCCCATGGGGGGGGGGGGGTCCGGTCACAAAGTCCATGGTGATATGGGACCAAGGACGACCCGGGGTGGGAAGGGGATGGAAGAGTCCCGAGGGGGAGAGGAGTCAGATTTCCCCCTGACGCAGGTCTGGCAGGCCCTCACATAGTCCCGTGCATCCCGCTGCACTGTGGGTCACCAGAATGCCCGCGGGACGAAGTCCACAGTGCGGGCGATGCCAGGATGGCAGGCGAAATGGCTGGTATGGGCCCACTGGAGGACGTCACTGTGGATGGCGGCCGGGATGTAGAGGCGATTCCAGGGGCACCCTACTGTAACAGGCTCCTTGGGACTGGGCCTGACGGACCCTCCGCTTGATATCCCAAGTAAGGGCACCAAGGATGCACAAAGGCAGGATGATGGTTTTTTTTTTGGGGGGGGGGCTACCTCCCTGGAATTAAACTGGTGCGATAGCGCGTCCGGTTTCACATTCCGGGTACCAGGCCGGTAAGTGATAGTAAAATTAAACCGCTGGAAAAATAAAGACCAGCAAGCCTGCCTGGCATTTAATCAGCGGGCCAACCGCAAGTATTCTAGATTCTTGTGGTGGGTCCACACGATGATGGGGTGAATGGCACCCTCCAACCAATGTCTCCACTCCTCCAGTGCCAACTTAATGGCCAGCAGCTCTCTGTCCCCTATGTCATAATTTCTCTCGGCCAACGTAAGCCGACAAGAGAAATACACTCATGGGTGGAGCTTCTGTTCTGAGGACATGCGCTGCGACAGCACAGCGCCAACCCCCATGTCAGATGCGTCCACCTCGAGGATGAACTGGAGCTGCGTGTCAACCTGTGCCAAGATGGGTGTGTCCGTGAACAGGCATTTTAATTTGTTAAATGCTTGCTCCGCTGCCTCGGTCCAACGAAAGGGGACCTTAATGGAGGTCAGCAGAGTTAAAGGCAGTGCCACTCCAATAGAGTTCATTATGAACCGGCGATAAACGTTTGTGAACCTTAGGAAGCATTGGAGCTCCTTATGGCAGTGAGGAGTTGACCAATCCAGCAGTGACTTCACCTTGGCCCGGTTGGCAATCAGTCTCCCCTTGGCTACTATGAAGCCCAAGACGGTGGTGGATGTAATTGAGAACTCGCACTTCTTGGCTTTGACGTAGAGCCAGTTCTCCAAGAGCCGTTGCAGAACGGCCCATACATGGGCTTCATGTTCTTCTGGCAAGCGGGAGAAGATTAAAATGTCATCAAGATACACAAACACAAATTGATACAGCATATCATGGAGGACGTTGCTAATCAACCGCTGGAAGATGGCGGGGGCTTTAGTGACCCCAAAGGGCATCACAAGATATTCAAACTGCCCCTGGTGTGTCTTAAATGCCGTCCTCCACTCATCGCCCTCGCGAATGCGGACCAAATGATATGCATTCCTGAGATCCAATTTGGTAAACACCCGTGAATGCTGAAGGAGCTCGAACGCTGAATTGATTAAGGGTAGAGGGTACTTGTCCTTAATGGTAATAGCGTTAAGCTCCCAGCAGTTGATACATGGGCGCAGCGAGCCATCCTTCTTTCCAACGAAAAAGAACCCAGCTCCGAGAGAAGCCAAAGATGGCCGAATAAGGCTGGCATTCAGGGACTCCTTAATATACCTTTCCGTCCCAGAAATGTTGTATAGTTGACTGGATGGCAGCCTCGCCCCCGGGATGAGGTCTATGGCATAGTCATAAGAGCGGTGAGGTGGCAGTGACAATGCTCTAGACTTGCTAAAGACCTCTCCAAGATCGTGATAAGCCCGGGGAATGAGGCTGAGGTCCGGCGGCTCGACTGGAGAGAGAGAGATGGATAGAGAGGGGGAGCACTCCATTGAGCGTATACAATGGGCCATACAAAAGGGGCTCCAGGAGGAGATGGTGTTTTGGACCCAGTTAATCATAGGGTTATGCCTCCAGAGCCATGGATACCCAAGGACACCGGGGAAGATGAAATAGGGAGAACTAAGAAAGTTAGTTCCTCCCGGTGGTTTCCGGAAAGGAGGATGGAGATGGGCACCGTGCTACGAGTGACTACCGCGACATCTCTGCCAGATATGGTTGTGATTCTCTGATCATGGGGCAATTTTCGTGTGGGAATACCCACCTGCTTAACGAATTCAGCAGACGCAAAATTACCCTCCGACCCTGAGTCAACCAGTGCCTTGACCCTCCTCTTGACCCCAGGCAGCTGTACGAGGGCCGAAATAGACAAATTACCCGGGGGATTGTTTTTAGTCCCGCCCGCCAGACCCCCCATGGTTACTGACGGGCCGCGTCTTTTGGCCGCTGGTGGCATTTGTCCCAGCTGTGGTTCAGCGAACCACAGTGCGGGCACGTGCCGGCCCTTCGCCTTCGCCGGTGCTCATCATTGGTGAGATGCTGAAAGAGCTCCATTGGCTCGGGCGGAGAGATGGGGCTGCCAGTGTCAGTAGTCACTGTGGGTCCACATGTGGCGTGTGGGTGAGAGGAGGCCTCGCGCTCCCTCGCGCGCTCATGGTGCTGGTTATCCAACCCGACAGCTTGAGCTATTAGATCGTCGAGGGTCTCAGGGACAAGGTGAACCACCAGTTTGTCCCGCAGCTGTTCGTTCAACCCGTGGAGGAATGCACTGTACAAGGCAATTTCATTCCACCCCGAGCCTGCAGCAACAACTCAGAACTCCACCGAGTACTCGGCTGCTGACCGGGTACCCTGGAGGAGCATCAATAGGTGGCTCATCACATTGCTCTCATTCTTGGACCGATTGAATGCGCAAGTGAAGGCATCAACAAATTGGCTGAACGTATAGTGCCGCTCCTTGGGGTTGTCTAACGTGGAGCGTGCCCAATCAAGGGCTTGGTCCTTCAATAGCAGCAAAAAAAGCTGTATCTTGGCCGTATCCCCCGGATACTCCTCCCCGACCTGCTCCAGATACAGTGGGGCAAAAAAGTATTTAGTCAGCCACCACTTGTGCAAGTTCTCCCACTTAAAATATGAGAGAGGTCTCCAATTTTCATCATAGGTATACCTCAACTATGAGAGACAAAATGAGAAAAAAAATCCATAAAATCACATTGAATGATTTTTAATGAATTAATTGGTAAATTCCTCAGTAAAATAAGTATTTGGTCACCTACAAAAAAGCAAGATTTCCAGCTCTCACAGACCTGTAACTTCTTCTTTAAGAGGCTCCTCTGTCCTCCACTTGTTACCTGTATTAATGGCACCTGTTTGAACTCGTTATCAGTATAAAAGACACCTGTCCACAACCTCAAACAGTCAGACTCCAAACTCCACTATGGCCAAGACCAAAGAGCTGTCAAAGGACACCAGAAACAAAATTTTAGACCTGCACCAGGCTGGGAAGACTGAATCTGCAATAGGTAAGCAGCTTGGTGTGAAGAAATCAACTGTGGGAGCAATTATTAGAAAATGGAAGACATACAAGACCACTGATAATCTCCCTCGATCTGGGGCTCCATGCAAGATCTCACCCCGTGGGGTCAAAATGATCACGAGAACGGTGAGCAAAAATCCCAGAACCACATGGGGGGACCTAGTGAATGACCTGCAGAGAGCTGGGACCAAAGTAACAAAGGCTACATCAGAAACACACTACGCCGCCAGGGACTCAAATCCTGCAGTGCCAGACGTGTCCCCCTGCTTAAGCCAGTACATGTCCAGGCCCGTCTGAAGTTTGCTAGAGAGCATTTGGATGATCAAGAAGAGGATTGGGAGAATGTCATATGGTCAGATGAAACCAAAATAGAACTTTTTGGTAAAAACTCAACTTGTCGTGTTTGGAGGAGAAAGAACACCATACCTACTGTGAAGCATGGGGGTGGAAACATCATGTTTTGGGGCTGTTTTTCTGCAAAGGGACCAGGACGACTGATCTGTGTAAAGGAAAGAATGAATGGGGCCATGTATCGTGAGATTTTGAGTGAAAACCTCCTTCCACCAGCAAGGGCATTGAAGATGAAACATGGCTGGGTCTTTCAGCATGACAATGATCCCAAACACACCGCCCGGGCAACGAAGGAGTGGCTTCGTAAGAAGCATTTCAAGGTCCTGGAGTGGCCTAGCCAGTCTCCAGATCTCAACCCCATAGAAAATCTTTGGAGGGAGTTGAAAGTCTGTGTTGCCCAGCGACAGCCCCAAAACATCATTGCTCTCGAGGAGATCTGCATGGAGTAATGGGCCAAAATACCAGCAACAGTGTGTGAAAACCTTGTGAAATCTTACAGAAAACGTTTGACCTCTGTCATTGCCAACAAAGGGTATATAACAAAGTATTGAGATGAACTTTTGTTATTGACCAAATACTTATTTTACCGAGGAATTTACCAATTAATTCATTAAAAATCCTTCAGTGTGATTTTCTGGATTTTTTTTTTCTTATTTTGTCTCTCATAGTTGAGGTATACCTATGATGAAAGTTCGAGACATCTCTCATCTTTTAAGTGTGAGAACTTGCACAATTGGTGGCTGACTAAATACTTTTTTACCCCACTGTACATATGTACCTGAATTAAATAAACTCTTACATTTATTCACATCCCCCATGCACGGGGTAGGCGTGGGAATGGTAGTGGTATGTCACACCGCAGTGCGGGCTGAGGAGGCGGAGCCAGGGGAGACGATTGAGACCAAAGCTGGATAAGGTTCGATACCTGTTGTGTCAGCACAGCGAGCTGGGGCTCAGTTGCTGACAGGCGATCCAGAGCTGACAGCTCCTGTGACGAAGCACCAGCTGAGCTATCATCCAGGCTGGCTCGTTCTGTCATGGTCATGATTACGCTGACAGCTCACGTGCACAATGCTAGCACAGGACGGAACCACACAAGGGGGAAACATTCAACAGTTTATTAAATGTAGAAAACAGAGCACAGTTAAATAAACAGCCACTTGCCAGAAGATCCAATCCACCTGTGGAGAGAAAGCGAGAGCTGTCAGTGGAGAAGCAGAGAAGGGAATATGAGCGAGCCAAATTGCCACATACTTGGGACTCCAAGGGAGAACCGGCAGGACTCCAGCGGGGAATAGACGAACCAGTAGGGAAGGGGGAATGAGCTAGAAGTGCCTGACTGGGTGAAGATTTGTTGCTGGGAAGGTGATGAGGTGGCAGGAGAGCATATGCAGTCCCGAGACACACATGGCTGCAACCTGTAATGAGAGAAAAGAGAACAGTTTAGACAACGTGGCTAAGCAAAGTTCAAATGACCTGCTTGCCTGAATTAGGGCAGTATACCCAGACGAGCAGCGTTGACTGCGCGGAGGAGGCCTCCTTAAATACGCTGGCTGATGAGTGGGCGAAGGTGTGTTCTCTGCCTCAGGTGCAGTGATGAGTTAGTGAACGTGTGGCAGGAGCGCAGGGGCACGCTCTCACTGCGGAAATCTGAACTATTTTATTGACAAAAAATATTTACCACTCTTGACCACTAGGGGTTATGTCGCAATTCGGTGACAGACACACTCAAAGAGTTAGTTTCACTTAAGCCCCGCCCCCTGAAAAATGCAAGTTTAGACGAGTGTTTTTGGTGACCTAACTAGTCCTGGTGCTGGCACGTCTGTAGTGTTGAGCCAATCAGGACACTCTGGCCTAACTGACGTTATTCTCCAGGCTAATTAGCATTTTTTGACAAACTGCTTTGGAAACTTGACCCAAGTTACGATGGGTTTTACCATTAAACTGCTTTTAAGGACAGATGCAGTTTCAGTCATTATCCTGGGCCACCGTGCATACAACTGGGTATGTCCTTCAGCCGGTAAGTCTTTTCATTACAGGATTCATTCTGATAATGTAGTCCTAGCCACTATTAATTCAATTCAATTCAATTCAATTCAATTCAATTCAATTCAATTCAATTCAACTTTATTTATATAGCGCCATTTCACAACAACAGTCATCTCATAGCACTATCAACTGTAGGGGGAACCCCCACAGTTGCAGAAAGACCCCAGCAATCAGGCGATCCCCTGTGAGCAAGCACTTGGTGACGGTGGAGAGGAAAAACTCCCTTTTAACAGGAAGAAACCTCCAGCAGAACCAGGCTCAGGGAGGGGCAGTCATCTGCTGCGACTGGCTGGGGGGTGAGGGGATAGAGAAGAAGAAAAGAACAGACATGTAGAGAGCAAACAGCACAATGGGGACTCAATCTATGGGAAAGAACAAACAAATGTTAATGACCAGCAAAAAAAAATATTTCATTGAGAGTGAGGAAAGGAGTGAGGCCCAGTGCATTACTGGAGGTCCCCCGGCTGACTAAACCTATTAGCAGCATAACTAAGGGAGGGTTCAGAAACACATGATCCCTCCCTAATTGTAGGCTATATCAAAAAGGTAGGTTTTAGCCCTATTCTTAAAAACAGAGATCGAGTCTGACTCCCGAATCCAGATTGGCAGCTGATTCCACAGGAGAGGAGCTTGATAACTGAAGGCTCTGCCTCCCATTGTACTTTTGGAGATTCTAGGTATTACAAGTAATCCTGCATTTTGGGAGCGTAGTGGTCTGTTAGGATAATACGGTAGTATCAGATCTTTTAAATAAAAAGGAGCCTGATTGTTTAGAGCTTTGTAAGTAAGAAGAAGGATTTTAAACTTAATTCTAAACTCTATGGGAAGCCAATGAAGGGAGGCCAGAACCGGAGAGATATGATCTCTCTTTCTAGTACCTGTTAAAACTCTTGCTGCAGCATTTTGGATCAGCTGAAGACTTTTTAAAGATGTTTTAGGACAACCTGATAATAAAGAATTACAATAATCTAATCTCGAGCTAACAAAAGCGTGGATCAGTTTCTCAGCATCACTCTGAGACAAGATGCTCCTAATCTTGGCAATATTACGCAAATGATAGAAGGCAGTCTTAGAAACAAATTTAATATGTGAATTGAAGGACAAATCCTGATCAAAAATAACTCCAAGGTTCCTCACAGAGCTATTAAGAGAAAGAGTAACCGCATCCAAACTGAAAGTTTGATTTGGAAAGGAATTTCTAAGGTTTTTTGGACCAACAAGAATGACTTCAGTCTTATCTGAATTTAATAGCAGGAAATTACAAGTCATCCAAGCTTTGATTTCCTTAAGACAGGCTTCTAACTTGGCTAATTGATTACTATCATCTGGCTTCATTGACAGGTATAATTGTGTGTCATCTGCATAACAATGAAAATGTATACAGTGCTTTCTAATAATGTTGCCTAACGGAAGCATATATAAACTAAAAAGAGTAGGGCCTAACACAGATCCCTGTGGAACTCCATGACTAAGCTTTGAGTTGAAAGAAAACTCATTATTTACATGAACAAACTGGAACCAATCAGATAAATAAGATCTAAACCACTGCAAGGAAGTTCCATTAAGTCCAACATAGTGTTCTAATCTATCAAGTAGAATATTATGATCAATAGTATCAAAAGCTGCACTAAGGTCTAAAAGGACAAGTACAGAAACTAGTCCATTATCAGATGCAATGAGGAGGTCGTTAGTGACCTTCGCCAAGGCTGTTTCAGTACTATGATGGATTCTAAACCCAGATTGAAACTCTTCAAGTAAACCATTTCCCTGCAGGTGGTCAAATAATTGCGTAGCAACAACTCTTTCTAAGATTTTTGAAATGAAAGAGAGATTAGAAATTGGTCTATAGTTAGCTAAAGCTCCTGGATCTAGCGTTGGCTTTTTGAGTAAGGGTTTAATTACAGCCGTTTTAAAAGCCTGCGGTACATGGCCTAAAGTTAATGAAGAATTGATTATATGAAGAATAAAGCTACCAATAAGTGGGAAGACTTCTTTAAATAACCTGGTAGGAATAGGGTCTAAAAGACAAGTTGAAGGTTTGGATGAGGAAACTATTTTGTCTAACTCACAAAGGTCGATTGGAGTAAACTCATCAAGACAGACATCAATAGAAGGAGTTGTAGTAGTTACAGTATTTAAGTTAACTGTGGGAAGAATCTGATTGATTTTATCTCTGATGGATGAAATTTTATTATTGAAAAAGTTCATAAAGTCCTGACTAGTAAGCTCTAAGGGAAAGCTAGGATTGACAGAGTCCTGACTCTTAGTCAACCTGGCTACAGTACTGAAAAGAAACCTGGGATTATTCTTGTTCTCTTCTATTAATGCAGAGTAATAACTCGTTCTAGCTTTTCTAAGAGATTTTTTATAAATTAAAAGATGATTTCTCCAAGCTAAATAGATTTCATCTAAATTAGTAGAGTGCCATTTTCTTTCTAATTGACGAGTCTTCTGTTTTAAGCTACGAGTTTCTGTGTTGAACCAAGGAGTTAGAAATCTCTGATTAGACTTTTTTCTTTTTTAAGGGGGCCACCAAGTCTAGAGTCTGATGCAGAAAAGCTGAAACACTATCCACCATGTTATCAATTACAGAAGGAGCAAGCTGTCTATAGCTTATTTCCGTTGTGTTGACACATGGCATAGAGGAAACAATCTGCATAAATTTGGTAACAGCATCATCTGAGAGGCATCTACTGTAATAATATTTTTCTTTAGGAGCCAAATAGCCAGAAATAGTAAAATCAAAGGTTAACAGACAATGGTCTGACAGTACAGGGTTATGAGGAGACACTACAAGATTTTCTATATCTATGCCATATGTCAGAACAAGGTCCAATGTATGGTGGAGGTAATGAGTAGAATTTCCTACTTTCTGAGAAAACCCAATCGAGTCTAATATTGAATTAAATGCCACATTAAGGCAGTCACTATCTACATCCACATGTATATTAAAGTCCCCTACTATAATTATTCTATCAGATTTCAGCACTAAATCAGCTAAGAAATCAGCAAATTCGGATAAAAATTCTGAGTAGGTTGATGGGGGATGATAAATTATGGCAAATAAAATTGGGTTTAACCTAAAATTGCTAAAGTGCCCAATACTGAGGACCAGGCCCTCAAAGGAATTATAACATGTTTTTTGCTTTACATTAACTAGTAATTTGGAATGGTAAATTGTTGCTACTCCTCCTCCACGACCAGAACTTCTGGAATTTTGACAGTTTAAATAACCAGAGGGAGTTGATTCATTTAAACCAACATAATCCTCTTGCCCTAACCAAGTCTCTGTAAGGGAAATTAAATCAATCTGATGATCAATTAACAGATCATGGACTAACAGAGACTTGGGAGTTAGAGACCTAATATTTAATAAACCACATTTAATTTTTAAATTATGAGGAGGAACAGAGGCCAAATCATTCAATTTAGAGGCTTTATGTTTAATTTGAGTTTTACAAATATTTTGCTTTATCACTTTGGGATGCTTATACATTATATTTTTATTTACTTTGGAGGGAGCAGACAACGATTCTCTGATGGGGAAGACAGGGGCTAAGTTGAGGGGTGGCGGATGAAGAGGAGCTGCAGAGAGGCGTGTAAGACTGCGACTCTGCTTCCTGGTCCCAACTCTGAGTAGTCAAGGTTTTGGAAATTTGGATAAAAAAGATGCCAGATTGTTAGATAAATGAGAAGCACCATCCAAAGTGGGATGAATGCTGTCTCGTCTCATAAGACCAGGTTTTCCCCAAAAAGAGCTCCAATTGTCAATGTAGCCCACGTCATTTTTAGGACACCACACAGACAGCCAGCGGTTCAAGGATGACGAGCGGCTAAACATGTCATCACTGGTCAGATTGGGGAGGGGCCCAGAGAATACTACAGTGGCAGACATTGTTTTTGCAAAGTCACACACCGATTCTATATTATTAGAATTATTAGCCTTATGGTATGTGGTTGGGCCTAGTAATCACAGATCCTGGCATTTGAAGGAGGGGGGAAATGAAAAGATTTTCACACCAAACTGTAAGTCAATGAAAGGTTTTGTTTTTAAAAAAAATGGCATACGATACCATTTTAGACAATGTATATTTGTTTTTATAGGGGATTTATATCTGTATCTTCATTTTTTAAATTTTATTTAATCTTTATTTATACAGGGAAGGTCCATTAAGAGGCAACCTCTCTTTCTCAAGGACGCCCTGCTCACACTCACACAGTTGCACATTCACACCAGGAAGCTGCCCAGTACAACCACAGACTGACCTGTGGCCACTGAGCAGCTCCACTGGAGCAGTTGGGGTTCAGGGTCTTGCTCAAGGGCACCACAGTGGGTGAATCAGGGTGGCGCAAACACTGCTACGTTATCTGTTCCATCCAGAGCTTATCCTGCCGATCCAGGTACCTTCCACTCACCAGTCAACGTCCCTAACCATTAGGCCACCACCGCCCAATACTCTTTCAGATATTTTATCTTCCTAAAAAGTTGCAAATTTATGAGAAAAATGTTGACAATTTACAGGAAAAAAGTTGCAAATTCACAAGAAAAATTTTTTGCAAGTTTATGAGAAAAAAAAAAAGCCACAAAATTTTTTAACAAAAAAGTTGCAAATTTGTAGGGTTCTGAATCTTTAGAAGCCACACCATTCAATTTGATTCTGATTTTTGGGGTTATGATTCGATTCATGATCAATTTTGGATTCAAAACAATTTTTGATTCACATTTGGCTCTCAGATCAGTACAAAAACCCACTAATCTCAGAACAAAAGTCCACTGCACTGCAAAAAATGCTGAGGTAAGCTTGAAAGCAGAGTATAGTGTGCTGATGTTTTGGGGGTTATATATTTTTTTTTTAAATTACGACTGATTTGCAGTAAAATACTGTTAAATAAAAAAGTAGGCTTTGGTTAGTAACTGCTTTTTTATTTCTTGAAAACTTGTGAGTTTCAAAAATGAAATTGTACACAAGTGAAATCAGTTTTGAAAATTTTCCTTTTCAGCACATCACAATTCCTAACAGCTTTTACAGTGTGTAGGTTTGGTCACTCTCCAGCATTCTAGAAATATAGACTTTTCATTTAATAACGAAAGTAAATTCTATCACAAATACTTTGAACATCCATTTAAATAGTAGTGCTACCTGACTGTCTGCAGTCAGTGTACAGTTACCTATACGGCAACTTAATGCAATGAACAAATTCAATAAGAACTGAATGCAATTGATGCATAAGATAACTGACATTAATTTTAAACCTGCACAAATATACTGCTCAAAAAAATAAAGGGAACACTTTGAAAACACATCAGATTTTAATGGGAAAAAATAAGCTGGAGATCGAAATTGTGGCAGGCTAGTCCAGTTTACTCAGATTAAAAAGTATTCCTTTAATCTGAGTAAACTGGACTAGCCTGCCACAATTTTGATATCCAGCTTATTTTTTCCCATTAAAACCTGATGTGTTTTCAAAGTGTTCCCTTTATTTTTTTGAGCAGTATATAAACTTAAGTATCTAAATCCTTCAGAGACTTAGAAAAGAAATCAAAGTTTTAAAACAAAATAAAAGTGCTGTTAGAAGATCCCCTTTCAGAATTTACTGGGAGTTTGCTAAAGTGGTGCAGTGTGCATTGTTCAGCAGGAGGACTGACAACTTTTTCTACTTCTTTAAACTCTGGGTGATGGCGGTTAATGTGAGCCCGGGCGTTTGTGGTGTTACCAAAGTACTTGGTTCCGTTTTGCAAACTTTACATATTACATGTGTCACGTCTAGCACTTTCTTTCCTGGAACGTTGGAGAAACAAAAATGCGCCCACACACTTGCCTTCACTGAAGACGAGACTGGCTGAACTTCTTGATGCTCAGTTTTTTATTTATTCCGACTGTTTCATCCGACTGCTAGCTAGTAAGCTACTCTGCATGGTTCTCCTGCATCTGCCGCATCAGTGTGTAATTGCATATCATGAAGCGGCAATATGTGTCACGTGATGAGACCCCGGCACCACCGCAAAAAAAAAAAAAAAAAAAGAAATTAAAAATTAAAAATTGATTCTTAATTTTTGTGAATCAATTCTGGATAGTGTAAAATGAGAATCTCGATTCTTATGTGAACTGATTTTTTCCAACACCCCTACAAATTTGCAAGAAAAATATATGCAATTTTATAAGAAAAAAAAATCACAAATTTTTAAGAAAAACGTCACAAAATGCCCTCAAATTAAGAAAATATTCTTTTGGGTACTATATGTCTTTGTAGAGCTCAATTATTTCAGATTAGCTCTGTGTATCGATGCTTCTCTACAGCATTAAAAGGGATCAGTTGAACTTCTCAGGATTCTCATTTGGTATCTCCTCTGTACTTTTTGGTGTTGTATGTTCAACCAGAGGAGACCCTGGGGTGGGAAAAGGACATATTGAGTAGATTTTTGTCTTCTGTCTGACTAGAGGAGGTGTTAATGTCCTACAGAAAAGCTAGAGGCGGTGCTGGAGGGAGGGATTCTTAGGGATTGATGGCTGGGCTGTTCCTGCTCTCTGGGGCTTCACAAACAGCAGAGGAAGGATGTATGGATGGATACTTGCTACGTGCCCATGTATCAAAGCAGTACTTCAGGACTGTTGAAGCCAAAAACTATGTGCTCCTGAGTCATTTTGATGGCACGCCGGTATTAATTATGCACATTACCCATCCCAGATCAGCCCTACCCCACCCAGGAGAAACCGCGCATCAACACTTTGGTTCTGTGCCGGGGAACATCTCACAAGAACTGTGTTTTTTTGCTTTAAGGCACTTTATGAATCCAGCAACATAAATCTAATCACAGACTTCCAGCATGGCATAAAGATTATGCATTAATTAAAGGTCATACTGATGACAATTTTATGATGACAAATCGTTTTCTAAAAAGAAAGATCCAGAAAAAAACTTCACAGCTCCAAAATAATCGTGATTGGTTGGTTGATGGGAACTACTGTATGCTGTGGCAGTGCAAGGATCTCAAAGGAAATACAATATTGAGGTTTAGGTCACATGTCATTTGTCAGGACGCTCAGGGGTTGCTAGATGCCACTGGACATTTGTCTCACCCTGTCAGCCAGTATAATACTATTATAGACAGACAAGAGTGAGTGCGACACCTACTGACAAAGTTGTCTGTCACCTTTAAGTAAGGGTGTTTCCACAACTCAAAGTCCACATCAAGGTCCACAGCAACGTTCATGTTTTTATTACATTGTATGCATTTGGTCTATAGGTTTGGGTTCACACTGTTCCTTTTCTAAACGGACTAAAAAACTTTACGTTTTGTTGTCATGACGATGCCTAGTTGTTAGCACAGATGAGTAGTTGGCAAACATGCAACTCACCCTTCAAGGTGTTTCAGCAGCTCTGGGCACATCGGTAACTGCACTTTAAGTTGAAACTGGAGAAGACTCCATCATATTAGTCATGAGGCTAGAATATTATCCAGGTCTTCATTAAAAAGGACATTTGTTCTGGTGGTGCAGTGGTTAGCACTGTTGCCTTACAGCTAGAAGGGTCCTGGTTCGAATCCCCAGGCTGGCAGGGGTTGGAACCTTTCTGTGTAGAGTTTGCATGTGCTGCGTGGGTTTACTCCGGGGGCTCCGGTTTCCTCCCACAATCCAAAGACATGCATGTTAGGTTAATTGGTTGTTCTAAATTGTCCCTAGATATCTGTTTCCTATAGGCCCTTAGAATAGAGGGTTAGTACTAGTGAAAGTGCTTTGAGTGGTCTTTGTGACTAGAAAAGCGCTATATAAGTGCAGGTTAGTTCTCATCAGTCGTGATGGTTTTCAGTGGCACTGTTTTAACTTTTTTCTAAAAAACTGTTGCATCATCTCCAAAAATTTTTGGTAAGTTTCTGCACTTTTAGGATTTTTTTTTTTCAAGTGACTATTTATGCCACTAACGGCCATATCTCCTCTTTACCGAGTGTTACCATGGTTAATTTTCCCTCTTATCAGCTGCCCTAACTTCCTGTGTTGGGTCTGAAAGTCCGAACCTTTCTGAAAATTGCTTTCACACTCTAAACAAACCCGACCAAGATTCAGTTTGATCTGGACCAAGACTGCTTCTTTTGCTGGACCAAATTTCTGCTCTTTGGTCTGCACCATGGTTGGGGGAGGTTTCAAACCTAAAATTTTGATCATGAAAAGTCAGAAAGTCCAGGTCAAATGGGTTAGGTGTGAAAGCACCCAAATGGACTTTCTTTAATTAACTGATGGATTGATTTGTAGTTAACAAATGATAAGAGACCGTGTATGTGTCACTTTTCCTTTTTTTTAGGTATTATAGCTTTGAATTTCCCTCCACGGAGACACAAATTGCCAATCAAATGTGTTTTAATGTCCGATAACTATATTTTAACATCCAAATAATTCCCTGTGACCTGCTGCCTGAGACCAGAACGCCCCTCCCCCTCATGCTCTCTGTGCAGCACCCACTTCACCACAGCAGCTGCAGCCTGGTGTCAGGTTAGTGTATTAATCGCTGTAAGCCTCAGCATTTGTTGTTGTTGTAAAAATACATGCAATAGGTGATTTTTTTTTTTTTTAACATGGGGGATGGTGATTGTGGAGAGATATTCATAAATTTGGCATATGGTGTAAATGTAATTTCAGTACAAATTTTCAAGAATAAAGGTGCAAAAATATGATAAAACATGTTAATTTACAATTTAAAAAGTCACAAATTAACAAGAAAAACATGACATTTTCATGAGAAAAAAGCACAACTTCCAAATGGCGAAAAAAATTTCCAAGAAAAAAGTCATAAATTACAATAATAAAGTCACAAATTTACAAGAAAAAACAGATTATTTTCAACAGCATTTTTATGTTTTTGGACTTTTTTCTCTCATAAATGCCCAATTTGCTCACCAATTAGTAAGGGTTTGTTTTTTGTAATCAACATTTTTCTTGTAAAGCTTTACCTTTTTTAATATAAATTTGCAACTTTTTTTTCTGGCAAATGTAATATTTTTGTGGTAAATTCTGTCCTATAAACTTGCCATATTTGTGATAAACTTGTTACCTTTTCCCCACAAAAATTTACAATATACTCATAAATTTGCAACTACAGCATTTGTAACTTTTCCCACAAATGTTCATGGTTTTTCTTCTACATTTGCTCCTATCGTTTCACTGATAAACTAAGTTGTCCTGTATAAACTATCCAGTCTTTATAGAGATGGAGGGGGCGGGTTATTAACAGAGGAGAGGATTTTGGATCATTTTGCTGACAAGGAGAATGGCCTTTTTTAATTAATTTGTTTTTGCAAACATTTAATTATTTGAATGGAGAATTACTATTTTATTTATTGAAAGAAAAGGCTTTTTCTGATTTTTGCAAAGATTCATTTATTTTGAACAGATATTTATTTTTTCAATGGAAGCTGCAAATTTTTTGTCATTGACCTTTTGCCATGTAAATACATAATTAATGATGAAGATCATGGTCTCTGTGTGAGCTGATAATTTTGTAGAAATGTATGGGGGATTAAATATCTCAGTGAGTGTATATGTATTAAAATAAAATTGATATACCAAGTACAGTAAAATCTGCACTATTGCTGTGGATGTATCTTTACTTTTTTCAGTATTTAGGAGTGCCCCCCCCCTTTTTTTTGGCGGGTTGAGCACCCTAAAATGTCTGTATATGTCACAACTCGCCGCTCTCAGGCATCCACCTCAGCTGCGCGCACACCTGCGCCTCGTCAGTGATGGGCTATTTATTCCACTCCGCCCTGAGCATCGGTCTGGAGCCGTCTGTTCTACTATGCGCTCAAACCCTCGGCAGGATCGTCTCTTCCATCCTGCCACTCTACGTATGCTACTTCACGTAAGCTGTTAATCACTTACCTGTCTATCAGCCTTCCCCTGTGCACAGGAGGATTCCCTGGCGGCGGATTCTCCCATCTTCGCCATCTTCTTCTCCCGCATCTCCACGCCTCGTCGTGTGTGCAGCAGGGCGCTGTCTCCCAAGCCGAAGATCCTTGCCAACGCCAGCCACCTTCCCTCCTGCAAGTAAGCATCATTCTGCATTACTTCCTCGTGTGGTTTAGCCCAGCTAACTTCCCTGTCTCTGTGTCTCCCTTAGGGTTGGCTGGCCGCACGGCGAGCTGCTCTGTTCCCGACTCTCATCGTCCACCCACAATCCATATCCATATCTCATACACGCATCCAAACATCCCTTCACTGTTGAATAAAGCTATCAAATCTTACCTGAGCCTGCGTGCATGTTTCCTGGGCCGAGAATTATGTCAGTACGGCTCCAGCAAAGCGGCCCAGCGGACAGCGGGCTCGCATGCTGTTTTTCCACCCTCGAGGCTCGGGTGGATATGATAGCTCATCAACAGCAGGTGATATTCAACCAACTGACTATGATTACTCACCGGTTAGACCGTCTTGACCTCCAGCAGGCGTTCCCCCCGGCTCCTCAGGGCGGACTGGCTTTGGCCACCTTCACAGCTGGCCAGCCTAGCTCGGGAGCGCCGACCCGGCTCACGCCGATTCCAACCCCCGCTCGCTTCAACGGGAAGCTCGGTGAGGCACGGGGGTTCATCTTACAGTGTGAGTTGGTGTTCCTGCGCGTTCCCGGGGATTTCCCCTCAGACCACAGCCGAATTGGCTATATGGCTAATCTCTTGGAGGGGCGAGCGTTAGCTTGGGCTTACGCCGTCATGTAAGCTACGCGAGCCTCTCCTATGACCAGTTCGTGCGGGACTTTCTCGAGGTGTTTGATCACTCGCGTCGTGACAGCGTCCTCGCCGATCGGCTCCTTAGCCTTCAACAGGGTAGCCGGTCAGTGGCGGATTACGCTGTTGACTTCCGGGTGGCAGCGGAGGAGGTTGGCTGGGGAGAGGCTTCTCTCTGCAGCATTTTCCTCCGTAGCCTCAGTTCTGGTCTGCGGGACGAGTTGGCCAGCCGGGACCTTCCAGGGCGGCTGTCCTAGCTAATCTCTCTAACTATTAGTTTGGATAACAGGCTGCAGGAGCGGGCCGCCGAGCGGAAGTCTGTCAGCCGCCCGCGCGGATTCTCCGCCCGCGTTCCTCAGTCTCGCCCCCTGGCGTTACCTGCTCCGGAGTCCGCCGATGAGCCAGAGGCTATGTTGGTCGGGCGCACCAGGCTCCCTCTAGCGGAGAGACAACGCCGACGGGAGCTGGGCCTCTGCATGTACTGTGGAGGCAACCAGCATACCGTGGAGCAGTGCCCGGTCAAGCCAAACGGGGGGGTCCGTGAGCCACTGTAGGGGGCCTCGCGGACTCTAACCGGCCAAATCCCCTCTCCAACTGTTCTCTGCCCATCAGATTTTGCCACAACTCCACCGGGCACCTCACTCACGCACTGATGGACTCGGGGGCAGAGCAAAACTTTATTTCCAAGAGCCTGGCAACCCGTTTTGGGTATACCCTGTCAGCCGTTGTCAGCCCCACTCAATCTTGTCACCCTTTCTCGCTCGCCCCTGGGAGTAGTGACACACCGCACCAAGCCGGTGCCAATAATAATTTCTGGCAACCACCGTGAGGACCTCTGCCTGTATGTCTTGGATTCTTCTGCGGCTCCTGTCATCCTGGGTTACCCGTGGCTGCGACTGCACGACCCTGTCCTCGATTGGCAATCTGGCAGTGTCCTCTCATGGAGCTCCTTCTGCCTGAGCACTTGTCTCCAGTCTGCGGCATGCGCCCCATCTTCTCCTCCGCCTGCTCCGGGCTCCGCTCCTCCGGACCTTACCCTGGTGCCCCAGGAGTTCCACGACTTGGGAGTTGTGTTCAGCAAGTCCAAGGCGATGTCTCTTCCTCCTCACCGCCCGTATGATTGTGCCATAAACCTCCGCCCGGGGGCGCCATTACCATCCAGCCGCCTATACAGCCTTTCTGCTCCAGAACGTGAGGCAATGGACACGTACATCAGAGTCGCTCAGCGCTGGGATCATTCACCCCTCCTTGTCCCCGCTTGGTGCCATTTTCTTCTTCGTCTCCAAGAAAGATGGGTCCCTTCGTCCGTGTATCGACTTCAGGGCCCTTAATGACATCATGGTGAAGGACCGCTACACCCTGCCTCTTATGGACACCACTTTCCACTCCCTCCAGGGGGCGACCTGGTTCATGAAGTTAGATCTTTGCAGCGCCTACCATCTCGTCCGGATCCGGGAGGGCGATGAGTGGAAGACGGCCTTTCGGACGCCCAGCGGCCACTTCGAGTACTTAGTAATGCCGTTTGGGCTCACCAACGCTCCCGCCATCTTCCAGCGGCTCATCAATGACGTCCTACGAGATTTCCTGGGAGTCTTCGTCTTCGTATACTTGGATGACATCTTCATCTTCTCCAGGTCTCGGGAGGAGCACCAAGCTCATGTGAGGTGGGTTCTGCAGCGGTTGTTGGAGAACAGGCTTTACATCAAGGCGGAGAAATGCGAGTTTTATGCCAAGACCACCTCTTTCCTGGGATTTGTTATTTCCCATAACCAGATTCTCCCCGACCCCGCCAAGGTTAAGGTGGTGGTCGAGTGGCCCACACCTACCTCCAGGAAACAGGTGCAACAATTTATCGGCTTTGCCAATTTCTACCGTCGCTTTGTCCCTAACTTTGGCACCATCGTTACTCCCCTGACCCGCCTCACTTCCCCCAAGGTGCCCTTCCAGTGGACCGAGGAGGCAGCAACCGCATTCGAGACCCTGAAGACGGAGTTCTCTTCCTCGCGGGTCCTAACCCAGGTTGACCCTGCGCTGCAGTGTCTGGTGGAGGTGGACGCATCTGACACGGGGGTGGGGGCAGTGCTTTCCCAGCGATCACCGGTGGATGGTGTCAAGCGGCCCTGCGCCTTCTTCTCCCGGCGGCTGTCGGCAGCCGAGCGTAATTATGAGTTCGGCGACAGGGAACTTCTTGCTGTCAAGCTCGCACTGCAGGAGTGGCGCCACTGGCTGGAGGGGGCAGCTCAACCTTTTGTGGTTTGGACGGACCACAAGAACCTCGAGTATTTGAGGTCAGCCCGGCGTCTGAATGCCCGCCAGGCACGCTGGTCTCTGTTTTTTGCTCGGTTCCAATTCACCATCACCTACCGTCCAGGCTCAAAGAATGGGTTGCCCAACGCCCCGTTGAGGCAGTTCACCCCTGAGGCTCTGGAGGAGGTGGACCACACCATCTTGCCCAGCTTTTGTGTTGTGGGGGCGGTCTCCTGGTCCATCAGGGACAAGATCTGGAAGGCGCTGAAGGCTGAACCGGACCCTGGCGGCGGTCCAGAGGGGAGGCTCTTCGTTCCATCAGCTGTTCGGGGGGAGGTCATTCACTGGGCCCACACGTCCAAGCTCGCCTGTCACCCTGGCGTCTCCTGACTGGTGGACCTCCTTCAACGTTCTTTCTGGTGGCCCGGTCTCCAAAAGGATGTCACCAATTACATCTGGGCTTGCCCCCAGTGTGCCACTGGCAAGTCCCCGAATTCCCCCCCGCGGGCCTACTCCAGCCCCTGCCGGTCCCGGGCAGGCCCTGGTCGCACATCGCCTTCGACTTCGTCACTGGCCTCCCTGTCTCTAACACCTACGACATGGTTCTGACGATTGTGGATCGGTTCTCCAAGGCCGCCCACTTTGTGCCACTCCAGGGTCTCCCTTCGGCACGAGAGACGGCCGATCTCCTCGTCCAACATGTGATCAGGCTGCACGGGATCCCTGTGGACGTCATGACTGATCGGGGGCTGCAGTTCGTGTCACAAGTGTGGAGGTGCTTTTGCAACGCCCTGGGGGCCACGGTGAGTCTTTCCTCCGGTCATCATCCCCAATCTAACGGGCAGTGTGAGCGCGCCAATCAGGAGCTGGAGGCTGCCCTGCGCTGCGTCACCTCCGCAAACCCATCCTCCTGGAGCTCTTACTTGGCCTGGGTGGAGTACACCCACAATATGGCACGGTCATCGGCTACCGGGATGTCCCCCTTCAGGGCGTCATTGGGCTACGACCCCCCCCCCCCCCTTGTTTCCCGAGCAGGAGAGTGAGTTGACTGTTCCATCTGTCCAGGCGCATGTGAGACGCTGCCGGAGCTTGTGGACCAGGGCGCGCGAGGTGCTTTTACGCACGGCGGCGTGCAACAGCTCCACAGCTAATCGCCACAGGAGGCCGGCTCCCAGTTATCAGGTGGGCCAACGGGTCTGGTTATCATCTCAGGACATCAATCTCAAGGCCGAGAAGAGGAAGCTGGCTCCACGTTTCATTGGTCCCTTCACCATCTCCAAAATTATCAACCCGGTGGCTGTGCGTTTGGCCCTCCCCCCCTCCCTCCGTGTGTGTCCCACTTTTCATGTGTCCAGGGTCAAGCCTGTGATCTCCGACCCACTCTGTCCTCCTCCTAGGGCGCCACCCGCTCGCATGATGATCGACGGCCACCCGGTGTGGGGAGTTGCCTCCATCCTGGACTCCCGACGTCGAGGTCGTGGGCTGCAGTACTTGGTGGATTGGGAGGGATATGGCCCAGAGTGGAGATCCTGGGTGCGCTTTTCTTTTGCGCTGGACAAAGATCTCATCACGGAGTTCCACCGGGCGCACCCGGATAAACCAGCGCCAGGACGCGCTGCTAGGGGGGGGAGTACTGTCACAACTCGCCGCTCTCAGGCATCCACCTCAGCTGCGCGCACACCTGCGCCTTGTCAGTGATGGGCTATTTATTCTACTCCGCCCTGAGCATCGGTCTGGAGCCGTCTGTTCTACTACGCGCTCAAACCCTCGGCAGGATCGTCTCTTCCATCCTGCCACTCTACGCTACTTCATGTAAGCTGTTAATCACTTACCTGTCTATCAGCCTTCCCCTGTGCACAGGTGAATTCCCTGGCGGCGGATTCTCCCATCTTTGCCATCTTCTTCTCCCGCATCTCCACGCCTCGTCGTGTGCACAGCAGGGCGCTGTCTCCCAGGCCGAAGATCCTAGCCAACGCCAGCCACCTTCCCTCCTGCAAGTAAGCATCACTCTGCATTACTTCCCTGTGTGGTTTACCTCAGCTAACTTCCCTGTCTCTGTGTCTCCCTTAGGGTTGCCTGGCCGCACGGCGAGCTGCTCTGTTCCCGACTCTCATCGTCCACCCACAATCCATATCCATATCTCATACACGCATCCAAACATCCCTTCACTGTTGAATAAAGCTATCAAATCTTACCTGAGCCTGCGTGCGTGTTTCCTGGGCCAAGAATTATGTCAGTATACATCACTGTGTATATTATGTATTATCTTTGTATATATCAGCATTATTCATGTTAGGTCTTGTAACATTAACCTACCTTTTTGCTGATCACAGTTAATGGCTTCTGGTGGTGTTTTTTCACTGACATTTAAAGATTACATCAACAAATTTACGTGTACTGTTGTTTGTTGGCAGGGCTCAAATGAAGATTTATTTTAATACGGGGGTGTTTCATCCTTTAAAAGTGTGAAAAAACTGGAGACTTGTTAGGCATAACACACACACACACACACACACCCACACACACACAGATTCATTCATTGTCATGGCTTCTGTTACCATAATTTGAATGAATTTCGTAAAAATGTAGGATGGTATATTTATCCTTTTCTTTTTCAAAAGTAGCACAGTCATCTTCGATGACGTCCCAGCATACTGTAATGTACATCTGTGCAGTGATGTTTCAGCTGTGAACAAGGGAACAGCACCACTGCTCGCCTTGACATTTACTAATGTTAATATTAGATAACACTGGTCCCACAACATACTGTAAGATATGAGAGAAGTCTGTCATTTGGTATTTAGAGATATTTGCTGCTCGGGAAGGGTTTGCGTTGTGTGTTAGAGGAAAGGGCAAAGGAGGAAGACAGCTGAAGGACTGGTGCACAGCTGGTTAGAGGAATGTAGTAGTAGTAGTAGATTAGTTTATTTGACAGGGACAGTGCAATAAACATAGACAATTAATCAAAGACAATCAATCTGATGTGTTGCACATAGAGTGTATAGCTATTAGCTAATTTGCAACTCTTGTCCCTGGATGGGCTTTAGAAAAAAGAATCAAGATAAAAATATACACAATAACCACATACATCAATGCAGAAAAATTATAAATACACAATTATAAATATTATAAATATTATAAATACACAAATATAAGAGCCTGACTCACCTTTAACATAAATATTATAAATACACAAATATAACAGCCTGACTCACATTTAACACATATAACATAACTCACATTTGCCTATTTCAGGCCTTCCTCCCTCCGTCACTCACTATAAACAAACACATTTATTCCTTCCCTTCATTCACTCTCACTTTGCAGACAAATAATTCATACATGAGTACATTCTTGTTTATTTTTCAGCCAGTTTTTAACATTTTTAGTGAATGTTTTAAAGTCCGTTATTATTTTAATTTCATTTGGCATTGTGTTCCAGATGTGACTGCCCTTTATAGAGAAAGCTGTTTGTCCAAATGTGGTTCTGCGGTGGAATATTTTACAGTTATTGTTAACAGAACTCCTGGTGGCTCTGCTGCTGTCCTGTCTTTGGACGAAACCAGCAAGTGGCTCGGGTGCTGATTTATGGAAACATTTGAACGTTAATTTCAGAAGACAGAGGTCAATGAAGCTCTCAAAACTCAATAGGTTGTATTTTTTTAAAACATTACAGTGATGCCACCTAATGGGCTTTTTGTCCAAGATTTTTAGGGTTTGATTATATAATGAACCTATATGTCTTATTGTGGAAGGGGCTGCTTGAGCCCAGACTGTCAAACAGTATGATATATGAGAAAAAACCATAGAATGCATATACAGTGCAGCTGCTTCGTAAGGTATGTAATATCTAATTAATTTAAAGCAGTTCAGATTTTTTTTTACTGTTTTTGAAATTTTCTTTATATGAAGATTAAATTTGAGTTGAGGATCTAGTACAATGCCAAGGTATTTGAATTCTGTAGCTAAACTGATGTCATGATCATGTATATTAACTTTAAAATGTTGCAGGTTACATTTTTTGATTGAAAAGCACATTGAGACTGTTTTCTGAAGGTTCAGCAGTAGATGGTTCTTGAGGAGCCACTCTTGGACATCAACCATACTTGTAGACAGTACATCTGCAGCCTGTGCTGGAGTCTTGGCAGCTGTGTAAATAACTGCATCATCTGCATAAAGTTGGCATGTTGCAGCTGAGCAGTGTAACGGCAAGTCATTAATAAAAATGCTGAAAAGTAAAGGACCAAGAATGGACCCTTGTGGGATACCCATGCGGTTGTTTAAAAATGAGGATTTATCCTGGTGAACTTTTACACACTGTTCTCTATTCTGGAGATAAGATGCAAACCATTCTAATGTATTTGGGGAGAAGTTAAAAGATACCATTTTGGATAAAAGCAAACTGTGGTTTACAGTATCGAAAGCCTTTTTGAGATCTAGAAAAACAGCTCCTACCACATTACCCCTGTCCAAGGACTGTTTGACGTTTTCAATAAGGCAACAATTTGCTGTTTCTGTTGAGTATCCTGGTCTAAAACCAAATTGATGTGGATGAAGAAGTTGACTGTCTTGTAAGTAGTCTATCAGCTGTGTAGCTACAACTTTTTCAAGAACCTTAGATAGGACTGGTAAGATAGAGATTGGGCGGTAATTGCATATATCGTCTTTACTGCCTGATTTATGAACTGGTATGACGACAGCTTTTTTCCAGCCAGATGGAAATGTACTAGACCTAATGGAGAGATTAATGAGATGAGTCAGTGGTTTGATTAATATTTTGCTGTGCATTTTGAGAAAGGAGGTGCTCATATTGTAGATATCACTAGTTTTTGAGTTTGACAGTGTTTTAACAATACCAGCAATTAACTTCTCATTTACCTCATCGATGTGAAAAGTATCTGTTGGGAGTATGGAATTTGTGTTGTTGAGCACATTTGGCAGCACAAAAATTTTTGTTAAGTCTTCCACAGAGCCCACAAAGTGTGAATTAAATTCATTTGCCAAAGTAGCCTTGTCACTGACGGTCTTGCCATTGATTCTAAGTTCCTTTACCCCCTTCTGATCGTTTTTTTTATTAGTTAAGTTATTTAAATGCCTCCATAGGGAACTGTTGTTACCCTTTGCATGATCTATCAGTTTATTGTAATAAGATATTTTTGATTTTCGCAGCTCATGTACCACTTTATTTCTTAAACTTTTGTACACAAGGTGATCATTTTGTAGTTTGGAGGTTAGTGATGTTTTCAGTGCATAGTCTCGCCTCTTCATAAGTTTTCTTATTTCATTATTTAACCATGGTAGGCTAATCTTCTGTTGTCTACTTTTAATTTGCTTTGAAAATTTTTCTATAGACTTTGAGATTGTTGCAGTTATAAAATTACAACAATCATCTACTTCACATGTTGCCATGAGCTGCTCCCAATTTTGATTCTCTAAGTAATGTTCAAACTCCTCATTTTTTGATTTGGGGATAATAAAATTTGATTTGTCAGTATCGACTCCCCCAAAATACTGTAGTCGCTTTTTAGTGAGTTTCCTGACAGCAAGAACCATGTTATGATCTGAGAGACCAGTTACAAGATTATAGGTTCTGGTTATTCGTTCTGGTTTATTAGTAAATACCATGTCAATAAGTGTTCTGGATTGTTTGGTTATCCTGGTGGGTCCTTTGATGATTTGCTGGTAATTAAATTTAGTCATGAGGCTTTTCAGTTTTTGTTTGTCTTTTTTATCAGACCAGTTGATATTAAAGTCACCATGAATTATTGTTTCTCTGTTCTTCTCAAGTTGTTTAACCAGATCACTTAATTCATTATAAAAGGAAGAGTTGTGTGACGGTGGGTTGTACACTACTGCAATGTTGAAATTCATTACCGGAGAGAGACATACATTAACAGCTAAACATTCAAGTGAAGTATTCAAATCAACCAGTTGACATTTATATTTCTCTTTGATGTAAATTAAAACACCTCCTCCCCTCCCTACCTGCCTGTCTTTTCTAAAACACTGGTAGCCCACAATATCGATCATATTAGTGTCTATGTTACTGTGTAGCCAGCTTTCTGAGAGACAAAGGTAGTCCAGATTTGAGTCCAACAGCAACACCGAAATCTCATCTCTTTTGGGGATTATGCTCCGTATGTTTAAATGACCGCCGAGGATCCCCTTTGGTTTAGCCTTGGTGTCCCAAAGAACTCGTGCATGATTAACAGTTTGGAAAAATAAATGTTGTTTTTGCTTTTGTACAGCTCGGTTTTGTGCTAACCCAGTGGTCTGCTGTTTAATAGTGGCAGGTCCAGGGTTAAGGTGAATATCTCCTGCCAGAAGTAGCAGAACTAACAGAACTTTAACTGTATATCCTCTGCCATATTGTGATTTTTGCTTAACAGCCATGTTTGCCTTAATTTGGAAGTTTTTGCTCAGGGCTTTTAAAGACCACATAGAGTGTAGGGTGAGATGTCCAAGCCCAAATCCATACAGATAAAACTTTTTAACTTCACCTTTGGTTGAGTTTGTCGGAAAATCCTTCTTGTTGCAGGTCCAGACACACAAAGACAAAACGAAGAGGAAGTAGAGAAGTAGAGAAGGCTTATTAGTGGTGCCCATCAGCCCACTTTTTAATCCGGTGGCAGCCATCTTCAGTCCTTCTTGGAAAGAAGGAAAAGGAAAATCTGTGGATAGTAAAATAAATTCTGCTTATATCGCCAGAATCTGATCCGATCGTCCTCGAATCCAGCTGGGCCTCAGCTAGCCAACTAGCCCCTTCCGTTGCTGGTCTCGTTGCTCATAGTCGCCGTAACTGGTCTCCCGTCCCGCTCCTCCAACCGAGTCTCGTCACACACCGCCGCTGCCACCGAGCTCCGCTGAGGTCACGGTAAATCCTCCGCTAGGCACCGCCACCTACCGTCGTCTGCCTGGGTGAAATCTCTGCTGAGCCCCGTCAACAAATAGCCGCTTGCCTGGTAGTATCTCCGCTGGGCCTCGCAGCTGGGCTTCGATTCAGGCTGGTGTAAGGTGGAATGACTGGCGCCAGCATTAAGCTAACTAGCGTTAGCTTAGCAATCGCTTCGGGTAGTCTCGTCGCACACCGCCGCTGCAGTCACGGTAAGTCCTCCGCTGGGCACCGCCGCCTACCGCCGTCTGCCTGGGTGAAACCTCTGCTGAGCCCCGTCAAACAAATAGCCGCCTGCCTGGTAGTATCCCCGCTGGGCCTCGCAGCTGGGCTTTGATTCAGGCTGGTGTTAGGTGGAATGGCTGGCGCCAGCATTAAGCTAACTAGCGTTAGCTTAGCAATCGCTTCAGGTAGGGCACATCAGTGAATCACAAGGAAGCGCTGGAATCGCTGGTCAGTTTACTCACAGTGGCCGGATAAAAGCGATCAAAGGGGTAATCCACCGGAGGTATATCCGATCGCTGTAGGTAGTTATTTAGAGGTGAATAACACCTGTGACTCCACAGGTGTCACTTCACACCTGTGGAGGTGAAGTGACAACAGTCTGAACACAAACTGCTCATCTAAGGCGGGTATGTCAATTTGATTTACAGCAAATAAAATCAGGAAAGGTAAATTTCTTAGAAACTTCTCATTGATGTTCCTCTTATCTAATATGAGGTTTGACTGTTTCCTGATCATATTCATTAGCTATTTTCAGATACTCTAAAGGTGTTTTAACTTTGTAACAGTGTTCATAAATTAAAGTGAGAAAATGTAATTTAAAAATTCGAAAGTGTAATTTAAGCAGAGCCATCTTTCCTCTAACACTAAAATAAGTATTGCAGTCAATGCTTCAAGCCTTGATGTAAATGTCTGATTTAAAAAAAAAAAAAGAAAGCTTTAGGCAAATAAAGCAAACACTGCAAAATGTGTTCCAGTGGAAATGCAGGATTGGCCAATTGTTGTCGGGGGCAAAATTTCCCTGGTAGGGTCACCCAAGACAAACTGGTCCTGGGTGAAGGGCCAGACCAAGAGCGGTACAGTAGATACCTATAAAAAAGTTACACAGAGACCCAGTGTACCCAATGCAGCCCCATGGGTCCACCCTCCAGTGGGCTCACCCCCAGCAGGAGGGATCGAAGTACCAGAAAGACAAAAACAGGGAAAAACAAGGTAAAACAGCATAAGTACTGGAAAGGAACAGGGGAAGTACCAGAAAAATACATTGTAAAAACTGGGATAGTATTGTAAAAAATGATAGTATTGGACAAAAAAGGGTGCTAAATTGTTGGTGGCTAAAGTTGTGCCCTGTGATTGGCTATTGGGACTGAGGTCACAGTCGCCATACTTGTAGTCCTTCCTACCAAGAACAGAGCTGTTGCAGGCATTGCAGATCCACTCAGGCGACAGGGTGATTGACATTCACCCAGTCAGAGGTTGATGTAGCATCAAAATAATTTTGAAAACATTATTTCAAATGGGTTACCTTACAGAGAGTTGCTTTAATTCTAAGACCTGGACCAGGGATGGGCAACTATGTGCCATGGAGGGCCATTCCACTGCAGGATTTCTGTTCCAGCCAGTCTCTTCAGCAGTTGCTTTCTCCAATTAGCAATCCTTAAAGCTCATCAGGGCAAACACCTGCTGAAGAGACTGAGTGGAACAGAAAATCTGCAGTGAGGAATGGTCCTCACTGCCCATCCCTGACATGGACAATTTGACCTTAAGTCAGCATCATGGTCATTTGAACTTTTCATGATGGTTTCAGTTTTTTTTTTCTTTTTTCCACCTTTTTTCTGCCTCATAGTTCACTGACAAAGTTCACAATGCAACACTAAACACAAGTGCAGTATCAAGATCAATGCGGTGAGTCAGTAGTAAATGAGCATAATATAATAATTTCAACAAATGTAACCAAATTACATATTGTTCAGTGCAGAAGTGAGTGTGTTTATAAACATACCTCTTAAAGGTTTGTGGGTAACGTGACTCGCACAGGTAGCTAATTAGCTTGTTAGCTGAGTTGGAGGAGTCCTTGACTCAGCCATGATTACGTTATCACCACATAGTGATTACAAGTCTCTAAGTAGGTTTTTAAATCCATCTCAGCTTGTCCATTTTGTCGTCCATTTCCCACTGTCAAACAGTCAAACTTATGCGGAAAACAGTGGTTTAGCATGGTGCCAATCCCTGCTAGTTTAGTCACTCACTTTTTCTTGGTATCTTCAGATGGAATAAAGAGTCAACCATGTTGACGGATACCACGTTTCTTTTCGATACAAGCCATTTTAAATTTTCCGCCATGTTCTGCTGCTTCCAAACAGCACACAACTTTTGAGGTGTGGCGTAATGGGACCATGCACACAGGAGACATTTTAAAGGGGCAGGACATAAAAGCTCTCATATACAACGGGGGGGGGGCATGAGCAAGGTAATGTCTGTTTTATGTCCCCAACATTGCTAATCACCCAGCCCTATTTAACTTTAAAAGTAAATTATTTATGTACTCCTAAATATCATCCATAATGTCCACAGAAATGGTCATGTATTTTGGTGCCATTGAATAAAAAATGAAAAATGTTTATTTATTTTGAAAAATAGCTTAAATATTTAACAGCCAAAACAAGATATTTGCCAGTGTCAGAACAGGCATTCACTACATTTTTCTAGTTAGCCTGCCTTATGCTGCTGTTATATCTTTTTGCTGCCCTGGTGTTCAGGTGGGTCTGGCGGAAAAAGATTTTTAATCTCGGTGAGATGGTGCGGGGTTACATCAAATCATCCAAAAAAAAAAATAGCCTCACACTACATTCTTGGGCAAAATTACTCTGAAACATATTTATGCTGCAGTGCAAGATTGCATCTTTAACACCAAGTTGCCCTTCTTTTCTGTTTGTTCTCTGCTCTGCTCCTTTTATTCTTTGTCATTATTTTTCCATATTCTACTTCCACATACCTTCCTATCCCACTAACACTACTTCTGCTCTTTATGCTCTCATCCATCCCGCTTACAGTTCTGCTTTCTTTCACTTCAACCTTTTCTGCATACATTTATATCCTTCTTTCTTTTCCATTGCCTCTTGCGTTTTTTTTATCTTTTCACCCGCACCCGGCCCTTCATTTCTCTGCTCCATTTTATTCGCATTTCCCTCTGCACACACGTGTTTGTGTGTGTGTGGCAGCCCGGTGCTTGTGGTTATTTTTCAGGCAGCAGCCCAGAAGATTGGACTGTCATAATCTATGGTCCTGAGTTATAAGTGTTTCTAACCCAAATCGGGGGACAGGGCCATTTTTCCTTCCTTTCTCTTCTTCACTTCCTCCTCCTCCTCTCTCTTTTTCTTTCCCTGGCCCCTCTGTTCTCTCCTCTTCCATCATATCTCACTCTTCCTACCTTTTACTTGTTACTATGCACTGGCATCCATTTTCGGGACTGATTGAGAGTCATACTTTTGGTACAGATCACCGCCCATGGAAGTTGAAGTTAACCATGTGATAGTCTACAGTGGCATAAAGTTTAGATTGTTAACAACAGAGTCTCCCAAGACCAGACAAGACCAAGACTATAATGGGTCAAGACCAAGACCTACAGTATAGATACAGCGGAGAAAATAGGTATTGAACATGTCAACATTTTTCTCATTAAACATATTTCTGATGGAGCCACTGACCTGAGATTTTCACCAGATATCAGTAACAACCCAAGTAATCCATACATACAAAGAAATCAAGGCAACTGTGTTCACAAAACAAGTTATATTTAATAAAGTGGAATGACACAGGGAATAAGTATTGAACATGCTTGGTGAAATTCATTTAATATTTAGTAGAAAAGCGTTTTTTGGTAATAACAGTTTCCAGACATGTATGGAGAAACTAGGCACAGGCATTGCTCAGGAGTGATTTTAGGCCATTCTTCCACATAAACTGTTTTCAAATCTTGAAGGTTCCATGGGTGTCATCGATGAACTCTGATCTTCAGTTTGTTGCGTAGATTTTCAATTGGATTCAGGTCAGGTGACTGACTGGGTCATTCTAGCAGCTTTATTTTCCTTCTCTGGAGCCAGTTGAGAGTTTCCTTGGCTGTGTGTTTGGGATCATTGTCTTGCTGAAATGTCCACCCTCGTTTCATCTTCATCATCTTGGCAGATGGCAAGAGGTTCTTAACAAGGATGTCTCTTTACATTTGTCCATTCATCTTTCCTTCCGTTATATGCAGTCTGCCTGTACCATGTGCTTAAAAACAGCCCCACACCATGATGCCCCCACCTCCACACTTCACTGTTGGTTTGGTGTGTTGGGGCTGATGTGCAGTGTCATTTCTCCTCCACATAGGCTGTGCATTGTGGCATTCAAAAAGTTCATTTCTGGTCTCATCTGACTCTGGTCAGATGAGACCAGACTGTAGACTTTTTATACCCACTGTAGTCTGCTACAGTGGGTATAAAAAGTCTACACACCCCTGTTCAAATGCCAGGTTTTTGTGATGTAAAAAAATGAGACCAAGATAAATCATTTCAAAACTTTTTCCACCATTAATGTAACCTCAGAGACCAAAAAAAAAATCAAGGCACTGTGCACGTAGGTGGCACTTTAACAGTTTTTACATTTTTGCAAATATCTCAAGAACGGCTGGGCCTAGACTCACAGTTCTTTCATCATTTCATCCGAGAGCCGGATTGGAGTTCAAGTACAGTGGTGGTAGGAGTCGGGGACCAGTGGAGGAGCAGATGGGGCCCCAGCTGGATAAGAGCTGGAATCGGAGCCCAGCTACAGCGGTGGGGCTCGGCGGAGGAACTACTGAGGAAGACAGTGGTAGGTGGCGGGGCTCAGCGGAGGATCTACCGGGACCCCAGCTGGACAGGGGCAGGATCGGAGCTCTACTACAGCGGCGGTGGGTGGCGGGACTCGGTGGAGGAGCTGCCAGTACCCTGGCTGGACAGGAGCTCAATTGCAGCGACTGTAAGCAGCGGGACTAGCAGCGGAGGGGGCTAGCTGAGGCCCAGCTGGATTCAAGGTCGGTTGGTCGGATCGGATACCGGCGTCACCAGCAGAGATTGTTTTACTATCAACAGGTCAGTAAAAATGCCACCAAAGAAGGAGGAAATGGAAGAGATCAAAAAATCTCTGAACTTCTTGTCAGAAGAAATGACCAAAGTGGCTAGTCAACAGGTTAAAATATTAGGGCTAATGGAAGAAGTCCGAGAATTAAAATTAACAATTAAGGAAAAAGACAAAAAAACTGCAGACTTGAAGCGACGCGTCGAGGATCTTGAAAAATGTTCTCGTATGGATGATCTAATTATAAGTGGACTAGACATTAACCCCTTGCACTCCAGTCAATTTCCCTAAAAACGCCTAAAAAAACATGCCCAAAGTAAATCGAAATCTGTTCTTCAACCCTTCGCAGCATCTTCATGGGGTTGGTCTCATTTAAAAGAAAACACTTTGAATTTTTTGGCAAAACAATCATAATCTCTCTAAGTGCTCCGGCCATTGAGTTACAGTCATCTAAACATACTGAACTTGAAGAAAATAAATTTGGCCTGGGTGTTTTTTTGGATACAAATGCTTGTAAATAACACACAGCTTCAGATCCGGGATGGAATATGCAACAGAAATGTAGAACCAAGTGTTATCCAGCTGAGGTCCAAATTTTGTAACAATACCACAAAAAATGAATATATTACACAGCTTTTTCCTCAGGTAGTTCCCAGGCGTTTTGGAACTGTGCCAAATTGTGCCAAATGGCACAGTTTGGAAAAAAACGTCTGTAACTTTTGAATGATTCAATATAGAAGCTTCATCTTGGCCTCTAATGAAAGGTGACAGGGCTGTGTGTGTGTGTGGGGGGGGTTCCCCCCCCCTCGCTACAGAGGACGGAGATCGGCCATCGCTACATGACAGATTACACTCATGTGGCGATGTGGCGACCGCGGCGCAGTCACCGCGGCTCCCCCCCCCTCGCTACAGAATAGTAGCGGGGGGGGGGCGTTCACAGTCTGGACGCGACGAACGACCCGTATACCACGACGCACGCACTTCGGACATCGTGCACCCCACAGTTGTAATTTACCGATCGGTCAAAAGTCATTTTTGATTACAATATTCAGGGATAAAGAATAATTTAGCTTATAACACCTTACCTCTTCACAGCAGTGTCCTGGCGAACTTCTCTTCCTCATTATCAGACGAACGCGACGCTGGTCCGCTCGTGGTTCTGGTCTCACGACCCGGTCAAAACATAATTCCATGATTGCGGTTTTGGCGAATGATTTACGACCTTCGTCGTCGGCCTCCGTCGGTCTATGATGACCATAAGAGAATCCTAAACACTCTGCTGGAATTAAAAAAAAAAAAAAATAAAGCACCGCCTGTGGCTGCTGAAGCAGTCTCTCTTCACCCAGCCTTTGTAGACAAAACAGCTCAGCGAACTTCTGTGCTTCAATTGGCTCGGTGCGTTGGTAGGCGGGTCCTTCTTGCTAGGTTTTCAGTCATTGGTTCTTCAAGGTTTCAGAAACCCAATTCAAGGCTCTTCTTAGTCGAATGAGAGGTCAATCATATCCAATCTGTTCGCGGCTGTGTCTGTAGTGGGAGAACTTTTTTTTTTTTTTCAGTGCGCGCTTGGACGCAGCGCCCTGGTGCGTCTTAGAGCGCACGAGGGTGCTCTCGTGCACCCTCGTGCGCTCTGGGACGCAGAGACTTGCCTGTCCGCGGTACACCGGAGTGCAAGAGGTTAAATAACAATCATATGCTCATGCTACAGCAGGAATGAGAGGTGAGGAGGCTCCCCTGAGTGAATCAGTCTCCCTGGAAAACCAGGTGCTTCAGTTCCTAGAAAGTAGAAATATAAAGGTTGAAGCAAATGCAATTTCAGCCTGTCATACTTTACCCAGAAAGGATAATAAAACAAAGAAATCAATTGTGATGTGCTTTGTGAACAGAAGGGTAAAGAATGACATACTGAGGCAGGCCAGAAAGCTACGGGGAACAGAAGTTTACCTAAATGAACATTTAACAAAGACTAATGCTGAAATAGCACGGCAAGCACAGATGCTGAAAAGACAAAATAAGATACAAGCAACATGGACAAGAAACTGTAGAGTTTGGATCAAACTAAATGGAACACCTGAGGAAGCAAAGACCATAATAATCAGAGATCTTACTGACTTAAATAAATACAGATGAACACTGATTAAGAAAATTAAGAGACTATGATAATCCATATCCACACACATGGCAAGAATAGTTCTTCTGTGACATACCATGTCAGTGTACTTTAAAAAAAAACAAAAAAAAAAAAACCCAAAAAACTTATGACTGACTTGAGTAGACATCAATTATCCCCAGTTGGAGGAAGTCATTTGACACAGAGTGAGGAAATTCAAACTCTGAAAATATGCCATTATGCTGAACATAAACTACAAGAGATGGAGAATGATATTGATCCTGATAACCACTTTTTCAATAATATTCATAATCATTGTGAATATCACACTGCAAAGCAATTCAAAAGTCAAGTGCAACTAGATGGTAAACTATCAATAATACACTTCAACAGCAGAAGTCTTAACAAAAACTTTCCACAGATTCAGGACTATTTAAAACAGATAGACAGAAAATTTACAGCTATCGCAGTCTCTGAAACTTGGCTTAATGAAGAGCAGGCTTCCCTGATGGCAATAGAGTCTAAATATCAGATGTTTCATATTAACAGATCTCAAAAAAAGGGTGGTGGTGTTGCACTGTATATTGATGACCTGTATAGGTGTAAGCTTGTAAATGGAATGTCCTTTGCACTATGGAATGTCCTTTGCATTACCAGGGATTCTGGAATGTGTTACTGTTGAGATCGACCAAGATAAAACAAAAAATCTAATTATAAGTTGTATATATAGAATGCCGGGAACTTGCATTGAGACATTCAGAGATAAATTAGTTGAGCTGTATAATAATATTACTAGTAAAAAAATGGCTGTAATTTGTGAAGATTTCAATATTGATTTACTAAATCCATTTCAACAAAATGTAATTACAGAGTTCATGAATTCTATGTACAGTATGAGTCTATATCCCACAATAACACATTCCAGTAGAATCACAGTTCGCACTGCTACACTTATTGACAACCTGTTAATATTATTGATAAGAAAATAGAAAGTGGATTATTGATAAATGATATAAGTGACCATTTGCCAATCTTTGCACTTATCCATGGCCACACGGGGGCCAATACAGAAAATATTTAAAATCTTTCAGATACAAATCACAAAATGCAATCAGTTCTTTTAAAGAAGACTTGCTGAAGCAAGACTGGACAAAAGTCTATGTATCAGATGTAAATGAAGCCTATGACACATTTATAAACATTGTAACCACTCTTTATGAAAAAAAATTGTCCATTGGTAAAGAAAAAGCTTAAACATATATTTGTCGATAAGCCATGGTTAACCAAAGGATTACAAAAGGCGTGTAAAAAGAAAAATTCATTATATAAAGCTTTTCTAAAGAAAAGGACAAAAGAAGCAAAGCAGTGGTATAAAACATACAAAAACAAGTTAACACATATAATGAGATGTAGTAAAAGAGACTATTACAGTAAAGAACTGGAGAAAAACAGAGACAATATTAAAAATACATGGACAATACTTAACAATATTCTTGGAAATAAAAACAGAAATACAAGCTACCCAACCAATTTTTCAAAAAATAATAAAACGACTCAGAGTATGAATGTAGTTTCACCTGCAGATGAATTTAATAACTTTTTTGTTAACATTGGTCCTAATTTGGCTCGAGAAATACCCATTACGGCACCTACGGGTGATACAATAAGCAAAAACACTGCTATTAAAGACTCCATTTTCTTAAAGAACACAGACGAAAGAGAGGTCATTGAAATTGTTAAATCGTTTAAAAGTAAAACATCTACGGACTGTGATGGTATTGACATGCTCTTAGTCAAAACTATTATTGAATGCTTAGTGAAACCACTGACGTATACTGTATTTGTAACCTGTCTCTCCAAACAGGTATATTTCCCAATGCAATGAAAATAGCTAAAGTAATCCCGATATACAAGACGGGTGACAGAGGGGAACTTTCAAACTATAGACCAATTTCACTATTGCCGCAATTTTCCAAGATACTTGAAAAAATATTCTGTGAGAGAATTGACAACTTCATAATGAAGAATAATTTATTGTGTGAGCAACAATATGGGTTCAGACACAAGAGGACAACTGCATTTGCTCTAATGAAATTTATAGAAAAAATATCAACTGCCGTTGAAAATAAAGAGTACTCAGTTGGGGTATTCCTGGATCTTAAAAAAGCATTTGATACAGTGGATCATAATTTATTATTAAAGAAACTACAAAATTGTGGTATTGGGGGGTAGCACTGTCCTGGTTATGTAGTTACTTAAAGAATAGATATCAGTATGTATGTGTTGGTAACAAAAACTCACAGTTACTGAAGGTTACTTGTGGAGTCCCACAGGGTTCAGTTTTGGGGCCACTGTTATTCAATATGTATATAAATGATATATGTAAAGTTTTGGAAAAAATGGATTTAATATTGTTTGCCGATGACACTAATTTATTATGCAGTGGAAGCAATTTGGAACAACTTTTGGATACACTCGGAAAGGAATTAGGAAAGCTGAAACTGTGGTTTGATTCAAACAAATTAACGCTCAATTTAAGTAAGAGAAAATTTATAGTTTTTAACAACCATCACAACAACTTAGTATCTAAACTTAGTGTAAATGGTGTAGAGATTGAAAGGGTATCCAAAACTAAATTTCTTGGAGTAATAATTGATAATAAACTGTGTTGGAAGTCACATATTAATTATATTAAAGGTAAAATATCTAAATCAATTGCAATACTACAAAGAGTGAAATATTTGCTGAATCAACCCACACTATATACTCTGTATCATTCATTAATACTCCCATACATGACATATTATACTGAAGTATGGGGAAATACATATAAAACAAACATATATCCAGTCTTTATGCTTCAGAAGAGAGCTATTAGAATAATAAACAAAGCTGCTTACAGGGAACCAACAAACTCACTTTTTCTTAAATTAAAAGCTCTCAAGTTGAAAGATCTGGTTGACTTTAAAACTGCAGTAATTATGTTTAAAGTAAAGAATCTATCACTGCCCGCAAATATCCAAAAGTTGTTCCAAATAAGGGAGAAACAATATCATTTCAGAGAAAAATGTATATTTCAAAAACCCTCAGTGAGAACTACCACCATGCAACACTATATTTCTGTGCAAGGAGCCAGATTGTGGAACACTTTTGGACCTATTACGTCAAACAGGTTCATTTTGTCTTCTTTTAATTATTTATCCTTTTTTTTTTCCTTTGAAAGACAAAAGTAAAATAGAAAGATGTCCTTTACCTTCTTTACATGTTTCAACTGCACTGCAGCCTTCATCAGAAGAGTCAGCTGATTGCTGCCAGGTGACATTTATCAGCTGATTTTCGTAGGCGGGGCCAGCTCAGCAGATCTGTCAGATCCACCGAGCCTATCACAACGCACAGTCACGGACACGGAGAAAACAGTGCTGAACAGAGGACTGAACTTCGCCATCACACCAGCCAGAATCCCCCATGAAGAATACATCCTCGCAACAGAACTGGCATGCGAAAAAATCCAGGACCAAAGAGAAAAAGCAGCACTCCGGAACGCAGTCGCAGGAATCCTCAAAACGGCCAAATTACCACAAAGCAACGTTACAAGAAAAGAAGAAAAAGCATTAAACTCACTCAAGACAGATAAAACGATCACAATACTCCCAGCAGATAAAGGCAGAACAACAGTAATTTTGGACACGGAAACATACGAAAAACAGATGGAAACCATGTTGGCAGACAGTAACACATACGAAATCATTAAAACAAACCCGACAGAAGAAAAGAAAAAAATGCTCAAAGCCCTTCTAAAACCTCTAATAGAAAGCAATAAAATCACAAAGGACGCATATGATCACCTGATCCCCACAGCCAGCATCACCCCTCGGATTTATGGAACACCGAAAATACATAAAAAGGATATCCCACTGCGGCCAATAATAGACAGCATTGGATCAGTCACATACAACTTATCAAAAGCCCTAGCTGAAATCACCAAACCCCTCCTTGGACTATCAGACTTTCACTGTAAAAATTCAAAAGAGCTGGCACAAGAACTCAAAGACATAAAAATAGAATCAGACGAGATCCTCATCTCACATGACGTCATCTCTTTATTCACAAAGACTCCTATTGACGTCACACTACATATAGTGCAAGAATGCCTCAACAAGGACAGTACCCTAAAAAGACGCACCAACCTCACAGTCCATGACATATCCAAATTACTACAGTTTGTTGCAAAATCCACTTATTTTCAATTCAGAGGAAAAATCTACAAACAAAAAGAAGGATTTGCAATGGGAGACCCACTATCAGCCATCATGAGCAGTTTTTTTATGGAGGATCTGGAAAATAAAGCCATCAACACAGCACCCACAATATGCAAACCCACCCTTTGGAAGAGATACGTAGATGACATTCTGGAAAAAATAAGGAAAGGACATACACAAGAACTCACTGACCATCTGAACAGTACAGACAGTACGGGGAACATAAAATTCACACACGAAGAGGAGGAAAATGGCACCATAGCCTTTCTGGACATGAAAATCCACCACAACGAGGACGGCAGCATAAAAATCACAGTGTACAGGAAACCAACCCACACAGATCAATACCTACTTTGGACATCGGAACATCCCACAGCACACAAGCTATCAGTCGTCAGGACATTATATGAACGAGCCACCATCATCACGGAACAAGAAGACAGACAGGAAGAGGAAAACCACATAAAACATGCACTTATGCGCTGCCAATATCCAGTATGGGCCATAAACAAAGGGAAACAGCAAGTCAAAAACAAAGAAAATAAACAGGACTCAAGACATAGAACAAAAGCTGAAATCAAAAACAAGGACACCATAACTATACCATACATACGAGGGATCACGGAACCAATTCAAAGGATCATGAAAAAATACAAAATAAACACAGCAGTCAAACCACACAAAAAATTAAGACAGTTATTAGTACACCCCAAGGACAGAATAGAACAAGACAATAAATGCAATGTATTATATGAAATATCATGCAGATCATGCAACAAAACCTACATTGGAGAAACCGGAAGATTATTCACCACAAGAAAAAAAGAACACCAAAAGGAATGTGAGAAGGAAACGCAAGGACGACTCACAAGATCACAAAAAGAAAAAGCAGAACAAGAAACATTAAAATCAGCTATATCGGACCACTGCAAAAGAAATAATGACATCATGGACTGGGACAACACAAAAATTATTGGATCGGAGAGCAACAGACACAAACGTTGGATCAAGGAGGCAATAGAGATCAGAAAGCGGGGAAAAGACACCATGAACCGAGATGAGGGGGCCTTTATGCTTTCTCACACCTGGGACCACATTCTCCAGAGACCATCTGACGGCGGGAGGCGGGGCCGGCTCGGTGGATCTGACAGATCTGCTGAGCTGGCCCCGCCTACGAAAATCAGCTGATAAATGTCACCTGGCAGCAATCAGCTGATTCTTCTGATGAAGGCTGCAGTGCAGTTGAAACATGTAAAGAAGGTAAAGGACATCTTTCTATTTTACTTTTGTCTTTCAAAGGAAAAAAAAAAAAAAAGGATAAACTTTTGGACCTGAATTAAAATCATGTACAACACTTGGACAATTTAAACAAAAACTAAAGGAAGAAATACTCCAAACATGTATGCAAGATGACATGTAAAATCACATAAGGATTGTCATATCCAGTCTGTGTTGTGTTGTTGCTTAGTTTTTTTTTTGGTCACATTTTGTCTTAGCTTTGTTCCGAATTGTAATCGCTCTTGTTTTGTTTTTCTTTTGAATTCTTGGATGGAATATGGGTGGGCAATATAAGCTGTGGCTTCAGCCATCACCCATTTTGGATAACTTTTGTTGAACTGTATAATCAGAGGAGTTATTGTTTAATTTGACCTTGTTGGATTTTTTTTTCTTTTTTCCCCTTTGTTATATTAATCTGTTTCTTTTTAATCTTTACTTGTAATCTATCCGAAAAAAGATTCATTCATGCCTATAACCTGTACAACTCAACTGCAAAACAAACTGAAATCTTTTAAGAGGAAAAATAAAAATAAAAACTGTGCATCAATATGCATACTCTGAAACTAATACTTTGTTGCAGCACCTTTGGCTTTTATTACAGCAGTCAGTCTTTTTGGGTAGGAGTCTATCAGCGTGGCACATCTTGATGTGGCAATATTTGCCCACTCTTTGCAAAAATACTCCAAATCTGTCAGAATGCGAGGGCATCTCCTGTGCAAAGCCCCTTCAGATCACCCCACAGATGTTTGATAGGATTCAGGTCTGGACTCTGGCTGGGCCATTCCAAAATCTTAATCTTCTTCTGGTGAAGCCATTCTTTTGCTGATATGGATGTGTACTTAGGGCCATTGTTATGCTGCAAGATGAAGTTCCTCTTCGGGCTCTATTTTGACAGTCATCCGCGCACTTTTTTACAGACTTTCCGCTGTGCGCCAGTGTTTTTGTTATTTTCTGTCAGCGCATTGTCTGTATTTTACGCCTTGCATCGCACCATCAAATTACTAGTAGACAGTGTGCCCACTATGCGATCGGAGGAGGTGTTTCATTTCAAAGAGGTGTGGTGGCACATAATCTAATGTGCATTACATTATTATAGTGCATTTCATCAGAATCTGCTTTTGATCAGGAAAAAGGAGGTCTATCGTCAGAAGCGCATTGTTTAATGATGTTTCAGAGGCGTGTGTTGACGTCGCACAACTCTGGAGTTCAGGAAATAGCATGCGCTGGGACAGTCATGGGGCCATATTACAACGGCGTTGTCGGTTGATCACTTGTCTGACACAGAACGTGTTTATGGCCATTTCCAAGTTCATTTCCTTATGACAATGGCATAAAAACGAACTTTCCACTGGCGCATTATGCAAAAAGGCCAGTCTAATCATTCAGAGGTGTGTTTTGGATAATCCAATCCAAAGAGCTCCTTCTCATCCATAATAAGGAAGACATTAATCACAAGTAATGCCCATTTAGTTATGTTAAAAAGAACAAATGGTGAAGAATGGGCTGAAAAATCAACTGAATGGTTTAACGTGCACACAGATGCAACACAGACATGAAGAAAAGAAGATGATGCCTGTGCAAACTTTCATAGACTTTTGTTAACAATGGCGTGGAAGTTACTCCCAGCTATGGGGAGATGGACTGCTCTCTCTACTGTTGCTTTCGCCGACCGAGGGTCTCCCCCTATCCATCCTGGGTAGGAGGGAAGGAGGCGATCTACTGCCTCCGGCCCCCAACATGAAGTGAAACCACTCTCAGCAGCCTCTGCTGGGGGCTGCCGGGTGGCTGTCAGGAAGCTTGCTGGGCTGGAAACCCATGGTGCACGGCCGACACAGATGTAGACGCATCTCCTGTCTCTCTGGGGAGTTACTGAAAAGTAAAACAGTGCACACTCCTTGTTCATTCATTTACTCCCCTAAAAATAAACACATTAATGCCTAATAAGTCCGTGATGAAAATGAAAATCCCCCTCCCCATGCGTCTTGCATCACATTGGAACACAATGGCACACATGCTCCATGTTCATTCATTCATTCCCCTAAAAAAATCATACAATAATGCCCAATCTATAGACTCCGCAACTAAAATGAGAGTGTGGATGGAATAAAAAAAAATAGTGTGTGATCATCATATATTTAAAATGATGGGTGATTATGAGTGTAACAAGATCCCAGCAGGTGCTGTTTCCTGAGCTTTGGAGCTATGAAATGTCAAAAATGAAATATTAAACAATGCGCTTCTGACTATAGACTCCCTTTTTCCTGATCAAAAGTGGATTCTCATGGAATGCACCATAATAGTAATGTGCATTAGATTACGTGCCGCCACACCTCTTTGAAATGAGGCACCTCCTCCGAGCGCATAGCTGGTGCACTGCTTACTAGTAATTTGATGGCATGATGCAAGGCGTAAAAAACAGACAATGCGCTGAAAGAAAAACACTGGCGCACCATGGAAAGTCTTTCTGAAAAGTGCGCGGATGACGGTCCGTGCACATTCAGCTGATTTGTCAGCCCATTCTTCACCGTTTGTTCTTTTTAACATAACTAACTGTGCATCAACTGTGACTGATGTCTTCCTTATTACCAAGCAGCATTACTATCGTGTGCATTATAGCTCACACACACAGGTTTTGGTCAGCACAAAACCCATCTTTAACCGTCATGATCAGAATTCACTTTGCACCCTTTGCATTAAAGGGATGGGACGGAGCGCTTTGGATTGAATTATCCAAAACACACCTCTGAACGATTAGACAGGCCTCTCTGCGTCATGCACTGGTAGAAGGTTCGTTTTTACACCGTTGTGATAAGGAAATGAACTTGGGCACACCCATAAGCATGTTCTGCATCAGTAACAACTGATCATCCGACCCCATTGTTGTAATACGGTCCTTCATCTTCAGCTTTCTAGCAAAAGCCTGAAGGTTTTGTGCCAACACTGACTGGTATTTGGAACTGTTCATAATTCCCTCCACTTTGACTAAGGCTCCAGTTCCAGCTGAAGAAAAAAAGCCCCAAAGCATGATGCTGCCACCGCCATGCTTCACTGTAGCTATGGTGTTCTTTTGGTGATGAGCAATGCTGTGTTTGCACCAAAAGCACCTTTTGGAATTATGGCCCAAAAGTTCTACCTTGGTTTCATCTGCCCATAACACATTTTCCCACATGTGTTTGGGAGATTTCAAATGGGTTTTTGCAAAATGTAGCCGGGCTTGGATGTTTTTCTTGGTAAGATAAGGTTTCCATCTTGCCACTCTACCCCATAGCCCAGACATAGGAAGAAGACAGGAGGTTGTTGTCACATGTACTAAACAGCCAGTACTTGCCAGAAATTCCTGTAGCTCCTTCAATGTTGCTGTCGGCCTCACAGCCTCCCTGACCAGTTTTCTTCTTGTCTTTTCATCAGTTTTAGAGGGACATCCAGTTCTTGGTAATGTCACTGTTGTGCCATATTTTTTTCCACTTGATGATGACTGTCTTCTCTGTGTTCCATGGTAGATTTAATGCCTTGAAAATTCTTTTGTACCCTTCTCCTGACTGATCCATTTGAACAATGAGATCCCTCTGATGCATATACAGTATATATGCATTTTTCAACAGAAAAAGTGCCTCACGGAAACTATACAGAGCTGCTGAACATGCTGAATTGACTTTCTATAACCGAAAAAGGAAAGAAAACAACAAAAGCCATTAGAGGTTCATTCATCGTTACTGTGAAGACTGAAGTCATTTTATAAATCAGAAAGAGCTGAAGTTATAAGGTCAGCTGTGTGTCTACAAACTACTTTCTGTAAATCATTGCAATCGGTTTCTTTTATGAACCCGCCCTGGAACAAATGATGCCTATATGCAGTCATTTTGTGCCATACTTGAAGACAAATTGTCACCTTATCCACCGCTGTGGCACCTGAGCGATTTGGAAAGATGATCACAGGTGGTAAAGGAAAAGTGCAACTGAACCCACTCTGTGTAACAATCACATGCGTTTGAGTATGAAGGGGAAAATGAGAACCACATAGCGATAACATCCCGCCTTTCTCTTGTTCCACAGCACTCCTACACACCTGAATTTGTCCCCTAAATCCCCTTGCTTCCATACCTCCCACCTCCGCCAATACACAGGAGCAAAGCCAGAGTTTTTCAACTCATTTAACATGATCAGTTCATTAGAAAGATGAAGCACATTCCCTGTAATGGGCTCTTGAGCAGCAACAAGGGAGAGCAGATTGCCTCCCTCACTCACTGAATAATTAGACTAAGGGGGGAAAAATGGAATGGACACATGGGGGGGTTGTCAACAGTGGGTGGTTAGAGGAAAGGGAAAACAATCTCTTCAATCCAGCGGGATATGTCGGGGACAGGAAGATGGTGCAGAGGCAGCTGGTTTGTGTGTTTGGGAGACGGTGTGTACGCAGCTCTGAAATCCCCCCAACACGGGGAAAAGTCCATCTTTTTTTTAAAGCCCCTCTCTCTACTTCCATTCATTCATTCAGCCAGCCAAGCCAAGGTCACTATACACACATAAAAAGGAAAAGCTTAAAGTCACTTGTTGGTTTTAAAAACATCTCCCGCTCCATTTACTTCTACTCCGTAATTCTGTGTAAGACCTTTTCTCTATTCCTATTACTGGGCTGTGAATTTGAAGCTCCAATACCTCTTTGTCATTATTTGTGTAAGCCATCTTTGTTGTCTTTGCCAGAAGATGTTGGGAAAGAAGACATTCTTAAGACCTCAGGCAAGAAGAAGAAGCAGTAGGAGAAAAAAGAAAGTCCTCAGAATTCAATTCTGCGAGTTTAGTCTCAAGGGAGATAGCCAGATAGAGCTGTGCTAGGGGAACAAAAGTGTTTTGGGTTTTTTTTCTTAGAAAACTAGAGAAGCAAAAATCGGAATAAGATAATGAGGACTCAGGAATCAGGCATCCTGAAGAGAAATTCACCAACACTTTCAGTCCTACTTATTTCTTGCTCTCCGTCTCGGCTTTCTTTTCCTGTGAGCCCGATCAAACTCAGACTGATGGTGATAACAGCACGAGGAACATCATAACACTGCAGTACTTGGACATTTAAAGCTCCTGCCCCCTATTAAACCCTGTCAGTCTGAGGGCTGCTTAATACTAAATACCACAGGAACCAAAAACCTTTATCATACACTAATCAGAACAAACACCCAACCCAGTCAGCTTTGACTCAGTCATCACTTTTACTACTTGCCACTTCTGCAGTCGTGCTATTAGGGATTCAAAGAAACATTGTTGCATGTTTATTAATCAAATGTATACATTTCAACTGGTTTAAAGGGAAGCACAGGGAGATGATGTCTGAATCCTTAAGGTCAGCAGAGAGGCTGCAAGTGATTCTTTATACCCTTATTTGTTCTCTCTTGTGAGATAAAGCGATTATATCAGCTAATCTCAGACACTAATTCCTCCCCCTTCATAACAAAAGTGCGTTGTGCTTGAAAAATAACCTGCTGGCTGCAACATAGCTTGATAATAAAGTAACGCTGCAGATACTAAGAGAGGGTCACAAAGACAGAAAGCAAAGAACTAAAGGGGAAGAGAAGAGAGATTTATGAAAGGTTAGAGAGGTTTATGAGACTTGGGTGGCGCGCTTGTTGGGAGAGAGAATATGATTTACTTTATCAGTGGCAAACAAGATGTTATTTATGAAATAGGGTTTTGTTTTGCTTTGTTATGAGGACAAGGCAAATAATACAGATGACTTCTCACACTGGTGTCCCTGGCATTCTGTTTATCTTTCTTTCTTTTGCTAAATTGCTTCACCCTTTTGTGATGCAATGAGGATGATGTTAAGTCATGCATCTAAATTAAAGCTAAATTAAAGCAGAAAACTTGTAGAGTTTGTAAATAATGTATGTGCAGTTATTGGATGTTTATCAGTGTAGTTTTATGAATCTATGTTTGTGTGAATAAAGGTCTTTTACTGAAAAACATTAATCAAAGAAAGAATTATGTGGGAAATCTGCTCTCACTTTCAGTTCACACACAGGCATCTGGCCAGTTTTGCAATGTAATATACACTTATATTTTCCACACTGTGCAGTCAGTTCTTGCTTGTCATAGTCTGGGATTTCAACTTAATAATATACAAACACCTGAAGGTTAAACTTAGAATCACCCTTGTCCACTACCATCTTTCCTTCTCTGGCAATCTATTAGAACAGGGGTGTCAAACTCATTTTAGTTCGGGGGGCCACATGCCACTGGATTTAATGTCAAGTGGGCTGGACCAGTAAAATAATAGCAAACAACCTAATGGCATCTCCAAATTTAATACAAAGTACGAGTACATTAGGAAATGTTTACATGTATTGAACCATTGATCATTTACAAAACATTAAGAACCTGAATGATGAATCTTCATCGAAGTGTGAACAATCTGAATTTTTGTTCTTTTCGGCTCTGTTTTGAACTGAAGCTGCTGACGAACAATATCTTAATCACGACAAAAACAAATGCCATTTAAGAAACCAGATATATCGCTGCCATCTACTGTTTAGTACTGAAACTTGCTTGTATTTTGAACAGCGACCCAGGTTACATGGTCACAATAAACCAATTGCTGGCAATAAACTGATAATGTCAGTAATTAGTTTTCTCATGTTTACATGCACTGAATAAAAAGATTATTGGAGAGTAAACCATTTGAGTTAATGACCCCAGTTACATGACCTTTATTGGATTATTCTGTTTACATGGCCACTTGAATAATCAGATAACTGGAGAAATCCAATCATAACTGGTTTATTAGTGTACATGTAAACATAATCATTGATCATGTTTACATGCATATGAATAAACCGGTTATGATTAGATTTCTGGAGTTTCAGTCCAGATTATGACCCTTCATCAATTTTTGGAAGGCAAAATACAGAATTATTGTCCTTTGAGACTATTTCACAAGGGTGACAGTGCAAGTTACAGCATTATAGCTAGCTAGCTAGCTAGACAGATAGATGTACTTTATTGATCCCAAACTGGGAAATTACAGTGTAACAGCAGCATGACAGTAGACAACCAAACAACAGAAACACACACATGACAGACAAAGGGATTACCCATGGAAAGTAAAACTAACATGACTATAAAACCTATATATATCATAGCTTAATATATGATGACCCGTATAAACACATGAATCATCTCATTGCACAAAGAAGGACAATCAGGAGCAGAGTGAAAATGTGATGTACCAGTTAGTCTGTAAGGTGCAGTGTGGCAGCATAGCTATGACCAGAATACAACATCATAGTGAGTTATTGTACCGTGAAATTGCATGTGGCAGGAAAGATTTCCTGTACCTGGCCGTTCGACAGCTAAGCTGTAGTAGTCTACTGGAGAAAGTGCTTTGCTGTCTATCTAGTGTGTGGTGGAGGGGGTGATCAGGATTGTCCATGATGGATCGCAGTTTATTTAGTGTTCTCCTCTCCACCACTGTCTCAAAGATCTCCGGTCTGAGACCAATTACAGAGCCAGCCCTCTTAATAATCTTGTCAAGTCTGTTGGTATCTCTGGCCCTGATGCTGCTACCCCAACAGACAGCAGCAAAGAAGATGGCGCTGGCGATAACGGTCTGGTAGAAAAGCTCCAGCATCCTGCTGCACACGTTGAAGGATCTCAGCTTTCTCAGGAAGTAGAGTCTGCTCATCCCCTTCTTGTGCACAGCATCAGTGTTGGATCTCCAGTCCAACCCACTGCTGATCCTGACACCCAGATATCTGTAGTCCTCAACCACTCCCACATCCTCCCCCCTAATCTGCAGTGGCTGAGAAGGAGTCTTCCTCTTCCTGAAGTCAATCACCATCTCTCTGGTCTTGCTGACATTCAACCTCAGGTGATTCTGCTCCGTCCACTCCACAAATCTGTCTACCAGTGCCCTGTACCCCCCTTCCTCTCCTCCTCTTATACACCCCACAACAGCTGAGTCATCAGAGAATTTCTGCAGGTGGCATGACTCAGTGTTGTACTGAAAGTCAGTGGTGTATAAGGTAAAGAGAAAAGGAGAAAGCACAGTCCCCTGTGGAGCTCCTGTCTCACCAGCCACCACTCCAGACAAGACATTGCCCAGCCGGACAAACTGTGGTCTGCCTGTGAGGTAGTCAGTAATCCAGAAAATCACAGAGCTGTCAACCCCCATCACCCGCAGCTTCTCACCCAGCAGCAGTGACTGGATGGTGTTAAAAGCACTGGAGAAATCAAAAAAGTGATTCTCACAGTATCTCCTCCACCATCCAGCTGCAGATGGGCTTGTTGCAGCAGGTAGATGACAGCATCTTCAACTCCTAAATGGGGATGATATGCAAACTGCAGAGGGTCCAGCCACGTCTTCACCTGCGGCCTCAGGTGGGCTAAGACCAGTCTCTCCAGGACCTTCATCGCATGAGATGTGAGGGCAACTGGTCGGTAGTCATTCAAATCCAATGGCAATGACTTCTTGGGGACAGGAACCAGGCAGGATGTCTTCCACAGCACCGGTACTCTCTCCAGACTCAGGCTCAGGTTGTACAGGTGTTTCAGTACCAGAGCTAGTTGGTTGGCACAGGTCCTCAGGGTCCTTGCGGAGATGTCATCAGGACTCGAAGCCTTCCACTGACGGAGTCTCTCCAGCTGTTTCTCCACCTGGTCTGTAGTCACCGTGAAGTGAGGGAGGGTCCTGGTGCCCCCTGAGGAAGAGGAGGGGGGAGATGGAGAGAGGTTCTGCACAGGACGGTGGGTGGGGAGGGGTGCGTGGGGGTCTGGTTGTGTTGCTGGGGTGACAGACTGTGAGTTGAACCTATTAAAAAACAGATTCAGTTCCTCAGCTCTCTCCTGGCTCCCAGATGGCTGCCCAACTCTCCCCTTGCACCCAGTTAATTGTTTCATTCCCTCCCACACATCTTTAGCGTTGTTTTGCCTGAGTTTGTCTTCCAACTTCCTCCTATAATTGTCATTGCACCTCCTCAGCATCTCTCTCAGTTCATGCTGCACTCCCCTCAGCTTCTCCTTGTCTCCAGCCCTAAAAGCTCTCTTCTTTTTGTTCAGAAGTGCTTTCAGGTCACTGGTGACCCATGGTCTGTTGTTGGAGAAGTAGTGTACAGTCTGAGCTGGCATGGTCATGTCTTCACAGAATCTAATGTATTCTGTGATGCAGTCGGTCATATTGTCTATGTCCACCCCATGTGGTTCACAGAGTACGCTCCAGTTTGTGGTCTCGAAGCAGTCCTGTAGTGCATCAGCAGCCTTCTGTGTCCACCTCCTCACAGTCCATGTATAAGCAGGCTGCCTTTGCACAAGGGGGACATACTTGGGTGTTAACATGACCATGCAGTGATCTGATTTGCCAATGGGGGTAGAGCTGTGGCACTATATGCATCACTGACACTGGCATACAGTAAATCCAGTGTTTTGTTCTCTCTGGTGGGACAGTCAACAAACTGGTGAAAGTTTGGTAGTGTTTTTCCCACTGAGACATGGTTAAAATCACCTGTGATGGCCATGAATGCATCCAGGTGCTTCTCCAGTAATGTGGCCGCAGTGGAGCTGATGACGTCACAGGCCACCGCTGCGTCAGCTGACGGAGGGACGTAGACGATAATAATTAAAGCGCACTTCATTTCTCGCGGCATATAATAAGGTTTCATACTAACAGCCAGCAGTTCAATGTCTGGGCTGCAGCACTTTTCCTTGACATAAATGTGTCCAGGATGACACCATCGTTCATTAACAAGAAGTGCCACTCCTCCTCCTCTCTTTTTCCTGCTGCTTTTCACGTTTCTGTCCCCCCGTATAGTCTTAAAGCCAGGTATCACTATGTTTACATCCGGGATCTGTGAGTGTAACCACTTCTCCGTAAAACACATGAAACTACACTCACGATACTCCTTCTGCGTCCTGACCAGCACTGTAAGCTCATCTGTTTTATTTCCCAGCGATCGCACGTTCCCGATGATGACCATTGGTACAGCCGGCTTATGCTTCCTCCTCCTCCTCCTCACCTTCGCTCCAGCCCTTCGCCTGCGGCATCTCCTCTTCACCTCATCCAGGATGAGGGGCTTCACTGCCGTCCGCAGCGCTCCAGGCTCCGGCCTCCTCAGCGCAATTAGCTGTTTGTGTGTGTAAACAATGTGTCCGCCCCCACATCTGTTGATCTCCATTGCCTGAGGAAGAGAAGAGAAAACTAGAGAAAGACCGGGCTAACATAGATAAAAAGTTGGTCCATTCTTAGTCTGAGTATTCCTACAGAGCCCTCGTTAATAAGAGACACACTATATACAGGAATAAACAGATAGAAGCACAAAGACACTGGTAAGGCCGCCCTGCCTCCGGCGCCATTATATATAGTATTATATTCACAATTTAATCCTAAACCAAATTAAATCATTTTTAAAGATGCAAACTGTTTCAATCAACAATAAGACCCTTAATCAATTTTTGGCAGGTGAAATAACACATTGATAAGCTATAACAGCCCTTTGAGACTATTCACAAGTTGAACAGAACATGTTATATTATAAACTTCACAATTCAACCTTGAACAACCAAATCAAGTAATTTTTTGGCAGATAAAATGTTTGAATCAAAATTGGGAGCCTTAATGAATTTTTGGCAGATGAAGCATACATTTTATGGATTCTACTTACAATATGTAAATAGAAGGTAAATAATGCATAAACACTAGTACTCATGGGACAGAAAAGCTTTATTGACATTAATTTCAGCACACTTTTCTTAACATATAAGGCAAAACGTTAAAAGCTGCTACAGGATAAAATGTCATATCTGATTATTCTAACACAAAACTCATGGGGCTAAAATTATGACTAATCCCTCACCACATTAAATATTCATAGACATACCTTCGCTAATTGCATGGACAAAATGTTATGTTCACTTTGCTCAAAAGCAGCCGGCAGCCTCAGAATCAGAAGAAAAACGGCTTTAGCCAAGCGAGGTACACTCTCACAGCGAGCCAATCAGTTTCTGGTGGCCCATCACTTTTTAGCAAGACACCGGCTGCTTCTGTTATTTTGAACATGTTCAAAAAAATTTGTGACAAGAAAAACTGGTTCCGACTGTAAAATCATCTGGCAAAAGGCAGAGAACTGATGCCCCTCAGCACCCGCCGAGCTGCGAGGCACAGGGGTAAATGTATTTTTAAAGGACAGTTATTAAATAGAGTAAATACCGTGACATTTCAGTGTGTGCTGGATCCGGCATAAAAAAAAAAAAAAAAGACTTGTTGCATATTTTTAGCTTTATCTGTTATGGGCGAGAAGGGGTAATAGCAGACGTTGGTGGGAAAAGTTTGCCTTGGAGTCTTTCTGGAAAAAATCCTGTCCTCCTGATCTGCATAACAGACTCCCTCAGTGGAAATCAGGGTCACTTTTGTGTCTGCTACTCTTGTTCAACCCCAAATGGACAAATTCGGAATAGCAGTTATTTTATTGAAGAAGTGCTGTTTGGGTATTCTATTATTTAATTTTCACACTTTGCAGATTCATCCTGCGGGCTGGTTTGGGCTCTCTGGTGAGCCGGTTTTGGCCTGCAGGCTGTATGTTTCACACCCCTGTACTAGATCTAGAATAGGGTTGGATAGGCAAATAGTCTTGTGCTATACACAGTATAAGGCACTTGCACAGATAGACCCCACGTGGTGCTCTAGCACCTGCCCCTTGCCCTCTGAAGTTCCCTTCTGGACAGCATTTCTTAAAGGTATGATAGATGGAGACACAAATTACCCATCAAATGTGTTTTAATGTTGAATAACTATATTTTTGTATGACCGGCACATGGCATACAATAACCACACAAGCAACCCTGAATGAGTGAATGGCTAACTCTGCTAACATTAAGTGGTCTAATCTGTTGCCCTCTCTGCACTAAGGTGATCAAGAAGGGAGACAGTCCAGCCTCTGCCAGCTAGCCAAGATGCTAACCATCTAATTTGTCAGCCTATTTTGTCCCAAAAATAACAAAACAAGCCAGAATGAAGAGAGACATATTGACCGTGGATTAATGAAGCAGGTGGAAACAGAGATGTCTAGTGTGGTGACTAGAATGTCAGAAAATAGCAATATAAACCACAGTCACCAAGCTAACGCCACAACAGGCTAGCAGCCAGTAGCACTAGCACTGTTTGTGTGGGTTCAGACATTCTCAGACACATTCTCATAGTAGTTGAAATGGCCAGGGATGAAGCTGGGAGGGTGGTATTATTGCAGTGAGCTCTGCTTCTTACGTTACAGGCAGAGTGAAATCAAAACCGCTTGTTGAGAGAGAGGTACTGAGACAAAGGCAGGTTCTAACAAATAGATGTGCAAAAGCACTGAAAAAATTAAATTTCTATCATATGTCCCCTTTAAAGTTTGATATAGCTGCAGACAAATATGACTTGCTGGTAGCTGCATTGTCAACAGATGAGCAATACAACTGAAGAAATGTAGCAGGAGGAAACAATTTAAAACTTGATATGAAATAGTATAATTCATAATTTGTTATTATTATAATCTTGTTCATTATGAGTCCACTGCTATTAATTAATAGATGGTAGAACTGAAGTTATCATTGCATCTGGGCATCATTTACTGAGAAATGTAACTCAGAGGGCTTTTTCATTGCCAAATGATAGAAACCACCTGCAACTGGCTGTTGCAGATTGTGAGCATACCAGCTTTGACTCATGTCTCATTTGTATTGACACTGTTAGCATCTCCTCCAGCATGTAACCAACAGCAATCTCATTTATGTCCCATGGAATGACATCTTTATCCTGGGCAGAGGCAAGCCTTTTACCCTTGAATACACCAAACTCCTGTATCTAACTTGAAAGCAAAGGATCTTCCATCCATCCATCCATCCATTCATCCATCCATCCATCCATCGGGGGCATGATCTGAACTTTACTGAGTTAATGGTGAAAACAGGAAACACGGGAAAAACTAGAGGGCACTCAGAGAGTGCATACCTCTGCCAAAGCCCTATCTCTCAGAACACTGGTTTGTCTGGCTGACTGCATATCTGTTTGCTTGTCTCTGCTTGCTTGGAACTCTGTGATTACCCTCTATTTCTTTACATACCCTGAGCACATACCTCTGCCAAGGCCCTATCTTGCAATGCTAAAGAAAGTGGAAAAGTGATCCAGAATCGGCATCCTGACCTGGATCACCTCCCAAGTCTAATGGGTTCATCAGTAGCACAAGGGCCACCTCTGGTGAAAATTTCATCAAGATTTGTCAAGCAGTTTTTGCGTAATCCTACTGAAAGTTAGACAAATGCCAGCAAAAACATTACCTTCAACCTTGGTGGAGGTAATGAACAGACCAACAGGCAAAGGAAAGGACAGGGTTTCATTTACACAGTGGAAGACATGCCACAGGTGCGTACCTCCACCAAGGCTCCCTCCCTCCCTTTGATCAGCCGGAGTGGTGACCTAGTTGGTAAATCATCTGCCCCACAACCAGGAGGTTGTTGGCTCAAGCCCTGGATGGGTCATACCAAAGACCATAATAAAATGGTACTTCCTTCTAGCTTGGTGCTCAGCATAATAGAATGGAGGAAGGAAAGTTGGTTACCCAGCCACAGGGTTGCTCCCTGTGCCTATCCTAAGCCTGGATAAATGGGCAGGGTTGTGTCAGGAAAGGCATCCAGCGTAAAAATACTTGCCAAATGGACATGTGAATCATCGCAACATCAGGTGATGATACGCTGTGGCAACCCCAAAGAGGAACCGAAAGAGAAAGAAGGGTTTGCAATTATATATAAATAAAAAGAAGCAAATACCAATATAAAACAGGAAGTGACATCACTCTGAAATCAAGCAAATGGGCTTCTGTTGTGTCTAAAATTGCACATCGCTGTCAGTCCACCATTTAGACACACACCAGATACTCGCGTAGTATGTAAAGTTCTGTAGGCCAATGAGTTCAAACTGAAACTCAAAAAGCACTCTGCATACCTCTGCCAAGGCTCCCTCCCTCCCTCCCTTTGCCCATCCATCTGTTCGTACCTCCGTACATTGGGAGATAGGGCTTTGGTGGGGGTATGCACTCATGAATTGCCTCCAAAATTGAATGGGTTCCACCTCTGGTGAAAATTTCATCAAAATCCATACAGTAGTTTTTGAGTAATCATGGCGCAGGTATAATAAATAAATAAAATCACACTGTACAATGGAAATGATGACTGTAGCTCACTGTAAAATGAGCTGACACTCCTGTTTGAGCTGACATCACTTATTTTTGAAAGTTTTCTGAAGAGTTGCTGAAAACAAGACAAGCACTGAGTGTGTGAAGGGTTTAGTGACCCACACTTTCATTTTTGACTATTTTGAATAAGCCAGGTGGGTTCCTGATGTATACCTCATAAAGTAGCTGTACCTGTCAGTGTGAACGTGTTAGTGCACTTGAAATAGTGGTTTTGCTGACAGGAAGTGATTTGAGACACAGAAAAACACAAATTACTGTAAATGGGAAAAGGTGAACACCATCAAACACTGAGCAACCCAGAAGAGTGAGTCAATCTGTCTTAGACTGCAGACTATATAATACTGTACCAGTTGGACAATTATTTGTCTTTCTAAATATAAACATTAATAAGGGATGTCTTTGGTTTTGAAATAAGCACACATGGGTGTAATATTTGTTTCTCCACACATTTTGTTTGCTCATTCACATGCATTTGGCTGTGAAACATACCTATGGCATCTACATCTAGTTAAACTGGAATTCTTTCAAATTTCCAATCCTTAAACCCTTAAATTCATGAATAAACAACAATATCCACAAAGAATAATGAACAGGGAACATTTCTCTCTACATTAGTCAAAACTCTAGCTCTCACTGTGATTGTACAGTATGTATCAGCATTTATCCAGGAAGAACATTCTCCTAGCTGACACCGAGCTGTTAGTTTTAATAGGATTTTTGTGTAATTACTTTCTAAGCGCTTTCAAAGTCCTTCTTCATGCTGTCATCTAAGTAATGTCAGGTAATATGCCCATTTCACAGTACACATTTTGACCTCCCATGGTAGTTTGGAAAGCACACATTTATTAAAAATGGCTGCTTTAGAATTAAGAAAGGTCTTGCACTTGTGCATGATGGCCCAAGACATAATAATACAAACTGAACGGCCAGTAAATGTGGATTAGCAAAAAGTTCTCTCTGCACTACAATCATACAACGTACAGATGTAGATACAATATAAAGAAGACTGCATGAACTGCACTAAACTCTAGAGCAGTTACTTTTACCATCTTGCTCTTTTACAACTCGTGCAATCAGTGAGGGACAATGTCCTCTAAAATTATTTGTTGTGATGTCTACTAGCAATTAAGGGTGATGAATAAAGAAAATAAGAGAGAGAGAACAGCTGGTGGAAAGATAGTGAATCAGGAAGTTTGGAGGATTAGCAAGGCGGAAGTGACAGCAGCTTTGAAAAGGATGAAGCGTGAGAAGGCAGTTGGTTCAGATGACTTACCTGTGGAGGTATGGAGATGTTTAGGAGAGATGGCAGTGGACTTGTTAGCCAGATGATTAAACACAACCTTGGAGAGTGAGAGGATGCCCGAGGAACAGAGAAAAAGTTTCAAGAACAAGGGTGATACACAGAGCTGTAGTAACTACAGAGGCATGAAGTTAATCAGCCACACTTTGAAGCCATGAGAAAGAGTTGTTGAAGCCAGGTTTAGAAGAGAAGTCACAATCTGTGAGCATCAGTATGGTTTCATGCAAAGAAAGAGTATCACAGAGGCAATGTTTGCTTTAAGATTGGTGATGGAGAAATATAGAGAAGGTCAGAAGGAAATGCACTGTTGTTTTTGTGGATCTAGAGAAGGCATATGATAGTGTCAAGAGAGTAACTGTGTTATTGTATGAGGAAGTGAGGAGTTCCAGAGAAGTATGTGAGGGTGGTGCAGGGCATGTATGAGGACAGTGAGATGGTGGTGAGGTGTGCTTTAGGAGTGACAGATGGAGTCAAGGTGGGGGTGGGATCACATCAGGGATCGGCCCTGAGCCGCTTTTTAGCCCCGTTTCAAGTACAACAACAAAGAACCAGTTTTACGGGCACTTTCCTCCCATGGTGTGTGTTCGCAGTACAGGAACCTCACAAAAGGGGAAGTTTTCAGGAACTCGTAGTGGCCAAAATAAGGCCCTAGTTAGAGGTAGGTACTTCAAACTGGCCCAAAAACTGCTGGGTAGGGTTTAGGATTGAGTTGATGCTAACTGAACAAAACGCAGCATCACAATGTAAACAAAACACAAGGAAATGAGAAGTGACAAATTGGACGAGAAAAAAAGACAACAGTGAAGATCTAATGCTTTAAAAACTTGTAATATAATGCTGCCATGATAACGGAGGGACTGAACAGTTATTGAGCATATGTGGCCGTGCAGTGTGAGCTTCAAGAGAACATGAGCGTTACAGCAGAGCAGCATGGTGCATAACACCAGCCGCAACCGCTGTCCTTCACAGAGATGTGAACTCAAACATCCAGCCAACCAGAGACTGAGTCCCCACTGGTGGTTCTCCCAGAATGCTTCTGCAGCTATGCCATATAATCTCTAATAATTTAAAAGCTAATGTTGCCATTATTGTGGAGAGGAAGGGCCAGATAAATGGCCAGACATGCATCGAGGTAGCATGAGTACAGGGAAGAGGCAAGGCATATGACCGGACTCTCCTTAGCCAGAGAGTGGGTTCACACTGTTGGCCATATGGGTATGAAATCCCCACCGGTACTGCTCACACAGCTATGCCATATAATTGATCCATTCCTCTCCACAATTGTTAAACAACAGCGATGGCAAGTTGGTCCCATGTACTCTATTGTGCATTCATTTCATGCATAATAAGACCCGTTTCCTGTAGTGGAAACGGGGCCCTTGCTTGCAAAGGTGATGGACAGGCTGAAAGTTCAGGCAGGAGTCTTTGGATTTAGGGATAGAAGACATACTGGACAAAGGATGATGAAACTGGAGCTTCCAGACGTAAGGAAAAGAGGAAGACCACAAAGAAGATTCATCAATGCAGTGAAGGTGGACATGGAGAGGGTTGGTGTTGTGGTGTAATCTAGGCATTACATATGTGGAGCCACTAGGGGGCGACACAGACCGGATGTTGTCAGGTGTACAGCATGATAGAGAATAATATGGCGGAGTTCGTGTGTTAATGTGTTGCAGCCAGTCAATAAAGGAGGCTCCGTGTTCACCCAAAGCAGCAGTCTTTATTTATAAAAGAACCCAACACAACATGGTGTCAGAAGTTGGTACGCTTTGAGGTAAGAAAAGTCAGCTTTGCAACCGGCTAGCGGCTATGCCAGACGAAGTTCAAAGAGCTGCAGCTGCGCCAATTGATCCAGTAATGGCGGCGGCTACTCCAGCGGCAACCTTCACCATTAAACCACCGGAGCCCTTCGACTTTGCGAGACCCCAAGAGTGGGAAAAGTGGATAAGACGTTTTGAGCGTTTTAGACTGGCAAGTAACCTGAATAACTCAGCAGAGGCGAACCAAGTAAATACGCTGGTTTATTGCATGGGAGATGAGGCTGATGACGTGCTAAGAGGGCTCGAGCTAACGAGTGTGCAGCGCCAGCAGTACGATGCCGTTAAAACAGTCTTTGATAGACATTTCGTTCCCAGAAAGAACGTGATTTATGAACGAGCAAAATTCAACAAGCGAGTGCAACAGCCGGCAGAACCAGTAGACTCGTTCATAACAGCACTCTATGCGCTGGCAGAAAACTGTGAGTACGGTGCACTTCATGATGACCTCTTGAGAGACAGGCTTGTAGTGGGTCTGAAAGATTCGTCGCTGTCAGAAAGAATGCAGCTTGACAAAGATCTTACCCTAGCTAAAGCTATAACAATGGCAAGACAATCTGAAGAAATAAAACGACAACAAACTGACCTAAGAGGTGAAACTAGCATTAACAGAACAGCCGTGGATGCGGTACACATCAGAAAAGCCAAGCCAAACAAGTTCATAATCAAGGAACAAAAACAGATTAAGTCCTCAAGGCCTCAGCAGACAAAACAAGACAGTAAAGTTTGTTCCAAGTGTGGCAAAGCACCAGCACATGCAACAGTACAGTGCCCAGCTAAAAACACGGAATGCCATAACTGTAAAAAACGTGGACACTATATTAGAGTCTGTAGGTCCAACCCAACTGTGAATGAGGTCACTGACAATGCAGATGGACTTTTTCTGGGTGAAGTGGATCTAGGGGAGGATCCGTGGCTGGCAGACATAAATGTGAGAGGAAATAAAGTGACTTTCAAGTTAGATTCCGGAGCGGACGTCACAGCGGTTTCTGACCAAACATTTGAAATCTTCAAGAAGAAAAATGAACAGTTGGAAAAGGCACAAAAACCACTCTACGGACCGGGTGGAACTGCACTAACCGTGTTGGGGTCTATGACAGAGACTATTACATATGGTGACAAGAGCGCTACTGAGAAAATCTATGTTGTCAAAAATCTGCGCATGGCACTACTGAGTAGAACAGCTTCCGTGAGACTGAAACTAATTGCCAGAATTGACACTATAGACCAAGAGACAGTGAGAAAAGCGTACCCCAAGTTATGCAATGGACTTGGGCTTGTTCAAAAGCCATACACAATTAAACTGAAACCTGATGCTAAGCCCTTTTCGCTCAAGGTGCCAAGGCGTGTGCCACTGCCGCTCATGGGTAAAGTGAAAGAAGAGCTCGAGAGGATGGAAAAGTTGAGAGTTATCAGTCGCGTGGAGCAGCCAACAGATTGGTGCTGTGGCATGGTTGTAGCTCCCAAAAAGGACAAAGAAAAGGTACGTATCTGTGTGGACATGACACCTTTAAACGAGTCAGTGTGTCGCGAAAGATACATCCTCCCATCTGTGGACCAAACGCTAGGCATGCTCACAGGTGCTCAGTATTTTTCAAAGCTTGATGCAAATATGGGATTTTGGCAAATACCACTGTCTAAAGAGTCGGCCTTTCTCACCACATTCATTACACCATTTGGCAGATACCACTTCAACCGTTTGCCATTTGGTATTTCCAGTGCTCCTGAACATTTCCAAAACATGATGGTGACAGAGGTTACATCAGGTCTCGACGGAGTCGTCTGTCACATGGACGATATCCTGGTCTGGGGATCCACCAAGGAGCAGCACGACGCAAGACTGCACGCTGTCTTGAAGCGCGCGGAGAAAGCCGGCGTTACGTTGAATATGTCAAAATGTGAGTTTGGCAAAAGAGAGGTCAAATTTCTTGGGTTTATTGTTTCAGCAGAAGGAATGAGGCCAGATCCAGACAAAACCCAAGCTGTTCAGGACATGAAAGAGCCAAGCAACGTGAGTGAGCTCAGGAGCTTTCTCGGAATGGTGAACCAGCTGGGGAAGTTCATTCCGAACCTTTCTGAAAAGGACAAACCATTGAGAGACTTGCTTTCAACAAAGAACATGTGGTACTGGGGGCATGAACAACAAAATGCGTTTTGTAATCTCAAACAAGAACTGTCCTCTGCTCCTGTATTGCAGCTCTATGACCCAAACAAACCACAGAAAATATCTGCAGATGCCTCTTCATACGGATTGGGGGCAGTCATGCTACAGAAGGAGAGAGACGTGTGGTCACCAGTTGCTTACGCTTCCCGATCATTGACACCTACAGAGCAGCGCTACGCCCAGCTGGAAAAAGAAGTGCTGGCTCTCACGTGGGCCTGCGAAAGATTCAATGACTTTATCCTGGGTCTGCACTTTGAACTAGAAACTGATCATAAGCCACTAGTGAGTCTACTGGGAGGACAAGCTTTGGATGCGCTTCCACCGCGTATACAGAGATTTCGTATGCGCCTAATGAGGTACTCATACACTATAAAGCACATCCCGCGCAAAAGTCTCACCACTGCCGACACGCTCTCACGCTTACCGCTCACAAACAGTGTTACTCACACAGACACAGATCTTATGGAGGACACTAACATTTATGTTGACTCTGTGCTAGAGGGACTCCCTACAAGCAGCAAATATCTTGCAGATCTCCAAGAGCAACTGCAGTCCGACAGCGTCTGTTCACAAGTCATGAAATACTGCACAGAAGGCTGGCCGGATTGTAACCAGCTACAGGGAGCGGTGAAGCACTACTGGTCTGAGAGAGCCGTTTTGAGTGTGCATAACGGACTACTACTGAGAGGCACGAGGTTAGTTATCCCTGCTAACATGAGAAATGCAGTTTTGGATAAGATACATGAGGGCCACCAGGGGGTAGTTAAATGCAGAGAGCGCGCCCGTCAGGCTGTATGGTGGCCAGGTTTAAGCAACCAGATCAGTGAAGTTGTACTCAAATGTAGACAGTGCATGCAGGAAAGAGTTAATGTGAGAGAGCCTTTAATGCCCACAGATTTACCAGAAAGGCCATGGCAGAAGTTGGGAGCTGATTTGTTCACGCTACAAGACAAAAGCTACCTGTTATTAGTGGACTACTTCTCTAGGTATATAGAGATTGCCCAGCTCAGCCCAACTCGCTCTGCCAATGTCATTGTGCATTTAAAGTCTATGTTTGCACGTCACGGAATACCAGAGATACTGATCACGGATAACGGCCCGCAGTTCGCAAGTCAGGAAATGGAAGACTTTGCAAAGGAGTACTGTTTTGAGCACGTGACCAGTAGTCCCAGGTACCCCCAAAGTAACGGTGAGGCTGAAAGAGCTGTCCGAACAGTCAAAAACCTTATCAAAAAAGCCAGTGATCCATACCGAGCACTGTTAGCCTACAGAACCACAGCGTTGGCAAATGGCTACAGCCCAGCACAGCTTCTCATGGGGCGTAGGCTTCGTACCACCCTGCCAATGCTTCCAGAGGCCTTGCAGCCATGCGTGCCGAATCTGCAACAAATTCGTCACATGGAAAAGGAGAGACGGATGAGGCAAACAGAATGTTTCAACAAAAGACACAGAACGAGAGATTTGGATAAACTGTTACCCGGAAACTCTGTTTGGATTACAGATGCGAAAGCACAGGGCACAGTGACATCTGTCCACAAAACTCCACGGTCCTATGTCATCAGTGGACCACAAGGGACAATCAGGAGGAACCGCACTCATCTTGTGCCTATGTCGATACCAAAGACTGAGATGGAACCACAACGGACCCAGTCAAATGGAAAAGACACTCCTACAGAAACTGTTTCTGAGCCCAATGCACAGGAAACACCAGGTGTTGTTAGAACCAGGTCTGGTAGAGAAGTGATAAAACCAAAGAGACTGGATCTGTAGAGTTGCATGTTAATATTCGTGAAAGCAGAGTTGAGTTCTAAAAATGCCTTCCTTAAATAGAAAATAAGAGGCCTTTGCATAATATGTTCTTACATGGCAACTGTGTGAAAAAAAAAAAAAAGAAATGTTACAGATTTGTTAAAGGGGGTGATGTGTTAAATTTATGCTGTCATAGTTAGTTGACAAAAGGGAACGGAAAAAGATCTCATATAAAAATGTATTTTGTGTTTTCAGCTAAAAGGGGTCAACCTAGCTTCAGTAAGGGGGATGTGGTGTAATCTAGGCATTACATATGTGGAGCCACTAGGGGGCGACACAGACCGGATGTTGTCAGGTGTACAGCATGATAGAGAATAATATGGCGGAGTTCGTGTGTTAATGTGTTGCAGCCAGTCAATAAAGGAGGCTCCGTGTTCACCCAAAGCAGCAGTCTTTATTTATAAAAGAACCCAACACAACAGGTGTGGCAGAAAAGGGTGCAAGAAATAGGGTGAGTTGGAGGCAGACGGTCCGCTGTGGAAACTCCTAAAGGGAATAGCTGAAAGAAGAAGAAGATTTGCCGTTGAGGGAACTATTGGACTGGACATCTCCAGCAGCTGGTTGTCTGGCCACCTGATGGATATAAGATGTAATGCAGAAATGATGCACTCTGAACACTGATCGTCACTTCCTTGTGGTAACGTATCGTCACTTCCTGTTTTGCTGTCTGCCTGTGTGGTTTGCTCTCCAGCTCTCCAGCCACTAGCTATGGCTACTACCTCTCTTTCCTCTCCTCCTCTGGTGTGCTCTCTCTGTCAGATGTTTAGCTACACCTCTGCCTCTTTTAGTGATAACGGTAAATGTAATAAATGTTGTCTTTTTGAGGCGCTCGAGGCGAGGTTGTCTGATTTAGAATCCCGGCTCCGCTGCATTGAAACACCGTCTGCGCCAGTTAATCTCGACGGACGCCCATTAGCTGCAGCGGAGCTAGCTAGCTTAGGTCCCACTGTCAGCGGTTCCCCGGCTCTCCTCAGCAGCGAGGAGACTGGGTGGGTGACGGTGAGAAGGAAACCTAGTCGCAAAGCCCCGGTTCACCACCAACCTGTTCACGTTTCTAATCGTTTTTCCCCGCTCAGCGACACACCCGCTGAGGAAAAAACTCTGATCATTGGCGACTCTGTAGTCAGAAACATGAACCTAGAGACTCCAGCGGCCATAGTCACATGCGTTCCTGGGGCCAGAGCAGGCGACATCGAGTCAAATTTGAAAATGCTGGCTAAAAGTAACTCTAAATATTCCACAATTGTTATTCACGCCGGCATTAATGACATCCGTCTCCGGCAGTCGGAAGTCACGAAACTTAATATAGAATCGATGTGTGACTTTGCAAAAACGATGTCTGCCACTGTAGTATTCTCTGGGCCCCTCCCCAATCTGACCAGTGATGACATGTTTAGTCGCTCGTCATCCTTGAACCGCTGGCTGTCTGTGTGGTGTCCTAAAAATGACGTGGGCTACATTGACAATTGGAGCTCTTTTTGGGGAAAACCTGGTCTTTTGAGACGAGACAGCATTTATCCCACTTTGGATAGTGCTTCTCATTTATCTAACAATCTGGCATCTTTTTTATCCAAATTTCCAAAACCCTGACTACTCAGAGTTGGGACCAGGAAGCAGAGTTGCAGTCTCACACGCCTCTCTGCAGCTCCTCTTCATCCGCCACCCCTCAGCTTAGCCCCTGTCTTCCCCATCAGAGAATCGTTGTCTGCTCCCTCCAAAGTAAATAAAAATATAATGTATAAGCGTCCCAAAGTGATAAAGCAAAATATTGGTAAAACTCAAATTAAACATAAAGCCTCTAAATTGAATGATTTGGCCTCTGTTCCTCCTCATAATTTAAAAATTAAATGTGGTTTATTAAATATTAGGTCTCTAACTCCCAAGTCTCTGTTAGTCCATGATCTGTTAATTGATCATCAGATTGATTTAATTTCCCTTACAGAGACTTGGTTAGGACAAGAGGATTATGTTGGTTTAAATGAATCAACTCCCTCTGGTTATTTAAACTGTCAAAATCCCAGAAGTTCTGGTCGTGGAGGAGGAGTAGCAACAATTTACCATTCCAAATTACTAGTTAATGTAAAGCAAAAAACATGTTATAATTCCTTTGAGGGCCTGGTCCTCAGTGTTGGGCACTTTAGCAATTTCAGGTTAAACCCAATTTTATTTGCTATAGTTTATCGTCCCCCATCAACCTATTCAGAATTTTTATCCGAATTTGCTGATTTCTTAGCTGATTTAGTGCTGAAATCTGATAGAATAATTATAGTAGGGGACTTTAATATACATGTGGATGTAGCTAGTGACTGCCTTAATGTGGCTTTTAATTCAATATTAGACTCGATTGGGTTTTCTCAGAAAGTAGGAAATTCTACTCATTACCTCCACCATACATTGGACCTTGTTCTGACATATGGCATAGAAATAGAAAATCTTGTAGTGTCTCCTCATAACCCTGTACTGTCAGACCATTGTCTGTTAACCTTTGATTTTACTATTTCTGACTATTTGGCTCCTAAAGAAAAATATTATCACAGTAGATGCCTCTCAGATGATGCTGTTTCCAAATTTATGCAGATTGTTTCCTCTATGCCATGTGTCAACACAACGGAAATAAGCTATAGACAGCTTGCTCCTTCTGTAATTGATAACATGGTGGATAGTGTTTCAGCTTCTCTGCATCAGGCTCTAGACTTGGTGGCCCCCTTAAAAAAGAAAAAGTCTAATCAGAGATTTTTAACTCCTTGGTTCAACACAGAAACTCGTAGCTTAAAACAGAAGACTCGTCAATTAGAAAGAAAATGGTGCTCTACTAATTTAGATGAAATCTATTTAGCTTGGAGAAATCATCTTTTAATTTATAAAAAATCTCTTAGAAAAGCTAGAACGAGTTATTACTCTGCATTAATAGAAGAGAACAAGAATAATCCCAGGTTTCTTTTCAGTACTGTAGCCAGGTTGACAAAGAGTCAGGACTCTGTCAATCCTAGCATCCCCTTAGAGCTTACTAGTCAGGACTTTATGAACTTTTTCAATAATAAAATTTCATCCATCAGAGATAAAATCAATCAGATTCTTCCCACAGTTAACTTAAATACTGTAACTACTACAACTCCTTCTATTGATGTCTGTCTTGATGAGTTTACTCCAATCGGCCTTTGTGAGTTAGACAAAATAGTTTCCTCATCCAAACCTTCAACTTGTCTTTTAGACCCTATTCCTACCAGGTTATTTAAAGAAGTCTTCCCACTTATTGGGAGCTTTATTCTTCATATAATCAATTCTTCATTGACTTTAGGCCATGTACCGCAGGCTTTTAAAACGGCTGTAATTAAACCCTTACTCAAAAAGCCAACGCTAGATCCAGGAGCTTTAGCTAACTATAGACCAATCTCTAATCTCCCTTTCATTTCAAAAATCTTAGAAAGAGTTGTTGCTACGCAATTATTTGAACACCTGCAGGGAAATGGTTTACTTGAAGAGTTTCAATCTGGGTTTAGAATCCATCATAGTACTGAAACAGCCTTAGCGAAGGTCACTAACGACCTCCTCATTGCATCTGATAATGGACTAGTTTCTGTACTTGTCCTTTTAGATCTTAGTGCAGCTTTTGATACTATTGATCATAATATTCTACTTGATAGATTAGAACACTATGTTGGACTTAATGGAACTTCGTTGCAGTGGTTTAGATCTTATTTATCTGATAGGTTCCAGTTTGTTCATGTAAATGATGAGTTTTCTTTCAGCTCAAAGCTTAGTCATGGAGTTCCACAGGGATCTGTGCTAGGCCCTACTCTTTTTAGTTTATATATGCTTCCGTTAGGCAACATTATTAGAAAGCACTGTATACATTTTCATTGTTATGCAGATGACACACAATTATACCTGTCAATGAAGCCAGATGATAGTAATCAATTAGCCAAGTTAGAAGCCTGTCTTAAGGAAATCAAAGCTTGGATGACTTGTAATTTCCTGCTATTAAATTCAGATAAGACTGAAGTCATTCTTGTTGGTCCAAAAAACCTTAGAAATTCCTTTCCAAATCAAACTTTCAGTTTGGATGCAGTTACTCTTTCTCTTAATAGCTCTGTGAGGAACCTTGGAGTTATTTTTGATCAGGATTTGTCCTTCAATTCACATATTAAATTTGTTTCTAAGACTGCCTTCTATCATTTGCGTAATATTGCCAAGATTAGGAGCATCTTGTCTCAGAGTGATGCTGAGAAGCTGATCCATGCTTTTGTTAGCTCGAGATTAGATTATTGTAATTCTTTATTATCAGGCTGTCCTAAAACATCTTTAAAAAGTCTTCAGCTGATCCAAAATGCTGCAGCAAGAGTTTTAACAGGTACTAGAAAGAGAGATCATATCTCTCCGGTTCTGGCCTCCCTTCATTGGCTTCCCATAGAGTTTAGAATTAAGTTTAAAATCCTTCTTCTTACTTACAAAGCTCTAAACAATCAGGCTCCTTTTTATTTAAAAGATCTGATACTACCGTATCATCCTAACAGAGCACTATGCTCCCAAAATGCAGGATTACTTGTAATACCTAGAATCTCCAAAAGTACAATGGGAGGCAGAGCCTTCAGTTATCAAGCTCCTCTCCTGTGGAATCAGCTGCCAATCTGGATTCGGGAGTCAGACTCGATCTCTGTTTTTAAGAATAGGGCTAAAACCTACCTTTTTGATATAGCCTACAATTAGGGAGGGATCATGTGTTTCTGAACCCTCCCTTAGTTATGCTGCTAATAGGTTTAGTCAGCCGGGGGACCTCCAGTAATGCACTGGGCCTCACTCCTTTCCTCACTCTCTATGAAATATTTTTTTTTTTGCTGGTCATTAACATTTGTTTGTTCTCTCCCATAGATTGAGTCCCCATCGTGCTGTTTGCTCTCTACATGTCTGTTCTTTTCTTCTTCTCTATCCCCTCACCCCCCAGCCAGTCGCAGCAGATGACTGCCCCTCCCTGAGCCTGGTTCTGCTGGAGGTTTCCTCCTGTTAAAAGGGAGTTTTTCCTCTCCACCGTCGCCAAGTGCTTGCTCACAGGGGATCGTCTGATTGCTGGGGTCTTTCTGCAACTGTGGGGGTCCCCCCTACAGTTGATAGTGCTATGAGATGACTGTTGTTGTGAAATGGCGCTATATAAATAAAGTTGAATTGAATTGAATTGAATTGAATTGAATTGGTGACACTTTTTGTATTGGGAAACTAGCTCCATCTTGTATAATGTTTATAATTAAGGGGCACACATGCCTACATCTTAACTATAATACATAGATCTGCTAGATACCAAACAAACAAACTGTTGACCAGTGTTGGGAGTAACGTGTTTCTGTTAGGCTTTACTGTAACACCACCACTTTTGCTGTAATGTGCTGTGTAACAAAATTACTGTTTAAAAATTCAGTAATGCATTACAATTACTGACATTTGATCAGATGTGTTACTTGTTATGACCCCTTGTGCGCCATTATGCAGTGCACAGAGGGAGGAATGAAAACCCACGTGCAGGAGTAGATTTGTGCACTTTATTAAACAAAACCCCAAACTTTGTACAGCAAAACAGTCACATAATAAACAGAAGGTTGATATAATAGCAATGAAGGCCCCCAGAGAAACAGGGACGCCACCCGGATGCTCAGCAGCCCAAGAGAGGGGAATGCCTAGTGCCACTGAACAGCTGTTGGCACAAAGAGAAAGGCAAACATGGACTTATGGGCTGGAGTGATCCTGGGTGGTCCGTGCTGTCCGGTGGATGAGGGCGAAGCAGAAATAGCCGCTAACACCAAATAACCAGCAACAGTTTGGTAGCGTTACAGAAGACTAAAAGTCAGGCTGAAAGTAATCATAGGGGGTGAAGGCTAACATACACAGTGGAACACGCTGCTGTGAATGAAGCACAATGCTCCGGCGATCTTTTCCTACTCTAACAGAGCTTAAGTAATAATCATACTAATGAGGGAAGAGACTGCCGGTGTGGAAGAGCATGAGATGGCTCAACTGAAACCAGGTGTGTATGAGTGAGTGTCAGAGTATGTGAATGGAAGTGAATGAGGCATGTGTGTATGTGTGTGAGACACCGACAATGAAAAACAGCTGATGACACTGACAGGAGGAGGGGGCGTGGCCGAGCTGTCTGGGAGCAGAGGACCCAAAGAGCTCCCTGAAGCGCCTGATGGAAAATAGCCAATAAGAAGAGACAAATAGCCCCAGTGTCAGAAATGGGTTTTGAACCACCAAACCCAGGTTCATGACAGACCCCGCCCCCAAGGGGTGGGGCCTAGACACCCAAGTGCCACCAGCAAAAAACATAATAAGGGACCCCCCCCCCCCCCCGAGGAAAACAACCACCCAGGGTGGGAGGTGGGGGAAATCCAGTTAGGAGGGAAGCAACAAGTGAATAATACAAAATAATATACAAATATAATAAGGTAAACCTCCTAACAGCCCCCAGTCTAAGACACTAACCCCCCTCCCCCAAGAGTCCAAAGTTCAGGGGGCCGACCAGAATCCCAGGCCACAGACATGGTGAGGGGTGACTGACCAGGTGACCTGCCCAAGTCCCAAGCCCAGCAGGCAACCTGCAGAACAGCGTCAGGCGGCCTGCCAGGACTGATGGACCACCCGACCCGAAGGCCAAGTCTTTCAGACCGGGGAACTTGGAAGTAGGTGGCCAGGCCAAGGGATAGGAGCCCCCCCTGCCCTCTAAGGCTTGGAGCAGGGGGACCATAGCACCTGCGATGGTACTGGTCTGGGACATAGCTGCACCCGTGATGGTCCCGGTCTGGGACAGCGTTGCACCGGTGGTGGACTCTGGCTGGAGCTCTGCTGCACCGGCGGTGGACTCCGGCTGGAGCTCTGCTGCACCGGCGGTGGACTCCGGCTGGAACTCTGCTGCACCCGCAGTGGGCTCCAGCTGGAGTACCATTGCACCTGTGGTGGTCCCCATCGGGACCTCATTGCTCCCGCGGTGGCCTCCCCAGTGAGGGAGGTAGGGTTCTTCACGAACCCAGGCACTGAACCCAGATCCTCGGCGGCCTCTGGAGGGATCGGCTGCTCTCCGGCGACCCTGGCAAAGAGCTCCGAACCCAGAGGGAGAGAGAAAGAGACCGAGTCAGGGTCGCCGGCAGTGGCAAAGCCTGATGAGGTGGCCCTGAGAGCTACTGTGAGCTGCCCCGGGCCCTCCTCACCTTGAGTCGGGCAGTGTGACTTCAACATAGATATAGGAGACATTATGGAGCACACTTGCCTGAACTCGGGCTCCACCAATGTCCAGGTCTCCAGCAATCTAGGGTGCGCGGGTTCTATCAGTCTGCCAGGTGCTGCACCCACGTCGACCTCTGCTGAGGCAGCTGAGCTCATGTCGCCGTCATCTGCAGGCACCCCAGATTGCAGCAGCTCCTCTCCGGCGACCCTAGGAAGGAGCTCGGAGAAGATGGGAGAGGTGTAGCATCATCTCACTTTGGCTCAGCAATAATTATTCTTCTGCTTAAAGACATTTTGTTTCGTCCAGGAGAAAGCCAGTCAAAAACTGCTCTTCTTCCCCAGGCCACAACAAAAATCTATTCCTTTGTTAAAACCAGCCTAAGGAATTCCACCTATGTCCGGCTTTGGTTTTATTGCCCCCATAAACATGCAACAGATCTGGCCACACAGATCCACAACTCAGTCAATTTCCTTAAACTCTGGGACATGCTGGATTTAACCAGTGAACTTTAAAGTACATTATTACAAACTCAATTCTAAACCTTCTCTTCTTTTCAGGACTATGAAAAGCAAATGGACTCTGATGTTTTTAATGTGGAAAATCAATAATATGTGTGAAATGCATTAATCTCTGATTTTATATATATGCATGTTAAAAATGTTTAAATGAATGTTTATTCCTGCATGTTGATTTAGAAGCACTGCTTATAAGATACATTAAGGTTAGTTTAGTTATACATAAGTGTGTAAAAGCGTATTCCAATGTATTTAAAATTGTGTGTACTCATGTGGACCGATATCCCATTTCACCCAGTTTTCACGGAGCCCCAGCTTCTTCATCCTATTGGTCCCTCGCAGACAAAGCCTGTCATTGGACTAAAGTTCGTCAAGCCTGCCCACGAAGGACGCTCATTGGCTGAGATTCCGATCAACCCGAGAGCCTGCGAAAGCTCAACAGAACATATAAAAGGAGCGAAACCCCCTGCTATTTTCTCTTTTGTCTTTTGGATTCAACTCTTTCGGCTCCTCTTTTTCGATGCTCTCTTTGGACGCTCTTCTTTGTCTATTGTCTACACACAGCAAGAAAGAACTTTGGGAAGAACAAAGACTTCTACCACGTGTCGCTTTTCCGAGCACAGAGCAGATAACTCGTAATTTGTTTATGTAACTTTGTATTTTAATTTTTTTTTCTTTTTCTCTTAAATGCCTAGGAATTCCTATTTCTTTGAGCTCAATTCTTAATCGGAGTTAAACTCCAATTTTTATTTATCATTTTTTTCTTTGTTAAACTTTCTGTAAAACCACCGTTTGTTTTAATTTTAATGTAAGTTTTAATCTTGACTTTATTTTTATAATATTTTTCTTGACCAATCACACACCAGAAGCTATTATTTTTATCTAAAGTCCGAAACTCTTTAATTTGAGATTGGATTAGATATCTTTAATTAATTATTATCAAAGGCCTCTGAGAAGACGCAGCTCTCATCACACGCTGAAGAAACATCGGCACCATCTGGCTCAGATCCAAGTACAACTGTGGGTCATTCAGCCAAAATCCAGCCACTTCGACCGCTTGACTTTGAAGGTCGAACTGTGGACCCTGAAATATCTGCGGGCAGATATTTCCCCCAACATCCACGAAATCTTGGGCTGAGGACGACGAAAGCACTTTGACCAGATCATCGAGGAATCACGTGAGCTGCAAACTTTAATTCATCTGCTGAATTAAACGTCTGAGGTTCGGTAATAATTTGTGTATCTAATCAGATGTAAATTAAGAAGCCATTAACATAACTCTTCTTTTCATTAAAATTCCGTTTTTATTTTCTTAAGATTAATCCAGGACTTTTCATATAATTAGTAGACTTTCTCCATAAATTTGCGTTGTTTCCATAATCTGTTAACTCAAACTGATAGAAATTCATTTCTCAGTTTAACCCTGGTTCCGAAAATATTGACATTGTTAATCTATCATTTACAAGATTGATTTTATGACTAATGAAATTACTGCAATGTCTGTTAATCATTTCGTTTAATAAATATGTGAAAATGAGAGAAGTTGTTGAGAATTTATTTCATTCTGAGTCTGTTTCAAGCACAGGTATCGAATTCACGGAAAAATTTTTGAGACTGATTATTAATTTATTTATTGAGTGATTAACAGGTATAAAGTGAAATTAAAATTAAAATTGCTTCTTAAAGATAGAAGCTGGTGCCCCTATGAGTGTTATTGGCTTTTCTGGTGTATATGAAATGAGATTTGATCTCAGATTCCAATACATCAATATAAATTAAATAATTCATACCTGATCATATTTATTAATTTTCATATATTTTCCCCTACAGAGGAAAGGCGGTTAGGGTCGCTGGCAGCGGTGGAGCCTGGCGAGGGCAGTTCGGATGCAGCTGAGGGCTGCACCTGACTCTCCTCCCCAAGAGCCAGGCAAGATCTCTCCACAACTGACAAGAGAATTACAGGAGAGGTTACTTCCCTGTACTCAAGCTCCACCGCCGTCCAGGCCTCCGATGATGCCGATGACGACGTCCTGGACCCAGTCTGCTGGAGGTCTGGTCCAGAGTGTGACTCTGCTGCAGTGGACCCAGCAGCAGGCGTGAAGGTGGTTGCCATCTCGGTGCCCCCTATGCACCGTCTTCCACGCCACCGACTCATCTGGCGTGGCGGCCGGGATTGCCTTGCCACTGGCCCTGGAACTGGGCTCTCCAGGAACTCAGGTTTTTCTCCCCTAGGGCAACCTGGTTCTGGAGCCAGCAAACTCGTAGGGACACACATCAAGGGTTGGGAGAGGTCAGGTGAAGAGCTACTATATTCCACTGGAGTGGAGCACTCAGGGGACTGCACACCCCGAGACTCCTGGCCAGGGGACAGGCAAAATTGTTCATCAAAAGTGAAAGTTAGATGAGAAAAAAACTTGCCTGTTCCCCGGGCTCTGGATATCCCCAATGGCCTCCGAGGCGTCTTCCCTCCTCTCCGAGCGTTCCTCCGCCATCCAGCGGTTGATGAGGGTGAGCAAAGCCAGTCTCTCTTCCTCTGTCATCATACCCATGGATTGGGCGGCCCCGGGCCGGAGCATTCTGTTATGACCCCTCATGGGCCAATACGCAGTGCACAGAGGGAGGAATGAAAACCCACAAGCAGGAGTAGATTTGTGCACTTTATTAAACAAAACCCCAAACTTTGTACAGCAAAACAGTCACATAATAAACAGAAGGTTGATATAATAGCAATGAAGGCCCCCAGAGAAACAAGGACACCACCCGTACGCTCAGCAGCCCAAGAGAGGGGAATGCCTAGTGCCACTGAACAGCTGTTGGCACAAAGAGAAAGGCAAACATGGACTTATGGGCTGGAGCAATCCTGGGTGGTCCATGCTGTCTGGTGGTTGAGGGCGAAGCAGAAACAGCCGCTAGCACCAAATAACCAGCAACAGTTTGGTAGCATTAGAGAAGACTAAAAGTCAGGCTGAAAGTAAGCGTAGGGGGTGAAGGCTAACATATGTGTTCATATGTTAACCTATGTTAGCATAATGAAGCACAATGCTCTGGCGATCTCTTCCTACTCTAACAGAGCTTAAGTAATAATCATACTAATGAGGGAAGAGACCACCGGTGTGGAAGAGCATGAGCTGGATTAATTGAAACCAGGTGTGCATGAGTGAGTGTCAGAGTATGTGAATGGAAGTGAATGAGGCATGTGTGTATGTGTGTGAGACACCGACAATGAAAAACAGCTGATGACACTGACAGGAGGAGGGGGTGTGGCCAAGCTGTCAGGGAGCGGGGGACCCAAAGAGCTCCCTGAAGCGCCTGATGGAAAATAGCCAATAAGAAGAGACAAATAGCCCCAGTGTCAGAAATGGGTTTTGAACCACCAAACCCAGGTTCATGACATTACTCGCGTTACTCGTTTTATTAATATGGATAGATATTTTTAACGCAAATAAATTGACCCTACCATAGCTGGTGCAACTGTCAGTCTCCTCCATGGGTCACTTTCCTGTCCTGCCCCAGTTCATGCCGCAGCCTGGTAGGAAGAAATATCGTGGTGGTGGCGACTTCTCATATTGAGCCCTGATCGCCTGTTGTCCAAGCGGTGAGTAACCCCCAACAGCTCCTACCTCTGTGGTTAAACATGAGTATTTTTTGAGCAAGAATCTCACATTTAATGTCCACATTAAATGCATTTAAAGTTTTCTTACGCACAGAGAAAAAGTGACTATGATTTGTTGCAGTAAAGAACAACTTCTTCTAAGCGATGAACTTTCATTTATCTGTGCTTCCTGTTTTATTTTATCGTATTCATTTACATGCTGTTGTGATATGCAACTATTTCATGGAAGTAAATCCTCCAATAAATATGCATTTTTAATGGGCTGGTCCAGGGGTGTCAAACATTTTGCTCGTGGGCCAAAAACTGCCCACCAGCGGGTCGAAAATTTTCTCTGTGAATTTGCAGCTTTATTTCTTGTAAATTTCTGACTTTCTACTGATTACAATAGTTTATGTAAATCTGAGACATTTTTCTCTGTAAGATGAGGCTTTTTTCTCATCAGTTTTCTTTTTCTTCCTTTTTCTGATGAGAACAAGGGGTTCTTGATCTTGCTATGTGTGCAAGATGATTGAAGTATGCATTTAAAAGTTACGTGAAAGTTACTTTTCCAAGTAACTAGTTACTTTAATCATGCAGTAACTCAAAAGTAACAGTTACTTTTGAAAAGAAGTAACTAGTAACTAGTTACTGTTTTTTTTTTTAATAACTTGCCCAACTCTGCTGTTGACATCACTGTTTGAGCACTTGGACCAAGCAAAGTAGCTCACATCCTCCCAGCTGGGATGTCTGTTTGCCTCCATCTTTTTATCACTTCACATGCTTCTAATCAGGATTCTTTGTGTGACTGTTTTTCTCCAAAAATATAAAAAAAAAAATCAAATTTAAAAAAATTTGAAAGCACTGATACAAAACAAAAAAGCTGCCCTTCAAAATTACATAAAAATACACACATCAAGTCTTTGTATCGCATCCAATATTAATGCACTGTTGAATATGGTTCAGGAACATCCTTGTGTCCCCCGAGGCAAAAGGGATGCGATCTTTCCTCTCACATTACTGATGTCTGTCAGTATCAGGCCTCTCTTTCGCTGTCTCTCTATCTTTTTTCTTTTTCAGTGTTTCCTCTCTGGCAAATGGTGTAACCACTCCCGCTTGTGCAAGACAGACATGTCCATTGTCTACTTTATTACTCAATTCTGCCAGCCCCTCTCACAAGGCAGACTGTCAGTCAAAGCCCAGATAAAACAAGACGAAGAAAAAAGGATAAAGGCACTGATGGTAGTATAATATTGGAACTGGCAGAAAATAAAGTGGAGATAAACTCCGGTTTGAACAAGGACTAGAGGAGCAAAAGTGGGAGTCACTTATGTGTGAGTGTACGTTTGTGGGCTTGTGACTGCATTGTTTTGTGCGCACAGATTTCACAGAAATAGAAAATGCTGACCTCTGTGCTCATTACTGTGCTTTGTCTGCTACCAGAAAGATCATGCTACACTGACAAACTGTTACCACACATTCACCCCTTTGGTCGTACATTCACCTGCAAAACCTGCTGACAGACAGGAAAGTATGGAAGCGTTTTTGAAAAAGAAAAAAAAAAAAAACACTGCAGAAAAGTTCCAAAGAAAGGATGAGACAGCTATGCATCTTGCAACTTATTCAACAGGAACTTGTGAAATGAATACAGCACATTCATATGGAGAACTGTGACAGAATGCTGTAGGATTATCCGAGAGGCTTATGCTGTTCATCACTCAGAACTATTCTTCATAAAGAGTAATGCAGTACAGAGAAGTGGGAAAGAACTACAGCATTTATTACCACTGCCAAGGAGGTTAATGTGATCAGGGTGGTTTGTGTCATGAGCTGAACACTGGAGGTTTCCGCCACCCTCAGTGTCATGACCTTTCTCTATATTTGTTGTATTTTGTGCTTTTTGATTTCTGCATATCTCATTTTGTTTCTTATTTTCCTCATCTCCTTGTTTATGTCATCATAGTTTTGTTACTCTTTTATTAGTTTGTATTTATTTCTCAGTCCTTACTGGTTATTTAATTCTGTATATCATACTGTGTTGTGCTCTCTCTCTGGATTGACAGCTGTCAGTGGCACTTCTGGGTTTTTGCTCCATTGTGGGCGGTGTCCCTGTCAGCTGTCAGTCCCGTCTTCTTCCCTCTCATTGCTCCCAGCTGACACAAATTTGTGATCATTGTTTTCTCCTGCCCGCTCATGGTATCCACACCTGCTATCATTTGTGTCAATTTATTTCTGGCCCTATTTAGGAACTGTTATTTCTCTCATTCATTGCTGGACTCTCAAGTGCTATTCCCCGTCAGAACCCCTTCCTTTTCTGGCGACCAACCTGCCAACTCCAATTTCGCCTCATTGTAAGTTTTGTTTTCGTGCACTGTTTGAACTTGTGTTTTTTCATTAAATACCACAAACTAGCAGTCAAGCGTCTGGATCTTCCTCCCTGCCCCGAGGGGCGATTCATGACAGTTTGTCAGTTTGTTAGCAGGATTATGCAAGAACAACTGGATGGATTTTGATCAAATTTTCACCAGAGATGGCCTTTGGGGTATGGATGAACTCATTTAATTTTGGAGGTGACCTGAGAGTGCATACCTCTGCCAAGGCTCTATCTCGCAATGTTCCCTGAGTGCTGTGACGGACTGACTCAGTTCAACAGCTCTCTGTGGCACTCTGGGTTCTGCTACTCCACATCCTGTGTGCCTCAGCTTCCGTGCTCTCACCTTCCTGAAAACTTCCTTGGATTCCCATGAAAGCCTGCAAAACATTCATGATTTTTATTACCTGCTTGGACCTTCTCCCGTGCCTCTCCTCAGTGCTTGCCTGTCTCCCTTGTTTGTCTTTGGATATCCTGTGCCTGTGGCCACCTGGAAAACAAGTAAAGATCAGCTATTGCAAATCCATTAACCAGCTTCCCATAGAAAAATCCCTGGGCCCGGGGTATCTCCATACCTACCTCCAAGCTGCCGTTAATTACTGGATCCTTTTGCCATCTCGACACCTGCAATTACACTCACCCTGAAGTTGACTCCTTCTCACCAGTTCCAAACTCCTCCAATCTGTAAATGGACAATCAATACTCAACCTAATAATAAACTCACCACTGGTTCTTCAACCCTTCCCCAAAAAGTGGATCCTTCCAACATATCCTCACCGTACAGTAGGGTAGACTCTCACCTCAAAATAATGTTTACAAAATTATTCTAATGGTACAACAAGGTTTGATGGGGTGAGTGGGTGGACCATATTGCCTGCAACATCTCTTTTTTTTTGGTGGGAACACTGGGGCACAGCAGTTGTGATGGCTGTGACCTCGGTCCCAGCAGCGAATCACAGGGTGCAACTTTAGCCATCAACAACAAATCACCCTGTGGTTGGCTGTTGGTATAGGGGTCATGGTCACTGTGGTTGTGCCCTTTTCAGTGTTCCTACAAAGAGCAAGGAAGTTACATAGCATGGCTTTAATAACTAACGTGTATCACATCTTAGGTTTTAAATGCTGTTGCTAAACAATACGAGACTTTAAAGTCTACATGTGCTCCCCACTTGCGGCTATATTTAATGTAGCATTCTTAATATTATAGAGGCATTACCAGTATTTTGTAAGGTTGCCATCAGATATCAACACTCTCTTCCTCCTCTCATAAAACCATCTTACACTGTACAACTGAACAGATGAGAAAGTCAGATGGTAATGTGCGGTGAAAAGATCTGCTGTTGATTTCATGCAAGTCCCACTGCAGCTGCTGAGGACTGTACATGTCCGCGCGTGCGTGAGTCTTATTAGTGGGCCGCCATGCATGCATGTGTGTGTATAAAAGACATGGAAACCAGCCAATAGAGCCACAGTGTTAAAAGCTTGTACCCATTTGGCAGCTGGTGCTGGCAGGTAATCCAGTCGAGTGAAGGAGAGACTGCATGCCAGAAACAGATTTGCTTAGAATAAAAAAGGTGAATAGGAAAGAAGTAGAGAGAAATTTGTGAGTGATGCAACTATTTGCCTAAGCCTGTGGAGTCATTTGATGCAACTAGTTTTACACATTACAGTTAAATACTGTATGTGCTATAAAAGAAAATGAAAATGACATATTTGCCAATTAGAGCCAACATCAAATATATTTTCATAGAGAAAGAAACTAAATCTTTGTATAACACTAATTTTACTCCTTTGTCTGTTTTTACAGTGCAGGAATTCCTTAACACCTTTGGCCTTCAGGAAAAAAAAAATTGTGAGTACAACACCACACCAGTTTGTTTGTCTAGCAGTGTGAGCAGACATTTTTGACTCCTTTTTTAAATTGGCTTTCTTGTTTGACTTTGCAATACCCGTTGTCTGCCCATCAAATCAAATCGATTCACAATACTATGATCAGTCAGCTGAAAAGTCTGCCATACCACCGGCACACAAACCAAGCTCTGTGGCCAGGTCTGTAATGTTACTGAAAAGAACAAGAATGATTTAATACCGGGGGGAGAAGTTTAAGAGTATGTAGTATTGCAAGAGACTCATAGGTAAGGCAAGAGGTTTTCAAAATGTGGCTGTTTTCAAAATGTGCAGTGCCTCTCTCCATCTCCCCCCTCACCCCCCCTTCTCTGAGGACATCAGCCCCCCACCCCCCACATCACTGTGACTACAGACCAGGTTAAGAAACAGCTGGACAGACTCTGTCAGCGGAAGGCTGCGGCCCCTTATGGCATCTCTGCCAGGATCCTTAGGACCTGTGCCAACAAGCTAGCTCCGGTACTGAAACACCTGTACAACCTGAGCCCAAGTCTGGAGAGAATACCGGTGCTGTGGAAGACGTCTTGCCTGGTTCCTGTCCCCAAGAGGTTGTCTCCATCTGACCTGAATGACTATCAACCAGTTGCCCTCACATCCCATGCAATGAAGGTCCTGGAGAGACTGGTCTTAGCCCACATGAGGCCACAGGTGAAGACATGGCTGGACCCTCTGCAGTTTGCATATCAGCCCTATTTAGGAGTTGAAGATGCAGTCATCTACCTGCTGCAACGAGCCCATCTGCACCTGGATGGCGGAGGAGACACTGTGAGAATCACATTCTTTGATTTCTCCAGTGCCTTTAACATCATCCAGCCACTGCTGCTGGGTGAGAAGCTGCAGGTGATGGGGGTCAATAGCTCTGTGATCTCCTGGATTACTGAGTACCTGGCAGGCAGGCCAGAGTTTGTCCGGCTGGGCAGTGTCTTGTCCGACATGGTGGTTAGTGATACAGGACCTCCACAGTGGACTGTGCTTTCTCTTTTTCCTTTCACTTTATACACCACCAACTTTCAGTACAACACCGAGTCATGCTATTTGCAGAAATTCTCTGATGACTCAGCTGTTGTTGGGTGTATAAGAGGGGGAGAATAGGGAGAGTACAGGGCACTGGTAGATAGACTTATGAAGTGGACAGAGCAGAATCTCCTGAGGCTGAACATCAGCAAGACCAGAAAGATGGTGATTGACTTCAGGAAGGACACCTTCACAGCCATTGCAGATTCGGGGCGAGGATGTGGAGGTAGTTGAAGACTACAAATACCTGGGTGTCATGATCAGCAACGGACTGGACTGGAAATAAAACACCAATGCTGTATACAAGAAGGGGATGAGCAGACTCTACTTCCTGAGGAAGCTGAGATCTTTCAACTTGTGCAACAGGATGCTGGAGCTTTTCTACCAAGCCATTGTTGCCAGCGCCATCTTCTTTGCTGCTGTCTGTTGGGGTAGTAGTACCAGAGCCAGTGACACCAACAGACTTGTCAAGATCATCAAGAGGGCTGGCTCTGTAATTGGTCTCAGGCTGGAGACTTTTGAGACTGTGGTGGGGAGGAGGACACTAAATAAACTGCGATCCATCATGGACAAACTTGATCACCCTCTCCACCTCACACTGGACAGACAGCGGAGCACTTTCTCCAGTAGAATACTACAATTTCACTGTTGAACGGTCAGGTACGGGAAATCTTCCCTGCCACACACTATTTCACTGTACAATAACACTCTGATGTTGTACTCTGGTCATAACTATACTACCATACTGCACTTTATGGTCTAATTGGTGCCTCACATTTCACCCTGCACCTGATAGTCCTGCATTGTACAGCTAGTATAATTCATATATCTCTACGGGTCACCATCTATTCATTTATGATATATATAAGTTTTTTAGAAGTTTTACTCACGATGGATAATCTCTTTGTCTATTATGCTGTGTGTGTTTCCGTCATTTTGTTGTCTAATGTCATGCTGCTGTTACACTGTAATTTCCCAGTTTGGGATCAATAAAGTACATCCTTTTAGATCTTAGTGCAGCTTTTGATACTATTGATCATAATATTCTACTTGATAGATTAGAACACTATGTTGGACTTAATGGAACTTCGTTGCAGTGGTTTAGATCTTATTTATCTGATAGGTTCCAGTTTGTTCATGTAAATGATGAGTTTTCTCTCAGCTCAAAGCTTAGTCATGGAGTTCCACAGGGATCTGTGCTTGGCCCTACTCTTTTTAGTTTATATATGCTTCCGTTAGGCAACATTATTAGAAAGCACTGTATACATTTTCACTGTTATGCAGATGACACACAATTATACCTGTCAATGAAGCCAGATGATACTAATCAATTAGCCAAGTTAGAAGCCTGTCTTAAGGAAATCAAAGTTTGGATGACTTGTAATTTCCTGCTATTAAATTCAGATAAGACTGAAGTCATTCTTGTTGGTCCAAAAAACCTTAGAAATTCCTTTCCAAATCAAACTTTCAGTTTGGATGCAGTTACTCTTTCTCTTAATAGCTCTGTGAGGAACCTTGGAGTTATTTTTGATCAGGATTTGTCCTTCAATTCACATATTAAATTTGTTTCTAAGACTGCCTTCTATCATTTGCGTAATATTGCCAAGATTAGGAGCATCTTGTCTCAGAGTGATGCTGAGAAGCTGATCCACGCTTTTGTTAGCTCGAGATTAGATTATTGTAATTCTTTATTATCAGGTTGTCCTAAAACATCTTTAAAAAGTCTTCAGCTGATCCAAAATGCTGCAGCAAGAGTTTTAACAGGTACTAGAAAGAGAGATCATATCTCTCCGGTTCTGGCCTCCCTTCATTGGCTTCCCATAGAGTTTAGAATTAAGTTTAAAATCCTTCTTCTTACTTACAAAGCTCTAAACAATCAGGCTCCTTTTTATTTAAAAGATCTGATACTACCGTATCATCCTAACAGAGCACTACGCTCCCAAAATGCAGGTTTACTTGTAATACCTAGAATCTCCAAAAGTACAATGGGAGGCAGAGCCTTCAGTTATCAAGCTCCTCTCCTGTGGAATCAGCTGCCAATCTGGATTCGGGAGTCAGATTCGATCTCTGTTTTTAAGAATAGGGCTAAAACCTACCTTTTTGATATAGCCTACAATTAGGGAGGGATCATGTGTTTTCTGAACCCTCCCTTAGTTATGCTGCTAATAGGTTTAGTCAGCCGGGGGACCTCCAGTAATGCACTGGGCCTCACTCCTTTCCTCACTCTCTATGAAATATTTTTTTTTTGCTGGTCATTAACATTTGTTTGTTCTCTCCCATAGATTGAGTCCCCATCGTGCTGTTTGCTCTCTACATGTCTGTTCTTTTCTTCTTCTCTATCCCCTCACCCCCCAGCCAGTCGCAGCAGATGACTGCCCCTCCCTGAGCCTGGTTCTGCTGGAGGTTTCTTCCTGTTAAAAGGGAGTTTTTCCTCTCCACCGTCGCCAAGTGCTTGCTCACAGGGGATCGCCTGATTGCTGGGGTCTTTCTGCAACTGTGGGGGTCCTCCCTACAGTTGATAGTGCTATGAGATGACTGTTGTTGTGAAGTGGCGCTATATAAATAAAGTTGAATCTTGTAGACGCTGGGATAATCATCTCAGACTGGATGCAGAGGGTAAACAGATGAGGACAATAGGTATTGAGATGGGAGAGATTATGGTGATGTAGCAAGAAGGAGTAGCTGGGGGACAGTGGGGGGAGAGTGGTTGAATGTATTGTGATGCGAGATTTCATGAAGATGGGAGATGGAGGGAGGATATAAAAGGAGAGACCCTGGTGTATTGTAGAGATGCTTTTCTGTGTATGACTGAAGGAGAGTGAATAAAGTCATCTGCTGCGCAAGTCTGGCTCTGTTATTTGCACTCTCCACCCTGTGACCCTTGACGAATTAAGGAACACGAGGCAAGAACCCCGGAGTCGGCCCGGACAGGAAGCCCCAGCAACGCAGCAAGCATCCCAGAGACGGCCTGGACGGAAAGCCCCAGCAACGGGTGCGTGGTTTCGGTCAAACTACCAGACTTCTGGCTGCACAACCCGCGGTCTTGGTTCCACCACACCGAGGCTCAGTTTGCCCTCTGGGAAATAACGGCAGACAACACCAGATATTACTATGTGGTTGCAGTGCTGGACGCTCGCACATCTCAGCAAGTAGCAAGCCTGCTCCAACAGCCTCCAGCCCACGATAAATACGGGGCTCTCAAGGCCGCGCTGACCCGGCGCTACACGCTCTCGGACTGTGAGAGAGCAGAGAGGCTCCTGAGGCGCTCCGAGTTAGGAGATGGGTCGGCGGTTGAACTGATGGAGAGGATGTTGGCGTTGATGGGCACGGACGACGGGCATTTTCTGTTTGCCCACCTTTTCCTCCAGAACCTCCCAACAGAGGCAAAAGCGGTCCTGGCCAACTCACCGTTGCTGGCTGTGCGTGACTACTGTGCGCTAGCCCAGGAGGCAGATCGGATCATCCTCACCACCAGAGCCCTCCCAGTGAACGTGGCGGCATCGGAACCCAGTGAGACGATCAGCGGAGGCGAGGAGCCGGCGACGGTAGCGGCAGCGGGGGCCAGGAAGCGCCAGAGAGACACGCTCTGCTTCTACCACCTCTGGTTTGGAGAGAACGCAAGCAGATGTGTGCCACCGTGCCAATTCAAGCGTTCGGGAAATGCCAAGGCTGGCAGTCAGTAGCAGCTGTGACCACCGGCGAAGAGAACAAGCTGCTGCTCTACGTGACGGACTCGCTCTTGGGGAGACGGTTCCCCGTAGACACCGGCTCCCAAAAGAGCCTCATCCTGCCGTCCTACGCCAACCGGCTAGCAGGAGCTAGCGGCCCCAAGCTGGTAGCCGTAACTGACTCGGACATTAGGACTTTTGGTGAGAGAACACTGACTTCATCCCTACATGGCTGTATGTACGAGTGGACTTTCGTCATAGTGGCATTGAGTTTCCCAATCTTGGGAACTGATTTTCTGTGTGCACATGGGTTGCTAGTCGATGTTGCTAACAGGCTCCTGGTTAATGCAATGTCTTTTGATTCTCTCCCCTGTACAGCTCGAGGGGCCGGGCCAATAACACTAGCCAACGTCACAGCTCCAGGCGGTAAGTTCCACACACTGCTCACTCAGTTCCCAGCACTCACGGTCCCGACGTTTTCGGCGGCCATCACTAAACACGGGGTGGAACACTTTATCACCACCACTGGGCCACCTGTTTTCACACGACCTCGGCACCTGGACACAGCTAAACTGGCCATACTGCGTGAGGAGTTTGCCAACTTGGAAAGGCTGGGCATCATCAGGCGCTCAAACAACCCATGGGCATCCCCGCTACACATGGTCCCTAAGGCCGAGGGATCGTGGCGACCGTGCGGAGATTTCCACAGATTGAATAACGCCACAGCGCATGACCACTACCCGATTCCCCATATTCAGGATTTTTCGTTCACCTGGTCCGAGGTTACCACCAGGTCCCGGTGCGCGCGGAGGACATACCCAAAACAGCGGTAATAACTCCGTTTGGCTTGTTTGAGTTTTTACACATGCTCTTCGGATTAAAAGGCGCAGCACAGACATTCCAATGCATGATGGATGCGGTGTTGCGCAATCTGCCGTTTGTGTTTGTCTACCTGGATGATATCCTGGTGGCCAACGCGTCAGAGGACGAACATGTAACTCACCTCAGGACGGTTTTCCGGAGGTTGGAGGAGCACGGGTTAATAATCAACCCGGCGAAATGCCAGTTTGGCGTGACGGGGATTGATTTTTTGGGGCACCGCGTCTCACCGGAGGGAGCGATACCCTTGCCCGACAAGATGCGCGCCGTGGCGAATTTTCCCTGGCCTCAGATGGTCAGGGTGCTGCAAGAGTTTTTGGGGATGGTTAACTTTTATAACCGGTTCCTCCCCCGTGCAGCTCAGCTCATGCAGTCATTGTACGCCGTGCTCAAGAAACGGAAACTCGCGGACAGAGTTGAATGGACTCTGGAGTGGGAGCAGGCATTCTCTGAGGTTAAAACAGCCCTGGCAAACGCCACACTGTTGGCGCACCTGGACCCGGCGGCCCGGATAGTGCTCACTACCGATGCCTCAGACGTGGCCATAGGGGCCGTCGTGGAGCAACTTGTCGCCGGTTCTTGGCAGCCGCTCGCTGTTTTCAGCAGGGCTTTGCGCGACAGTGAGTGTAAATACAGTGCTTTCGACAGAGAGTTGCTGGCTCTCCACCTGGCCATATGCCACTTCCAGTTCTGGCTGGAAGGGCGCAGCTTCACTGCGTTCGTGGACCACAAGCTGCTAACGTTTGTGATGGCCGAGGTTTCGGAACCATGGTCGGGCCGGCAGCAGAGACAGCTGGCCGCAATCTCGGAGTTTACGACCGATATTCAGCATGTGTCAGGTAAACTGAATGTGGTGGCGGACTGCCTCTCACACGCAGTAGTGGCCCCAGTCTGCGTAGGGATAGATTATACAGCCATGGCCGCAGAGCAGATTGGCGATGCAGAAGTGTGCGCGCTCCAGTCTGGACCAACAGGGTTAAGGCTGGAGAGCAGACTACTGCAAGATGGCAGCCCCCCTTAATCTGCGATGTCTCCACGGGATGCCCGCGCCCGGTGGTCCCAGTTGCTTGGTGCCGCCGAGTGTTTGAGTCAGTTCACGCTCTGGCGCACCCTGGAGTGCACGCGTCAGTCAAAACTGTGAGAGTGAAGTTCGTTTGGCCAGGCCTGCGCAAACAAGTGAAAGAGTGGGCTGCAGCCTGCGTAGCGTGCCAACGAGCCAAAGTACACAGACACACGAAGGCCCCTTTGGAGCCGTTTCGTATACTGGCTAAGAGGTTCGACCATGTTCACGTGGACCTCGTGGGCCACCTCCCGCCATCACAGGGGTGCACGCACCTTCCGACAGTGGTGGACCACACCACACGCTGGCCAGAAGCAGTCCCGCTGGCGGCAACCGCGTCCGCGGACGTGGCGCACGCTTTTTTTGACAACATGGGTGGCACGTTTTGGCATCCTATCGGACATTACATCTGATAGGGGCCCTCAGTTTTTTTCTGACTTCTGGTCCGCGATGGCCCATAGCCTGGGTGTTGCAATTCATCGCACAACCGCGTACAACCCACAGGCCAATGGGTTATGCAAGCGTTTCCATAGGTCACTGAAAGCAGCACTCAGGGCTTCGCTGATGGATGCAAATTGGGTTGACCGGTTGCCGTGGGTTTTGTTAGGATTGCGTTCCGCACCAAAAGAGGATTTTTTTTTTTTTTTTGTTACTTATTTGTACCCGTAGGTAGATTTGGTTTGCAGTCTGGTGACAAGCCACCGGCTGCTGGTCGCTGCGTGCGCGAGCGCCCTAAACCTGCATGTTTTTGGTGTGCGGGAGGAAACCGGAGAAATCCCGGAGTAAACCCACGCAACACGGGGAGAACATGCAAACTCCACACAGCTCACTGTTGGTCGGGGGCTGGGATCGAACCCACGATCTCATGATCCCCGCGATCCCCCGGCCGAGGGTAAAACTGTGCTGCCACAGTGCTAAACCACTGCGCCACCGTGCAGCCCAAAGATTTGGAGGCTTCCCCGGCGGAGCTTGTTTTTTCTCAGCCACTGTGGCTCCCCGAGGAATTTTTACCAGATAATTCCGCTCCGGACAACTGTCTGTCTCAGTGTTTGCAGCATAGCGCAGATACAGGCACGCTGCTGGGCCCGGCCCACCACTGCTTTCCACGCGCTTTTGTGCCAAAAACTTTGAAGAACGCGGTGTTCATGTTTGTCAGGCACGATGCCCACCTCCCCATATTGCGCCCACCCTACGATGGCCCGTTCAGAGTACTGAAACCAGGGGACAAACATTTTTTGTTAGACTTGGGGGGGTCGTCGGGAGAAAATATGTATAGACAGACTTAAGCCCGCCTTTGTGGTGGCGGACGAGCAAGTGATGTTGGCTCGTGCCCCTCGGCGTGGAAGACCCCCACGGAGAACTCCCCAGGTAAACGATTCATCAGAGCAGCCACACGGGCAAGTCGAATGCCCCCCCCCTCACCATTGCCCACCTGCAGACAGACACACCCCCAAGAGCCCCCCACCGGCACAGCAGCGTCGCAGAGGCAGAGAACCCCCGTTACAGCAGATACGGGAGGAGACTGAAGCCAAAAGGACGTGAGGATTGAAACTCGGTCTGAGATTGGGGGGGGGGGGGTGTAGACACTGGGATAATCATCTCAGACTGGATGCAGAGGATAAACAGATGAGGACAATAGGTATTGAGATGGGAGAGATTATGGTGATGTAGCAGGAAGGAGTAGCTGGGGGACGGGGGGGAGAATGGTTGAATGTATTGTGATGTGAGATTTCATGCAGATGGAAGATGGAGGGAGGATATAAAAGGAGAGACCCTGGTGTATTGTAGAGATGCTTTTCTGTGTATGACTGAAGAAGAGTGAATAAAGTGGTCTGCTGCGCAAGTCTGGCTCCGTTATTTGCACTCTCCACAATCTATCTATTTATCTATCTATTTTTTATTCATAACCAATGGCTCCCTTTGAAATTGACAAAAATGTAATCACAATAAAGTAAAATAAAATGCAAGAGAGCAAGAGAGAGAGAGATGATGCTTATTAAGTATAAATTTACTTGAAAACAGTGCAGTGCAAAACTTTTTTACTTTGTATAATTTTTTCCTTGGTTTGGTTCCCTTTCACACTCAAAAATTCAAGTGGACCAAATTGTGTCACGTTAAATCCTATGAGACTTACGTCAAAACGTTTTTTGTTCTTATTGGTCAGATTTTTTTGCCTTGAGAACAGGAAAGGTAAGGAATTAGGATGACTACAGTGCATTTATGCATTTCTGGGGAGAAAATAATACAAATTGTAGCATAATCTACAGGGTTTTTCATTGCCCTGGTTATTGTTTATTACATTACGTGCATATACAGTGGGGCAAAAAAGTATTTAGTCAGCCACCAATTGTGCAAGTTCTCCCACTTAAAAGATGAGAGAGGTCTCCAATTTTCATCATAGGTATACCTCAGCTATGAGAGACAAAATGAGAAAAAAAAATCCAGAAAGTCACATTGAAGGATTTTTAATGAATTAATTGGTAAATTCCTCTGTAAAATAAGTATTTGGTCAATCCCAAAAGTTCATCTCAATACTTTGTTATATACCCTTTGCTGGCAATGACAGAGGTCAAACGTTTTCTGTAAGTCTTCACAAGGTTTTCACACACTGTTGCTGGTATTTTGGCCCATTCCTCCATGCAGATCTCCTCTAGAGCAGTGATGTTTTTGGGCTGTCGCTGGGCAACACGGACTTTCAACTCCCTCCAAAGATTTTCTATGTGGTTGAGATCTGGAGACTGGCTAGGCCACTCCAGGACCTTGAAATGCTTCTTACGAAGCCACTCCTTCATTGCCCGGGCAGTGTGTTTGGGATCATTGTCATGCTGAAAGACCCAGCCACATTTCATCTTCAATGCCCTTGCTGATGGAAGGAGGTTTTCACTCAAAATCTCACGATACATGGCTCCATTCATTCTTTCCTTTACACGGATCAGTCGTCCTGGTCCCTTTGCAGAAAAACAGCCCCAAAGTATGATGTTTCCACCCCCATGCTTCACAGTAGGTATGGTGTTCTTTCTCCTCCAAACATGACAAGTTGAGTTTTCATCAAAAAGTTCTATTTTGGTTTCATCTGACCATATGACATTCTCCCAGTCCTCTTCTGGATCATCCAAATGCTCTCTAGCAAACTTCAGACGGGCCTGGACATGTACTGGCTTAAGCAGGGGGACACGTCTGGCACTGCAGGATTTGAGTCCCTGGCGGCGTAGTGTGTTTCTGATGTAGCCTTTGTTACTTTGGTCCCAGCTCTCTGCAGGTCATTCACTAGGTCCCCCTGTGTGGTTCTGGGATTTTTGCTGACCGTTCTCGTGATCATTTTGACCCCACGGGGTGAGATCTTGTGTGGAGCCCCAGATCGAGGAAGATTATCAGTGGTCTTGTATGCCTTCCATTTTCTAATAATTGCTCCCACAGTTGATTTCTTCACACCAAGCTGCTTACCTATTGCAGATTCAGTCTTCTCAGCCTGGTGCAGGTCTACAATTTTGTTTCTGGTGTCCTTTGACAGCTCTTTGGTCTTGGCCATAGTGGAGTTTGGAGTCTGACTGTTTGAGGTTGTGGACAGGTGTCTTTTATACTGATAATGAGTTCAAGCAGGTGCCATTAATACAGGTAACAAGTAGAGGACAGAGGAGCCTCTCAAAGAAGAAGTTACAGGTCTGTGAGAGCCAGAAATCTTCCTTGTTTGTAGTTGACCAAATACTTATTTTCCACCATAATTTGCAAATAAATTCTTTAAAAATCAGACAATGTGATTTTCTGGATTTTTTTTCCTCATTTTGTCTCTCATAGTTGAGGTATACCTATGATGAAAATTGGAGACCTCTCTCATCTTTTAAGTGGGAAAAATTGCACAATTGGTGGCTGACTAAATACTTTTTTGCCCCACTGTACTACTTTTGGCAAATCATACGGTTTGAAAATTAAGCACGACTATGGATGGAAAATAACATGTTAACATTCATTAATCCTCCAGAACCATGACATGATCAGCCACAAATATTTTCAAAGATCCATCAGGTATGTCCATCCATCCATCTTCTTCCGCTTAATCCTTTTCGGGTCGCGGGGGGTGGGGGGGCTGGAGCCTATCCCAGCATCTTTGGGCGAGAGGCAGGGTACACCCTGGACAGATCGCCAGTCCATCGCAGGGCCAACACAGACAGACAGACAGCCATTCACTCTCACAGTCATACCTAAGGACAATTTAGAATCCCCAGTTTTGACGCCAATTAACCTAACTTGCATGTTTTTTGGGTTTTTTTTTTTTTGGCATGTGGGAGGAAACCGGAGAAATCCCGGAGTAAACCCATGCAGACACGGGGAGAACATGCAAACTCACTGTTGATCGGGGGCTGGGATCGAACCCAGGATCCCCCGGCCAAGGGTAAGTTGCTGTGCTGCCACAGTGCTAAAACCACTCCGCCACCGTGCTGTCCCATCAGGTATGTATCGTGGCATAAAATGTTATACCATTTGCCGCTGGTCCTGCTTTAATACAGTCCCTTTCTCACCTGCAGGACTGCACCAGAGTTCGCCAGTTGATTCAAATCAAGACCACCTCTTTCAGGAGGTCTCGGTATAGCTGGTTTGGTGAGCACCTGAGTGCGATTACCGTGTTCTCACCAGACAAAACAAACTGCACCAATGGAGAAAACAAACTTGAGTTTGATTGAAATGAACTAAAGCCTGTAGGTGTGAAAGCACCCTTATATGAAAGCGTTGCAAATTTAATAGATGAAAACAAACTGAGAGAAACTAGTTCCAAAGACATGTATTGTAAAAACTAGGATGATTTAGATTTATGTTTTAGGCTCAATCATGCCTTGTGTCTCCATGCAGACTTTTTTTTGTCCAAAAATATATCAAAATAACTTTTCAATAGTTGAGGTTGTCACGTTAGGCAGTAAACAAGCACATTCTTTTTAGACAGTGAAAATATAAATGTGGGCTGGGCAATAAAGCTATTTGGTTATGGTCAGAGAAAGATTGTGGGTTGGCATTAAACACGTTTTTTACAGCAGGGACATCTGCTGGTGTTATGTGGTGTGATGGTCAAAAGGCCTTTTTGGTTGGAACGGTTGGACATAACAACAGGCTCTTCAAAGCAGACATGCAGAATCTGACACCTTTGTTATACCACTGGCATTAAAATGAGCATACATTACAAAAGAAAAGAAATATCTATCAAACACGTATTGTGCTTCAGGACTTCAACTTTATATTCTGCTGTTGTGATTTGTAAACTTTCCCAGAGTAAGAGATCACTCACTTTATGGCTGCACGATGAATTTATGAATGCATAAAACTCCTTTTGGGGCTTTCTATCTGTTTTCCCTGTGCTGCACTGAGTGCAAAACCACTAGAGAGCTTTCAGTTTAATTTAGCTTTTTAAGAGGCTGAAAAATGACAGTTTTGGCTTGTTCATGTCCAGCAGGTATAGTCTGGCATATTAGAATGCTCATATTGGCCATTTGGTCCACAAAAATAGTATTATAGCTCATCTGGGAAAGAGAATGAATGTCTATCAACTTTCATGGCAATTTGTCCACTTATGTAAACAGAGCTCTAACATTAACAGGATTCACTGAGGGAGCTTTCACACCTAACCCTTTTGGTCCATACTTTCAGAGTTTGCAGTTTGATTTGGACCAAAATTGTATGTGTGAAGCCTCCCCTGAACCACAGTCTGGACCAAAGAGCCGAAATGTGGTCCGGCAAAAAGAAGTGGTCTCAGTCCGGATTAAACTGAACCTTGGTCCAGTTTTTTTAGTGTGAAAGCAGAAAGGTTCAGACCAAGCAAGTTAAGGCAGCTGATAAGAGGGGAAATGACCCATGGTAACACTCGGAGAGAGGAAATTTGGCCATTAGTGGCATAAATAGTAGGGGTGGGGGAAATAATGCAGATACAAACAATTCTGAATCGATGCACAAATGTCAAGATTCTATTTCTTAAATATTAATAATTAATAAAGTAATTAATTTTGACGGAACAAAAAAAGTGGAACTGTACCGGTCGGACTGTTTATGGTGACACACAAAACAGAGACACACGGAACAGCGCCCAAGTCATGACACAAACTCCTCATTTTATTTAAATCTGGGTGTTCACATCAGTTTCCTGGAGTATCGCTGTCATACTGTGTGGACATATAGACTGTAGATTGTGTTCACTGCACGCGTGTGAATTGCGGTCGTGTGGCAGACAGCCCCTGCGCCTAACAGCGAAGTGGGACACCCAACCGGCACACTGCATAGCCACGGCTAGACCAAAACCTGGAACCACTGAAGACGGTGAGTAGGAATGCTTCCATTTTACATTGGAAGTCTCATATTTATATGTTAGAAATCACATGTATTTTTGACTGAAAAAAGATACATCATTAATTCTGAATGGAATCATGAGGTGCCTCAACAGTCCCACCTCTAATAAGTAGTCACTTAAAAAAATCATAAAAAATATAGAAACTTTACAGATATTTTCAGAGAAGATGCAACAGAGTTTCTGAAAAAAAAATGGATGTGAAATGCCACTTGAAAATCATCAAAGCTAATGAGAAGGAAGCTCTGGATAATATCCTAGCCTCGCTACACTAATTCTATTATGATGGAGTCTTTCATAATTTTAACTTGAAGTGTGGTTAACGATGTGTCACATCGTTGCAGAAAATACCTTGAAGGGTGAGTAGCATATTTGTTAACTACCGGTCTGTGCTAACAGGACAAACATCGTCATGACAACAAAACAGATGTTCACTAAACTAGTTCACCAACTTATATGATGGTGTCTTCCTCTGTTTCAACTTACTGTAGTGTGGTTACCAAAGCTGCAGGTGAGTATCATGTTTAAATTTGTTAAGCTTGCTAGGAAAAGGAGCAGTGTGAAACCAAACCTAACCGGACCAAATGTAGACAGAGGGCCATATTACAATGATGGGGTCAGTTAATCAATTGTCACTGACGCAGAACACATTTATGGCCATGTCCGAGTTCATTTCCTTATCACAATGGTGTAAAAAAAACCTTTCCACTGGTGCATGATGCAAAGAGGCCGGTCTAATCATCCAGAGGTGTGTTTTGGATAATCCAATCTGAAGGGCTCCTTCCATCCCTTTAATGCAAAGAGGTGCATTATCTGAAGTGTATTCTGATCATGACGGTTTAAGACGGGTTTTGTGCTGACCAAAGCCTGTGTGTGTGAGCCAAAATACACGTGATAGTAATGCTGCTTGGTAATAAGGAAGATATCAGTCACAGTTGATGCCCAGTTAGTTATGTTAAAAACAATAAATGGTGAAGAACGGGCTGGAAAATCAGCTGAATGGGCACGGACGGTCATCCGCGCACTTTTCAGACAGACTTTTCGCCGTGCGACAATGTTTTTCTGTCGGCACATTGTTTGTTTTTTATGCATTGTGTCACGTCATCAAATTACCAGTAGACAGTCCGCTCACTATGCGTTCGAAGGAGGTGCCTCATTTCAAAGAGGTGTGGTGGCGTACAATCTAATGCGCATTACTATTATAGTGGATTTCATGAGAATCCGCTTTTGATCAGGAAAAAGGAAGTCTGTCGTCAGAAGCGTATTGTTTAATGCTGTTTCTGTGGCGTGTTTTGACATCGCGCAGCTCCAGAGCTCAGAAATCGGCACGTGCTGGGATCTTGTAACAGTCATAATCGCCCGTCATTTTAATTGTATGATGATAGTTTTTATTCATTTCATCCACACTCTCACTTTAATTGCGGACTTGCAGTCTATAGATTAGGCATTAATGTATGATTTTTTTTTAGGGTAATGAATGAATGAACATGGACCATGTGTGCCAGTGTGTTCCAATGCGATGTGCGGCACACAGGAGGGTTTGTTTTCATCGCGGACTTATTAGGCATTAATGTGTTTATTTTTGAATGAATGAACAAGGAGTGTGCAGCAGTTTACTTTTCTCCCCAAAAGACAGGAGATGCGTCCACATCTGCATCGGCTGTGCACCCCAGGTTTTCAGCCAAGCAAGCTCCACGACAGCCACCCGTCAGCCACTGGCAGAGACTGCTGAAAGTGGGCTTGCTTTATGGTGGGGGCCAGAGGCGGAAGATTGCCTCCTTCCCTCCTACCCAGGACAGATAGGGGGAGACCCTCAGTCGGCGAAAGCAGTAGGAGAGAGAGCACTCCATCTCCCCACAGCTGGGAACAACTTCCATGCCATTGTTAATGAAAGTCTGTGAAAGTTTGCACAGGCATCATCCTCTTTTCTTCACGTCTGTGTTGCATCCATGCACATATTAAACAGTTCAGCTCATTTTTTCAACCCATTCTTCACCATTTGTTGTTTCAAACATAACTAACTGTGCATCACCTGTGACAGTCGTCTTCCTTATTACCAAGCAGCATTACTATCGTGTGCATTTTGGCTCACACACACAGGCTTTGGTCAGCACAAAACCCATCTTAAACCGTCATGATCAGAATTCACTTTAGGTAATGCACCCTTTGCATCCCAAGGGATGGGAAGGAGCGCTTTGGATTGGATTATCTAAAACACACCTCTGAATGATTACACCGGCCTCTTTGTGTCATGTGCCGGAGGAAAGGTCATTTTTATGCCGTTGTGATAAGGAAATTAACTTGGAAATGCCCCTAAACGTGTTCTGAGTCAGACAACGGATCAACCGACCCCGTCGTTGTAATACGGCCCCATGACTGTCCCAGTGCTGCCGTTTCTTGAGCTCCGGAGCTGCGTCATGTCGAAACACGCTGCTGAAATATCATTAAACAATGCATTTCTGATGATAGACCTCCTTTTCCTGATCAAAAGCGGATTCTCATGGAATGCACTATAATAGTGTAATGCACATTAGATTGTGTGCCGCCACACCTCTTTTAAATGAGGCACCTCCTCCAAGCACTTGGCGGGGGCACTGTCTACTGCTAATTTGATGGTGTGACACAAGGCGTAAAAACAGACAATGCGCTGACAGAAACTAACAAAAACACTGGCGCACGGTGGAAAGTCTGTAAAAAGTGTGCGGATGATCATCAAAATAGGGCCCAATGTAACAAAAAAATGAATCTTGGTCCAGACCTTGGTGCGGACTTTCAGGTGTGAAAACACCCTTTATGTGAATGATGAATATCTCCACACTGCATAATAATCTCTCAAATCATCCCAATGGTGAGTATTTTTAGCCTGGAATGACAAAGAGCACAGTCACTATTGCATGACTAAAACCAAGACTTACTGCAAAGTAAAAGACATTAACATTAGTCATTGGTATTTATGGTTGCCATTATACACCATAGCTAAACTAGTACACACAAATCTGATCTAATATCACCAGTGATTCAAGCAATGCACCAATACTGTAATTTTTACCCTTTTCAAAGTAACTGGACTTGAGTCGTAACAATAAGAAGCAATGCTCCAGGCAGTCCATCCCCTCCATCATTAATGCAGCACCAAATGATGACATTTATAATGCAGGAACAGTATTTAAATAGACTTTTATTCTCTGTGATCCATTTGGTCTGGATAGAACAGGTATTTGCCTTTATACTGGTTGCTCTTTTTATTCACTATAAATAATATTTGGCTTATTCAGTTCAAGCCAAGGATATTACATACTCTTTTGATGGTCAATAGTTGGAGTAAAAATATTAGGAAGAGGACTCTGACCTGTTCCAACATATAATGCGGAAATAAAAGTGGCCACTGGACAAACTACTTCAGTACTCACCTTTTTCGATTTCAGAATGCATGTGCCTATTCATTCACAGTTTCTTCTGACTTCATTTTATCTTTCTTTCTGGCTTTTTATGCTGAGAGAAATAGCTGCCATCTCGCTGTAACTTTCACTATTTTTACAGCAACAGTCCAACGAAACCAGGCTGATATGAGATTAAAGTTAATGCAGTTTTATGTTTGTGTCTATGCATGTACTGTAACATGTACATATTTATAACTGTACAGCACATAAAAGTGCATATGCATTCACAGCCTACTCAAACGTGTAGGAGGAAGCTTGAGTGACAGTAGATAAAACAGGTCAGCTTGTTGAGTCAGAGGTGCAGGTTTGGCTTGAATTGTAACTCCTGATGTGTTTTGTTCCTTGGAGAGCAGATGTGTCTTCATGTCAGCGTTTCTACCTTCTGTTTATACAGTATATGGCTGGCTGCAAGCCACTGGCCAACTGCAAAACACACATTATTTTTTTTTTTAAATAAATGGATTCATGAAGTTTGGGGAAATGAAGTTGGAATCACCACTCTAATAATCTGCATTTTCTAATATTTAATAGAATTCAGGTTGACCTAATTATGAAGCACCTGAAGCAAACGCAGGTTAGGCTGCATCTGGGAGCAGAAAAATAAAAACTGTCAAAAGTATTTATGATGACAAATTCAGTCATTAAAGGTGGACTACGTAGAAATTGTAATTACTGGCATCACCAGATGGCAGTAATGAACCTTCATCCACTAGGCTGGAGCAAATTTGATATTTTTTTTTTTTTTCCTGATGACCCATGATAACTTCTTCAAGTTTCTCTACTCCAAGTGAACTGGTAATTACCCAGCCAGCATGTCCATGTAGGCCCCAACAAAGGTTAAATCTGGGCTGTCTTATGGGTCCCATGTGGGCTTTGTTATGTCTGGGAATCAGAAAATGACTAACAGAGAGTGGTGCTTGCTTGAAACACAAACTTTATTACAAACTGTTCATAAACTTACAATATCTGTTTGCTACGGGAGGCTGATTGCCATGGAGCCAAGAGAGAAGAGGGAAGAGGCTGTAAGATGGCCGACCCTCACATTATATGAGCTCGCCATGATGACATCACCAAACGGCTGCATCATCATCCTGATGCCAACCAACCCTGTGGTTCCTTACACCACATTCAGCTCCCCCCCGCCCCCACCACCGGAAAAAGAGAACAGTAAGCATGAACTAATTAACCCTCCCCACTTTGGTACAAGTAAACCCCGAAAATTAACTAGGGCCAACGGGTAGACTACTGCGTAGCCCAGTGTGGCTGAGTGGTTTATTCTGCTACTATGTTGGCAGCCATGCCCCTAGCTAAACAGTCTTTTTTTTCCATTGAAGAAGGCAGTTCAGTTAAAGGAGCCTTAAGGCGAGCTCGTGGTGGATGCAACCCTGGAGGCGCCAGCAGTAGCAGGCCTGCGTGTCATCCCGCTGGAGCCGCAGCAGGCTCGTTAACAATGTCCCAGCCAGGATCCCACACCAGCTGGGTCAGCTCCAATGCTGCGTCTTGATCCATGGCAGCTGTTCTTACCTTCCGTAGACGGCTGGCTTGCCATCTCGATCCATCCGCCATCTGAACGATGGCTGATCTGAGCTGCGTGGCGATCTTCATGGGTGTCGGTGGTGGTGATGCTGTTAAGGCCGGCTGTGGGTCTGGTTGCTTGGTTCTAAGGACCTGAACCCAGTCCATCACTTCGAGTGGTGCTCTGTTTGGCTGCATTCTGCATTGTGGTCGTGATGGTGTGAGTCTCATGTCTGCTATGGGGCATCCACCAGGTTGTGGTGGTGATGCTACATCCTGTTGGGTCATGGACTCTTCATCATGCATCTCAGCGGTGGCTCCTGAAGGCTGATGCCGGTTGTGGATTCGAAAGACGTCCACTGGTTCTACTGCATTCTGTTCGGTCGTGGACTCTTCATCTTTTAGCTCAGCGGCGGCTCCTGGAGGCTGGTGCCGGGCATGGATTCGGAAGCAGTCTGGTTTCTTCTCTCCCTCATCTGATGCTGGTTGAGGTCGGGGTGATGTGTCATCATCGCCATTGGTAGAACTTGCGCTGGGTTGTTGTGTCCCGGGATTCCCAATTGATGCAGGCTCCCTCTCCTGCAGCTCTGCAGCAGCTCCCTGAAGCTTATGCTGGGTGAGGATCTGAGGCGAGTCCAGTTGCTGCTCTGTCTCCATGTTGTGTTCGCTGTCTGTGCTATATTCTCTGGCTGTACTCATGTCCGTGAAGACACACTCTCCCTCCTGTGATGAGGCTGCAGCTCAATAATCCTCGTGCTGGACGGGGACCTGCTCCAGGTCCAGTGTGGTTGTGGATTGAGGCTCTAGTGGCTGCTCCAGTCCTGCTGGGTTCTGTTTGGCATGTGGCGCGAGGCAGGGAGTGGCTGCGTCCACATCTGAGTGCAGTGGATCTGGACTGTCATTGGTCCACCCGGGAACTGTGAAGGAGAAGCCCAGTTCACAGAGCAAATCCCACCCCATAACGTTATCACCCTGGCGTGTCACCTGGAACTGGAACGCTGGGATTTTTCTGTCGCCATATTGCACTGCGAAGGTGATTTCTCTGCTGGTCTTGGAGCATCCGTCATCCAGCAGTTCAACCACTTCAGGTCGCCGGGGAGTAAGCCTTCTAACTGTGGCCTTGTTTACCAGGGACTGCAAGGCAGAGGTGGACATTATTATTGATACACTGATGCCGTCAAGATTCACTACAAACTGCAGTCCTGACCAATTCTCCGGGACACATTATATGAGCTCAGTGTGATGACATCACCAAACGGCTGCATCATCACGCCAATGCCAACCAACCCTGTGGTTCCTTACAGCACAGGTTTGTTTGCAGGTTCCATGTTGGCCTGTACCTGTGGTACAGGTGTGCAGGTAATCTGTTTACCTGCTTTAAACCTATCAAGTTCCAGATGGGTTTAATGTGGGTGAGCAGGTTTCAGTATCACTTGTGCCATAGACAAAATTATGCAAAAAGTCACAAATTTATTTAAAAAAAAAATTAAAACTAATATGAAAAAAGTGACAAATTTCCAAAACAGCAAATTTATAAGAAAAAGTCAAAAAAAAATTATGAGAAAAAAGTGAAAATTGAGGAGAAAAAAAGTTACAAATTTACAAGAAAAAAATTGTAAAATTACTTGAAGAGTTACAAACTTACAAGAAAATTAAGCAAATTTACAGGAAAAAAGTCACATTTATGAGGAAAAAATTTGAAAAAGTTGCAAATTAACAAAAAAGTAGTAAATATATGAGGAAATAAATTAAAAATTTATAAGAAAAAAAATTCAAAATTTATGAGGAAAAGTTGTAAGTTTACAGTTAAAAAAATTCAACATTTTAAAGAAAATTCTAAATGTACAAAAAAATGTCCAAAATTTATCAGAAAAACTCACAAATTTACATAATGATTAATAATGTTACTTTTATGACGGATGTAGTAGGACACACACGTTCCAGAAAGTTCAACTTTTCTCTCGTCAGTCTACAGAGTATTTTCCCAGAAGTCTTGGGGATAATCACAATGTTTTCTGGCAAAACTGAGACAAGCCTTTATGTTCTTTTTGCTCAACAGTGGTTTTCGTCTTGGAACTCTGCCATGCAGGCCATTTTTGCCCCGTCTCTTTTATTATGGTGGAGTCATGAACACTGGACTTAACTGAGGCAAGAGAGGCCTGCAGTTCTTTCCATGTTGCTGTGGGGTCTTTTGTGACCTCTTGGATGAGTCGTCGTTGCACTCTTGGGGTAATTTTGGTTTGCCGGCCACTCCTGGGAAGGTTCACCACTGTTCCATGTTTCACCATTTGTGGCTAATGGCTCTCACTGTGGTTTGCTAGCATTCCAAAGCTTTAGAAATGGCTTTATAACCTTTTCTAGACTGATGGATCTCTTTTTTTTTGGTTTCTCATTTGTTCCTGAATTTCTTTGGATGGCAGCATGATGTCTAGCTTTTGAGGATCTTTTGGTCTATTTCACTTTCTCAGGCAGGTCCTATTTAAGTGATTTCTTGATTGAGAACAGGTGTGGCAGTAATCAGGCCTGGGTGTGGCTAGAGAAATTGAATTCAGCTTTTCAAAGATGTGACAAACCACAGTTAATTTATGTTTTAACAGAGAAAGCAATCACTTTTTCACACAGGGCCATGTAGGTTTGAATTTTTTTTTACCTTTAATTATAAACACCTTCATTTAAAAACTGCATTTTGTGCTTACTTGTGTTATCTTTGTCTCATATTTAAATTTGTTTGATGATCTGAAACATTTAAGTGCGACAAACGTACAAAAATGAGAAATCAGGAAGGGGGCAAACACTTTTTCACATCACTGAATCTTTTCTTTCACTTGCGTTTCAGCTTAATTTCCTGATGGACTATGAAGAAGTGTGTTCATGACCCTTTTACCAGTATGCCACGTGAGCCCACCTTGCCCATGTAGGGACTTGTCTCTGCAAAGAAACAAGCTCAGGACTCCTTGAGGTGAGGTTTTTTTTAATCACCCACTTTGTTTTTAAGATAAGATAAGATAAGATAAGCCTTTATTAGTCCCACAATGGGGAAATTCCAGGATTGCAACAGCACAGGGATAGCAACACTCAGAGCAGTAATTAAGAAGATAAGGAAGATATAAATAAGAACAGTGGATATACATACATACACATAAATATATAAATATATTTACAATGTGCTGAGCATTGTAGCAAGATGGAATAAACAGCATAACCGTCTACTTAGTTATCCTACAGAGTATGGATATGTACCCATACATATTGTCACCTTCTGTAGCGACCAATATTGTCCTAGTTGCATATACTGGAGGGGACCATTGTGTAAGTCTATTGCGTCTTTTGCATTCAATACTATTAGGTTGTCACGTTTTTTTGCTATCTCTGCGAGCAGCCCTGCTTAGGTTATACAGTCTGACAGCCGTAGGTAGGGAGGACCTGCGAAACCTCTCGGTTGCGCACCTAGGATGATGTAGTCTACTGCTAAATGAGCTCCTCAGTGCGTTCAGTATATCCTGCATAGGGTGGGACTCGGACTCCAGCAGAGATGACAGTTTAGCCACCATCCTTCTCTCTCCTATCTCCTCCACTGGGTCAGGGCGCTGCCCCAGGACAGAGCTAGCTCTCTTGATCAGTTTGTTCAGTCTCTTCCTATCGGCTGCTGTAATGCCACTGCCCCAGCAGACCACTCCAAAAGTGATGGCTGATGCCACCACCGTGTCATAGAATGTCTTCAGCAGCACCCCTTGTACACCAAAAGACCTGAGTCTCCTCAGTAGGAACAACCTGCGCTGTCCCTTCTTGTAGAGTGTGTCGGTATTGTGTGACCAGTCTAGTTTATTGTTCAAATGAACACCCAGGTACTTATAGGATGTCACCATCTCAATGTCTGTTCCCTGGATGTTTACTGGTGCTGTGAGGGGTTGTCCTTGCCTGCGGCAGTCCACCACCAGCTCCTTAGTTTTCCTCGCGTTGATCTGGAGGCAGTTCCGATGGCACCAGTCCACGAAGTCCTGGATAAGTCCTCTGTACTCAGCTTCATCTCCGTTAGAGATGAGGCCGATGATCGCAGAGTCGTCGGAGAACTTCTGTAGATGGCAGTGTGTTGTGTTGTGTGAGAAGTCTGCAGTATAAAGGGTGAACAGGAAGGGAGCCAAAACCATTCCCTGGGGGGCCCCCGTGCTACCGATGATCGTGTCGGACACACAGTCCCTGGTTCTCACAAACTGTGGCCGGTTAGTGAGGTAGTCCAGGATCCATGATGACAGGTGCTGGTCCACCCCTGTGCACAGCAGCTTGTCCTTCAGGATCATCGGTTGGATGGTGTTGAAAGCACTGGAGAAGCCAAAGAACATGATCCTCACCGCGTTCCCGGGCTTCTAACTAACTAACTAACCTGCACTTATATAGCGCTTTTCTAGTCACAAAGACCACTCAAAGCGCTTTCATTAATACTAACCCTCTATTCTAAGGGCCTATAGGAAACAGATATCTAGGGACAATTTAGAACAGCCAATTAACCTAACATGCATGTTTTTGGCATGTGGGAGGAAACCGGAGAAATCCCGGAGTAAACCCACGCAACACGGGGAGAACATGCAAACTCCACACAGATCACTGTTGGTCGGGGGCTGGGATCGAACCCACGATCCCACGATCCCCACAATCCCCCGGCCAAGGGTAAACTGTGCTGCCGCAGTGCTAACCACTGCGCCACCGTGCAGCCCAAGTGAAGTGTCCCACCTTCTCCAGGTGGGACAGAGAATGGTGAAGGAGGAAGATCACTGCATCCTCCACCCCATTGCCATGCTGGTAGGCGAACTAGAGTGGATCCATCGCTGGTCCCACCAGGGGGCGGAGGTGAGCAAGGAGCAGTCTCTTCAGGGTCTTTAATGGTAATGTATTCCGTTCATTTCATCAGGCAAAAAAGTTTTTTTTTTTTTTTCTGTTTTATAATACTGTGGTAGACTGCAAGTCTAAAATAGAACATTACTGGCACATGCCTCTAGGGGGAACTACCTGTATTGTTCAGCACTACTATGAAGGGGACACATTAGAATAAGAGTGTGAAAACCCCGCGCAGAATCCATGTTCAGTCTTATATGTGTGTTGCAGAATAAATGGCAGAGTTAGCCAAAGAAATAACTCAAGTGTGATCATTGCTACACGGTAGGATATCACACAATTGGCGACGAGGATTAAAAAAAAAAATTAGCGGCGAGAAACAGAGAACATTGCAAGTGTGGCGAACTCAAGTGACTCCAGTAGTTCGAGTGCAAGTTCAGAGGAGGAAAAACGAGGTTTCCCCACCACGACGAGCAATGGCGGCTGTAATCGGAACGGTAACCCCTTTTGATAACTCGACTCAGTCATGGGAAGAATATAGTGAAATGTTGGACTTTTTCTTCCAAGCTAATGAGATTGAGGAGCCAGACAAAAGGAAGGCTGTACTGTTGAGTGGAGTTGGTGCAACTACTTACAGCTTGTTGAGAAATTTAATAAGCCCTGCATTACCGAAAGATAAAACGTACGACCAGCTTACTGCTGAGCTTCAGAAGCACTTCAGCCCCAAACCGAGTGAAATCGTGCAACGATTCAAATTTAATTCACGCATAAGGAGGAACACTGAGTCCATAGCAGAGTATGTGGCAGAATTGAGGAAATTAACACTGCACTGTGATTACAAAGACTCATTGGAAGAAATGTTAAGAGACAGACTTGTGTGTGGAGTGAATGATGACCGAATGCAACGGCGACTTTTATCTGAAACAAAACTCACTTTTGCGAAGGCTTTGGAATTATGCCAAGCGATGGAAACAGCATCTAAAGATGTGAGAGAGATGCAAGGGAAGCTAACAGAGGACACAGCAACGCATGTTCGTGTGCCTAAGACCCAAGTAGGTGTCCACAAAGTGTCGACTGACAAAACTCAGCACAAATTCCCCAGTTGTTATCGCTGCAAAGGCCAGCACAATGCCGCTGAGTGCAAATTTGCCACTGAGCTGTGTCATAATTGTGGCAAGCGAGGGCACATTAAGAAAGCATGTAGAATAAAGGTGGACAGCGCACAGGTGCTGAAAGCGACAGTTAATGGGCAAAAGTATGAAAACAAGGGCCCAGGAAAGGAACAGCGAGCGAATCAACTGAGAGGGGAGGGAGAAAGTGATACAGAAGACATGGATTTTCACACAATTTACAACACGTCAGAGGAGCTGACCAAGGTAGCGCCCATCACGCGTACCATGAATGTTAATGGAATGAAAGTAACATTTGAAGTTGATACAGGCTGTGGAGTAACCATATTAAGTAAACAGCAATATACACAACTGTGGAAGAAAACAGACACAGCAGAATTAAATCCCTGTTCATTAAAATTAAAAACATACACAGGAGAGAAGCTAGACGTGCTAGGCATGGCACAAGTGAAGGTGCAGCACGAAAACAAAGAAAAGGACTTACCTGTAGTAGTAGTTGGGAGCGAAGGACCAAATCTACTAGGGCGAAGTTGGCTACAAGAACTGGCCATGATTGATCAGTTGGTGAATAAAGTGGAATCTCAGCCCAAATTGCAGCTGGAGGAGATCCTCGAAAGACACGCTGAGGTGTTCAAAGAAGGCTTAGGACAGCTAAAAGGTGTCACTGCAAAGATTAATGTGGACAAGGAGGCCCAACCACGATTCTGCAAACCCCGACCGGTACCCTATGCAGTCAAGCCACTGGTTGAAAGCGAGCTACAGAGGCTGCTGGATGACAAGATCATTGAGCCAGTGCAGGTTGCAGAATGGGCGGCGCCCATAGTCCCAGTGAGAAAGCCGGATGGCTCCATTAGAATATGTGGAGATTACAAACTCACTGTCAATCGAGCATCACGGGTGGATCAGTATCCAATTCCTAAAGTGGAGGACCTCTTCGCACAGCTGAACGGCGGCCGACACTTCACGAAATTAGACATGAGTCACGCCTACCAACAAGTAGTCCTGGAAGAAGAATCAAGAAAGTATGTAACCATCAATACACACAAAGGCTTATATACCTACACACGCTTACCATTTGGAGTAGCTTCCAGTCCTGCTATATTCCAGAGAACTATGGAGGGCATCCTAGGTGGAATTCCGAATGTTGCCATTTATTTGGATGACATCCTTTGTACAGGACCAAATGAACAAGAACATCTGAAAACGCTGGAGGAAGTGCTTCAACGGTTGGAGAAAAGCGGTCTGAGGTTGAAAAGAAGCAAGTGTGAGTTCATGGGAAAAGAGGTGGTGTTCCTAGGCCACAAGATCAACGCCAGTGGTCTACACCCTCTAACAGACAAAGTGGAAGCCATTGCGGAGGCGCCTGAGCCACAAAATGTTACTGAGTTAAAAGCCTACCTGGGCTTGTTGAACTATTACCATAGGTTCCTCCCAAAGCTCTCCACGCTGCTGGCACCACTACATACCTTACTTAAGAAGGAAGAAAAATGGTCATGGGGGGTCAAGCAGCAGAAGGCGTTTGAAGAGTCCAAAGCGCTACTTCAGTCCTGTAGTGTGTTAGTGCACTATGATTCAAACAAACCACTCATCCTGGCGTGTGACGCATCACCCTACGGTGTGGGTGCTGTACTCTCTCATCGTATGGAGGATGGCTCAGAGAGACCCATAGGGTTCGTCTCAAGAACTCTTAGTGCAGCTGAGAAAAACTACTCCCAGCTAGACAAGGAGGGCCTTGCAGTAGTATTTGGTGTAAAAAAATTCCACAAATACCTGTACGGGAGACAGTTCGCTATAGTGACTGACCACAAGCCACTAATTTCACTGTTCAGTGAAATGAGAGCCATACCCCAGATGACATCTCAGAGAATTCAGAGATGGGCCGTTACATTAGCAGCGTATGAGTACACCATCGTTTACAAAACCGGACGGGACCATACGAATGCTGACGCGATGAGTAGGCTACCCTTGGATGGAGGAAGAGACAGCACGCCTGAGGAGGAGGAGAGAGTGCTATTGTTTGAAGATATCGGCGTGCCCCTGGTGAACGCACAACAAATAAAGAAGTGGACAGACAAAGACCCTGTTCTAGCAAGAGTGCGAGAATACATCTTGCGAGGATGGCCGAAGATGAACAGTCCTGAGTTCATTCCCTATGCCCGACGACAGGATGAGCTCAGCACCCAGGAAGGTTGTATCCTGTGGGGAGGACGCGTGGTTGTTCCACCACCTGGTAGGAATGCCTTACTGCAACAACTACACCAAGCACACCCTGGCATCACTCGCATGAAAGCGTTGGCGAGGAGTTACATGTGGTGGCCCAACATGGATGCAGAGGTGGAGGCGCTTGTGAAGTCATGTGCGGCATGCCAGGAGAACAGGAACAGTCCTCCAGCAGCCCCACTACATCCCTGGGAAGTTCCAGATAAACCATGGAGAAGAATTCACATTGACTACGCAGGTCCATGGATGGGAAGAATGTTCCTGATCATAGTTGACGCATACTCAAAGTGGATCGATGCATATTCTGTGAGTAGCTCTACTTCTACTGTTACCATTGAATGTCTTAGAAAGAGTTTCAGCCAACATGGGCTACCTGAAATCATAGTATCAGATAACGGTACATGTTTTACGAGTGAACAGTTCCAAGAGTTTTCTGAAAAGAATGGCATACGTCACATCACGACTGCGCCATACCATCCTTCTTCTAACGGCTTAGCCGAGAGGGCCGTGCAGACGTTCAAGTCACTCATGAAAAAGATGACAGGAGACTCTATTGAAACCCGAATGTCGAGAGCTCTGTTCAGCTATCGAATAACACCCCAATCTACAACTGGCAAGTCACCAGCTGAGCTGTTGTGTGGAAGGAAGTTGAGGTCAACATTTGACTTAATACATCCAGACTTCAGAAACAAAGTGCATGATAAACAAGAGAAACAAAAAGGTTATCATGACATGCATGCTAGAGAGAGAATACTGAGAGAAGGAGACGTGGTCTACACCCGCAACTTTGGCTCAGGACCAGCCTGGGTACCAGGAGAAATAACAGAAAAGACAGGCCCTGTGTCATTCAAGGTGACATTAGGTCATGGACAAGTGGTGAGGCGACACATCGACCAAGTTCGTGGTAGGAGCTCCATTCCCCTGCCGATGGCACCAGAGGTGTTGTCTGACACCCATCCTGAGGAGAGCATCAACGAACCACCACTTCAGGTGAAACCTGAGGTAACCGTCTCTGCAGATTCTACGGGCAGCACTGCAGCAGCCGAAACAGTGGAGCAGTCTGAGTCTTCACCTGCAGTTGGCTCACCCGCCGTGAGAAGATCTCAGCGAGCTCGGAGAGCTCCAGACTACTTGAAGGACTATACTTAGTCAGTAGTGAGTTCCCCAGCCACAGGACAAGAATGCGTCCTGGAACCTCACTGGGATGCGGTAGTCAAACCAAATCCCCAGTTAGACTGTTATGTGTGTTATACATGTGAAAAAAAAAAAAAAAAAAAGAAAGAAATTATGTGTATGACACATGTGTTTAAGAAATTAAAAAGTAACTGTGATAGTTCAGGGTTAAATTGGAGTTCCAGGATGTCTAGTAATTGGCTAGTGTAATTAAGAGTAGTTTAATCTAGAGGGGAGGGATGTGGTAGACTGCAAGTCTAAAATAGAACATTACTGGCACATGCCTCTAGGGGGAACTACCTGTATTGTTCAGCACTACTATGAAGGGGACACATTAGAATAAGAGTGTGAAAACCCCGCGCAGAATCCATGTTCAGTCTTATATGTGTGTTGCAGAATAAATGGCAGAGTTAGCCAAAGAAATAACTCAAGTGTGATCATTGCTACACGGTAGGATATCACAAATACACTGAAGAATTTCATTTTTTTCTGAAAAAAAATGTCTAAATAAATGGCAAATAATTAGTACTTTCTGAATTAGATGAAAAAAAAAACCAGAATGAGTTAGTTAAATTAGTACAAAATAACACAATTCTGTAGTGATTTTTTTGTACTTAATTAGTTTTGACAAGAAGAGAAAAGTAAAGTAATTATGTCTCTTAAAAATAATTGAAAAGATTAAAATGTGGAGAGGTAACTGGTGTGTACAGATATAGAACAAATTTGAAAAGGTTGATCCTTGACCCCGGTGTTGTAATACACACTAGAGATATATCTGTGACATCATTTCTGTTATGCACTATGAGAGAAAAATGGCTCTGTGCACATAATTACTTTTTTCTAACAGTCTATTATCAGTTAAGGTTCTTATCTGAGGACTGATTGCCATCTCAGAAAAAAAAGGATATTTTAGATTAATTTTTTGTAACCCAGGTTTATAGAAAATTAAAGCTGTGTAAAGTGAACAATTTTTTTTCTCTGTTCACTTCATCCTCGATGTAACCTCCATCACACACCAATCTTGTTCACCCACACATTGATATTTCTTTTTGATTTGCGGCACAATATTACATGCAATCAAACAAAGAGAATGGTTGAACCAAAAGTCCTAGAAGTTCATTAGACGGTGTTACGGGCAAATGATGAATGTGTGCTTTTGTAGCTTTTCTTCTGCCGTATTTCAGGAAGACCGAAAGGTACCTTAACTCGGAGGCTAGAGTCAATACTTTCAAACTGTACTGCTGTAGGCTATGTCAGACTACACTGCAATTCAATTCATTACGTACTGGCAGGAGCTTAATCAGTTGGCATATCTGTCTCTGCCGTACTGTAAATTGATTACCCAACCTCTTTGTAGTGCTGGCTATGCATGTGTGTCAACCATTTTAATACAGGCTGGGATGTTATTATGAAGATACCGCTTACTGCCTAGTGTTGGGTTTTCACAATGCATTAAAAAATGGCTGGCTGATGTGGCGATCCTATGAATTAAACTCACTGTCTGCTGTCTATGATGTACAATATTATGAAAAAGTACATGGCTCCTTCCTGATTTCTTATATTCTTGCATATTTTTCACACTTAAATGTTTCAGATCATCAAACAAATTTAATGTTAAACAGCGGTAATCTGAGTAAATGCAAAATTCAGTTTTTAAATGAGGATTTCATTAATTAACCCCTTAGCATTCCAGCCATTTTCCCTAAATACACAAAGAAAATCAAATTCTTTAGAGTGACAGTAGAAAATCTGAAATGTTCCACCTGCAGAACATTGGCATTTTAAGAGGTTAAATTTGCAACTTTTTCTCCTCAATTTGATTTTTTTTTCTTGTAAACCTGCAACATTTTTTCTTGTAAATCTGCAACTTTTTTTTTCAATTTTGCAACTTTTTTCTTTTAAACTTTTAGCTTTTCTCTCAAATATTTACAACTTTTCTTTGTAAGTTTGCAACTTTTTTTCTTGTAGATTTGAAACTTTTCTTTTAAAGGAAAAAAGCTATACAAACTAACTTGGCCGTATGTAAAAAAAACCCTAATTTCCTCTGCCCCCATTACATTATGAATTAACTGTGATTAATCATGTTTTTTTTTTTTTTTTTTTTTTACAGGTGTGGTGGCCTAGTTGGTGGAGCATCTGCCCCACAACTGGAAGGTCGTGGGTTCAAATCCCAGCAGGGTCATATCAAAATGGTACTTTCTAGCTTGGTGTTCAGCATAGGACATAGGACATGCACAGGGTTGCAAGAGGACTGATCCCTTACAGTAGCTGTGTGGCCTAAGGTCATGAAATGGAAATACTGTAGGTGTCCCACATGCTGTGGAAGGGATTAACTTAACCACATTTTTTGGAAAGCTGAGTTCAATTTCATTAGCTATGCTCAAGCCTGATTACTGCAAGGCCTGTTGAATAAAGAAATCACTCAAATAGAACCTTTCTGACAAAGTGAAGTAGGCTGAAGCTCTCGAAAAGCATGCTCTAAAAAAAATTCAAGAACAGATGAGAGACAAAAACCTAGAACAACATCTAAAGAACCACAGGCCTCACTTGCCTTAATTTGGACACTGGTCCATGATAAACAATAAGAGAGAGACTGGGCAAAAATGGCATCTAGAGTTCCAAGGCAAAAACCACGGCTGACCAAAAAGAACACAAAGGCTTGTCTCACATTTGACAAAAAAAAAAAAATAAATAAAAAAATAAAATAAAAATTGATCATCCTCAAGACCTTTGGGAAAATATTCTGTGGACTGACGAGACAAAAGCTGAACTTTTTGGAAGGTGTGTGTCCCTTTACATCCGGCATAAATGTAACACAGCATTTCAGAGAAGGAACATCATACCATCATTCAAACATGGTGGTGGTAGTGTGATGGTTTGGGGCTGTTTTGCTGCTTTTGGACCTGGACGACTTGCTGTAATTGATGGAACCATGAATTCTGTGCTCTCTACCAGAAAATTCTGAAGGACAATGTCCAACCATCAGTTCATGACATCAAGCTCAAGTCCTCCAATGCGGCTGAATTAAAACAATTCTGCAAAGTGGGCCAAAATTCCTTAATAGCAATGTAAGATTCCTTGCCAGTTATCGCAAACACTTAATTGCAGTTGTTACCACCAAGGGTGGCACAAGCAGTTATTATGTATAGGGGCAATTACTTTTCCACATAGGGCCAGGTAAGTTTGGATAGCTTTATTCCCTTTATAGAAAAAATCATCATTGAAAAACTGCATTTTCTATTTACTCAGGTTATCTTTGTCAAATATTAAAATGAGTTTGAACTGAAACATTTACAGTGGTGTGAAAAAGTGTTTGCGCGCTTCCTGATTTCTCTTTTTTTGTATGTTTGTCACACTTAAATGTTTTGGATCATCAAACAAATTTAAATATTAGACAAAGATGACACAAGTAAACATAAAATGCAGTTTTTATTTGAAGGTGTTTATTGTTAACGGTAAAAAAAATCCAAACCTACATGACCCTGTGTGAAAAAGTGATTGCCCCCCTGTTAAGACTTAAATTAACTGTGGTTTATCACATCTTTGAAAGCTGAGTTCAATTTTCTAGCTATTTCTAGAGCTTTGGGACTCCAGCGAACCACAGTGAGAGCCATTATCCATAAATGGTGAAAACATGGAACAGTGGTGAACCTTCCCAGGAGTGGCTGGCCATCCAAAACTGCCCCAAGAGCGCAGCTACGACTCATCCAAGAGGTCACAAAAGACCCCACAACCACATCCAAAGAACTGCAGGCCTCACTTGCCTCAGTTAAGGTCAGTGTTCATGACTCCACCATAAGAAAGAGACGGGGCAAAAATGGCCTGCATGGCAGAGTTCCAAGACAAAAACCACTGCTGAGCAAAAAGAACATAAAGGCTCATCTCAGTTTTGCCAGAAAACATCTTGATGATCCCCAGGACTTTTGGGAAAATACTCTGTGGACTGACAAGACAAAAGTTGAACTTTTTGGAAGGTGTGTGTCCCATTAATCCAGCGTAAAAGTAACACAGCATTTCAAAAAAGAAACATCATACCAACAGTAAAATATGGTGGTGGTAGTGTGATGGTCTTGGGCTGTTTTGCTGCTTCAGGACCTGGAAGACTTGGGGGCAGTCACTTTTTCACACAGGGCCATGTAGGTTTTTTTTTTTTTTGCCCTTAATCATAAAGACCTTCGTTTAAAAACTGCATTTTGTGTTTACTTGTGTTATCTTTGTACTAGTATTTAAATTTGTTTGATGATCTGAAACATTTAAGTGTGACAAACACAAAAAAAATGAGAAATCAGGAAGGGGGAAAACACTTTTTCACACCACTGTAAGTGTGACAAATATGCAAAAATATAAGAATAGTCAATAGTTTTTCTACAGCACTGTAACCTGACCCGTACCGCAGAACTCTGGCGTGTAGGGCATTTACTTATTTTAACAAACTTACAACAACTTCAGCTGACCACAAAGAAATGAGAAGAGAATGTACTCAGTAAAGAGTATTCTTTTCCCTTGTCTCAGAATTGCTTGGAAAGCAGTTTTAAATAACGCACCTCTTTAAGTATGCACAGATCTATGAATATTCTAATTAGCCCCACCCACACCCCTGGTCACCAGTAGCTGATACTGCAAAGCCAGCCTCTCAGAGGAGAGGGAAGGGCTCTCCTCTGACCTGAAAACTGCTATGCAAAACAGAAACCTTCATCCCCCTAAAACTATGTGTCCACCTACGCATGCGTTTTCATGCTTCCCAGTCACAAACTACACGGAGAGTACCACTGTCTGGTCAGGGAATTTCGGCCAGTTTTCAAGCAGTATTTTTTCAATGTTCAAGATTCAAAGGCTTTATTATCATGTGCACAGCTAAGAAATGCAACTTTTCCTGAGCAATGAAATTCTTACTCTTCTCTCCAAACGAATGCCATGGTAATAGATACACATCAATACTGATGAAGGTAAAAAACTCACCTTAATACTAAATACTAATAAATACACATTAAAAACTATTAGGACAGTTAAAGCAGTTAAAACTAGAGGTAAGAAGAAGAATGAAAACTGGAAATTCACTGGATGACTATAACATGACCCTGGGTAAGTGAAAATTCACTGAATGAGTATGACTCGCCTCTGATAATACGCAATAGACTGTACAATGGTAATCTTAATGTCAGAGATGATATGAACTTGAGATGGCATGAGATTATGCACAATGTGCAAATGAGCAATGTACAAATTAGCACCCAGTGTGAGAATTTCTCTGTGTAAAGTCGTGTGCCCTGATAATACCCAGTAGACTGTACAATGATAATTTAGCAGCAGAGATGATATGGACGTGAGACGGGGTGAGACTATGTACAGTGTGCAAATGAGCAGTATGCAAATTTAGCATCCAGTATGCAAATTCTTATTTGCAAAGCTGTGTCCAGAGTTTTGTTATTTATTCAGGAGTCTGATGGCAGTGGGAAAGAAGGAGTTTTTTTAGTCTGGAGGTCCTGCATTTCACACTTCTGTACCTCCGGCCTGAGGGTAGAAGAGTGAATATTCTGTGCTGGGGGTGGGTGGGGTCCTGGAGGATGGAGGAAGCTCTCCTTTGGACTCTGTGGTGATAGATACTCTGCAGAGAAGGGAGTGGAGTCCTGATTATCTTCTCCGCTGTCTTCACCACTGCAGGCATTTGCGGTCCAGAGCAGTAGTGCTGCCGTACCACGCAGTGATGCAGTTGGTCAAGATGCTCTCGATGATGCAGCTGTAGAAGTTGTTGAGGATCTTGGGGGACATGCCAAACTTCCTCAGCCTCCTCAGAAAGTACAGCTGCTGTTGAGCTCTCTTTAACTCCTCCTCACGTTGGAAGACCTACACCGCTCCCGTTGCCAGAAGAAGGCTCAAAATATTTTAAAGGATACTTCACATCCTGGACACTCATTGTTTGAACTACTGCTATCTGGAAAACGATACAGACAAATGAACACAAGGACAAACAGACTCAAACACAGCTTCTATCCAACAGCAATAACCATTCTGAATAAAATGAGGAAGTAATGTGCTAAATGGACATGATTGTATGTTGTTGAATGCTCCTTGCAATGACTGTGTGTGCATGATGTCCTGTGTTGATGTCTGTGTGAATGTGGCTTGTTATTTATTCTTTTAATTATTCTTTTATCTGATTTTTTATGTTTTTTATAATGGGGTAATGTTTTTATAAATGGGGCACTGACTGGAGAGCACTTTGAATTTCATTGTACCTGTGACAATGACAATTAACGATCTATCTATCTATCTATCTATCTATCTATTTATCTATCTATCTATCTATCTAACTAGTTCTGTGGTGTTAAGTGCCCACGTAAGGACCTCGCTGATGTGGATGCCCAGGTATTTAAAGCTGTTCACCCTCTCCACCTCAAGCTCCCAGGTGAACAGCGGCTGATGAGGTCTCCTCCCCTTCCTCATGTCCACTATCACCTCCTTCATCTTGTCCATGTTGAGTGTGAAGTTGTTGTCCTCACACTATGACACCAGGCTGGCCACTTCCCTCCTGTAGGATGCTTCATCACCACCAGTGATGTGTCCTATCACTGCTGTGTCATCCACGAACTTTAAGATGACATTGTCCTTGTGGGAGGTGACACAGTCATGGGTGAAGAGGCTGTAGACTCTACAGTGTAGAGGATGGGGCTGAGAACACAACCCTTTGGGACACCTGTGTTCATGATGATGCTGGCTGAGGTCCTGTTACCCATCCTGACAGACTGAGGCCTGCTAGTCAGAAAGTCCAGTAGCCCATCACAGAGGGTGGGGCGCAGGCCAAGTAAAGACAGTTTGTAGGTGAGTTTGTGGGGGATGACTGTGTTGAAGGCAGAGCTGTAGTCGACAAAGAGCATCCTGATGTAGGAGTCTTTATCTTCCAGGTGGGAGATAGAATAATGGAGTGCAGCAGCAATGGCATCTGAGGTAGACCTGTTGGGCTGGTAGGCGTACTGCAGGGGGTCCAGGGTATCCAGTATGCTGTCCTGAATGAGGGCCAGCACCACTCTTTCGAAGCACTTCATGATGATTGGAGTGAGTGCTACTGGCCTGTAATCATTCAGGCAGGTCGGCGGGCTCTTTTTGGGGAGGGGGTGATGGTTGTGATTTTGAAGCAGGAAGGGACTATGTTCTGGTTGAGGGAGAGGTTAAAGATGAATGTGAGAACATCAGTCAGCTCGGCAGCACACGCTCTGAGAGCCTGCCCAGAGATGTTGTCTGGTCCTGCTGCCTTGCGGGGGTTGATATTCCTAAGTGCTTTGTTTACCTGGCCTGATGAGACTTTTAGTGGAGGGGGAGGGTGCGTGTGTGTGTGTGTGTGTGTGTCTCCTCTCTGCACTGTAGCTGGAGGTCTCAAAGCGGGTGTAAAAGATGTTGAGATCATCCGGCAGGCTGTCTGTGGAGTTTGTGGTGTTGCTGGTGGTTCTCTTGTAGTCTGTGATGTGCTGCAGGCCTTGCCACATGTGCCCAGGCTCAGGAGTGGAATAGATACTGTCCAGCTTTTCTCTGTACTGCCTCTTGGCTGTTGTTACAGCACTTCCTCAGTCCATACTTTGCAGCTTTGTACTCGACCTCATTGCCTGATTTAAATGCAAGAGAGCAAGCATGCAGCATCTGACGTACCTGATTGTTTATCCAGGGCTTCTGGTTGGAGAACTTCCTAACTTGTATGGTGGGTACGATGGTAATAAACACAAGTACTAATGTACCCATTCACCTACTCAGCATAGTCCTGTATGTTTACAGAAGAGTCCTGCCGGGTGGCTGCAGCTTTGAACACATCCCAGTCTGTCCAGGCAAAACAGTCTTGCAGGGTGTTCTCAGCCTCTGGAGTCCAACGTTTAATTTGTTTAACAACAGGGTTTGTTTGTTTCAGTCTTTGTCTGTAGGCCGGGTACATGAACAGTGAGATGTGATCTGACTGTCTGAAGTGGGGGCAGGGTGCTGCTCTGTATCCACCACATACTGTATGTTTGTGTAAACATGGTCCAGTGTGTTCTTATCATGGGTGGGAATGTCCACATGCTAGTAATATTTGTGAAGTACTGTCTGTAAATTGCACTGGTTAAAGTCACCAGCAACAATAAAAACAGTATTGGGATGGGACGTCTCTAATGCACTGATAATGTCATGGAGTTTGTGGAGTGCTGCTGTGTGGTTAACTTGCGGGGAAATGTAAACAGCGATCAAAAACACAGCAAAAAATTCCCTCGGTAGGTAATAGGGATGGCATTTCAGCAGTAAAAACTCCACATCAGATGAACAGTGCTTGTAAACAGTCTGTACATCTCCACACCACGAGTTGGTTATAAACACATACACACACCCTCGTCTTACCCACGGATGGTGTCCGGTCTTCCCAATGTACCTCATGGGTCTGTAGATGAATGGCGCACTCGGGGACTTTGTCTGAGGGCCAGGTCTCACACAAAATTAGAGCGCAGCACTCTTTTATCTCCTGCTGGTCTTCAATCCTTACTCTTAACTCATCCAGTTTGTTTTCCAGAGACTGTACGTTGGCTAGTAGGAGGCTAGGTAGCGGTGGGCAGCTAGCACGAGCTTTTAGCCTAGCATGGAGTCCCCCCCCCCCCCCGCCTCGCTGTTACCAAAGTGCTGTCTTGGGTTCAGCATGCTCACGCAGGCTTGGTACTTCGGGGCCTTCCAGAGGGTGGTGGTGATTGCTGTGGGAGTGGACAATGCATTGTAGTTCAAGTGGTATAAAGCCAGTAAATTCCATATGGCTGCTTGACTTGGCGATGCCCAGCAATGCCTGCCGGTTGTATGTTAGCAGTTTGTGACATTTATGCACTGCAGAAAGAGCAACAAACATGCAAAGAAGAAGAAAAAGCCAGCATTCGAGAATGGAGTGAGCAAACACGTCTGCCTCGGGGGGGGGGGGGGGCACCATGATGCCTTTGGCTTCATGATGCGTTTAGCGTTTTGTAACCAAAAGTGAAGTTTGATGAGCTTTTTCTGTCTACCTCAACCCGTTCTGCTCTCCCTGACATGCAGGGCTTGCACATGATTGGTCGCCACCCTCCCCGACCTCCAGGGCTTGCATGTGATTGTTCGCCACATCTACTGGTGGGTGGGCTGCTAGTCTGTTCACGACACTTCCAGACATTAAAGTTTTACTTATATCTTCAAAAGTAAAAAGCAAAACATTTTTCTGAACGCAGTCTCACTGAGCGCGACACCCCATCTGCTGGTGATTGTGGCGAGCCGGTCTACATACAAGCTGGGTCCCCCCTCCCCTCCTCCTTCCTTCTCCACTGGTTGCTATGCAAAACTGACGCTTTCATCCCCCTCAATCCTGCTCAATCCGGCTCCTCCCTCTTCCCCCAAGGTAGCCAAGAGTATCCGTCTGATTGGTTAATGTTAAACCCAACCAAGCTAAGCAGGAATACTTACATCGCTAGAAACGATTGGTTCAAATTCACCCATAGGAGGGGGGCGTTACCAAACTCGAACTTCACAGCAGAAAAACACAGACTTTGTACTGGGGTAAAATTTTGCTCTTGATATGTCTTGTAAGTCACAAAAAACATGTTACAGAACAACAGAATAAACTTGATTTTTGCCAGAGTGTCACTTTAACAAAATAAAAAGTCAACCCAAAACATGTAATATAAAAATTTATAGTACAAGACAACACTAAATGTGTCTGTTGACTCCAAATAAAAAGGTATAAAATTCTAAAATCTACAACTAAAATCTTAAAAATGTTTTTCAGGAGAACACAAACTAAATTGCATTGCATTAAAAAAGATTAAAATCTAAAAAACAAAATTTCACAGAAAGTCCACCTCTATACATCTATCTACATCTAGCTACAATGCTCTGCACTGTGTGTTCATATATTCATATATTTATTCCATCCAGCTACAATGCTCTGCACTGTGTGTCTGTGTGTGTGTGTGTGTATATATACTGTATATATTTTATAGTAATATGTACATATGTATATTAGCTGCTCTTGCTTGCTTGTTTTTTTTTCTTGCCTTCTGATTGTTGCTCTGAGTGTTGCTATCCCTGTGCTGTTGCAATCCTGGAATTTCCCCGTTGTGGGACTAATAAAGGCTTATCTTATCTTATCTTATCTTATACTATATACCTATTCAGTATAAAAAAAAACCTGTTTCAAACGGTAATCCTCATAAAAAGAAAATTTAAAAAATGGCCCAAAATATAATTCCAAACTACAGAATTCTTCGGACAGATTTTTTTTTTTTTTTAAATTTCAGCAGTAAACTCTGTCACAACAAGGATAGAGCTTTTCATGTTCAGTAACACATGGAGTTTTTACGTGATATTGGAGGCAACAAAAAGGACCTCCATAACAAGCGACCTCTCCCCTGCATCCCGGCATGGACTACACTCAGCAGAATCGGAGGCAGAAGTGCCCCGGTACACTCAATTTCACAACAGTGCTTCATTTCATGGGTACAGACCTGGAACAAAGCATGCCTGTCCGTGGTGGATATCCTGGCTGTCGACCCACAGAGTCTCTGCAGAGAGCGGAGTCTGTGGGACAGCGGAGAGTGGAGTCCGCAGAGAGCGCCCAAAGGCTTGCGCTATAATTTGTCTGGGCCACCACCGATACAGCAACTCAGATCCGCTTTTTCTATTTCGCCAAAACAGAAGTCTCCTTTTTCCCAAATTGTGTCAAAAGGCTTTGGGGTTCTGATGGAGGACTCTCAGAGTCCAGATCTGGACCTGAGTCCCCCAGTTGGTGACCCCTGCATTAGGTCATTTGACAACGGGCCAATTGGTTGTTAAAAATTTAAGGACTTTTGCGTGTTTTTTTAGTGGGCTTTTCACAAGTTTTATGTTTTATTGCATCCCCAAGGAGACAGAGCCACACAAATGAAAAAGGAAATGCCATCTAAAAGACAAGGACAGCTAATGAAATTTAATTTATTAAAGATGGTGGCAAGACATAAGATGGGGAATGAAAGAAAGCTGGCTTTTAATAACATATTGGCAACGGGAAATGGTAGATATGGATAACATTCTTCAAATCTGGAGGAGCAAGTGTCAGTTACTGTGATGCGCAGCGAAATGTAGAGACTGACTTGCAGAACTAATTGAAGATCAGCAACAGCACAAAATAATGCAATGTAGTTTATTGTTTGCTTATTAGGGTCCTTACTACAAGAATGGAGCTGCTCTTCCTGAGGTCCACAGCAGTGTTACTATAAGACAGCACATAAATACTCACGCAACAGAAATTAAAATTTCATTGACCCGACAATTTTTGCAATAATGAAGAACTAAGCTTACAGACCTAAAGACAGTTTATCATCCATTACACACTGAGGTGAGAGCTGTGCCTTCTGTGGCACGAGCGCTCAGGACACGGGCCAACGTCACCCACCGCGATCCTGATCAGTGACATGACAGTGACATCAGTGACATGACAACAGGCACAGACAACCTGCTAGTTCCATACAGCTACATGGAGGAGCCGCTGAGTGTTCTGGAGAGAAGCAGAGATGTGCTTGACGTGCTGCAAGTGCCCTGGTCCAACAGCCAATCAATATAATGAAAATAAAATTATTGAAACCAATAAATGTAAATACTTACTTAATATAATCATTGTGTTGTATTAGCATAAAGGAAAGATAAAAATAAAATATAGTGGTGTGAAAAAGTGTTTGCCCCCTTCCTGGCTTCTCATTTTTTTGGATGTTTGTCACACTTAACTGTTTCAGGTCATCAAACAAATTTAAATATTAGACACAATAACACAAGTAAACACAAAATGCAGTTTTTAAATGAAGGTGTTTATTATTAAGGGGAAAAAAAACAGACCCGCATGACCCTGTGTGAAAAAGTGATTGGCCCTTAAACCTAATAACTGGTTGGGCCACTCTTAGCAGCAACAACTGCAATCAAGCATTTGCGATAACTGACAATGAGTCTTTAACAGTGCTGTGGAGGAATTTTGGCCCACTCATCTTTGCAGAATTGTAATTCAGCCACATTGGAGGGTTTTCAAGTATGAATCGCCTTTTTAAGGTCATGCCACAGCATTTCAATCAGATTCAGGTCAGGACTTTGACTGGGCCACTCCAAAGTCTTCATTTTACTTTTCTTAAGCCATTCAGAGGTGGACTTGCTGGTGTGCTTTGGATCATTGTCCTGCTGCAGAACCCAAGTACGCTTCAGCTTGCGGTCACAAACAGATGGTCGGACATTCTCCTTCAGGATTTTTTGGTAGACAGCAGAATTAATGGTTCCATTTGCCACAGCAAGTCTTCCAAGTCCTGAAGCAGCAAAACAGCCCAAGACCATCACACTACCACCACCATATTTTACTGTTGGTATGATGTTCCTTTTATGAAATGCTGTGTTACTTTTACGTCGGATGTAATGGGACACAGATCTTACAAAAAGTTCAACTTTTGTCTCATCAGTCCACAGAGGAGTATTTTCCCAAAAGTCTTGGGGATCATCAAGATGTTTTCTGGCAAAACTGAGACAAGCCTTTATGTTCTTTTTGCTCAGCAGTGATTTTCATCTTGGAACTCTGCCATGCAGGCCATTTTTGCCCCGTCTCTTTCTTATGGTGGAGTCATGAACACTGACCTTAACTGATGCAAGAGAGGCCTGCAGTTCTTTGGATGTTGTTGTGGGGTTTTTTGTGACCTCTTGGATGAGTCGTCACTGCGCTATTGGGGTAATTTTGGTAGGCCAGCCACTCCTGGGAATGTGCACCACTATTCCATGTTTTCACCATTTATGGATAATGGCTCTCACTGTGGTTCACTGGAGTCCCAAAGCTTTAGAAATGGCTTTATAACCTTTTCTAGACTGATAGATCTCAATTACTTTGCTTCTGATTTGTTCTTGAATTTCTTTGGATGGTAGCATGATGTCTAGCTTTTGAGGATCTTTTAGTCTACTTCACTTTGTCAGGCAGGTCCTATTTAAGTATTTCTTTATTGAGAACAGGTGTGGAAGTAATCAGGTCTGGGTGTGGCTAGAGAAATTGAACTCAGCTTTCCAAAATGTGATAAACCACAGTTAATTTATGTTTTAAAGCTGGGGGGGGGGGGGTGTCATTTTTTCATACAGAGCCATGTAGGTTTGGATTTTTTTTACTCTTCATAATAAACACCTTCATTTAAAAACTGCATTTTGTCTTTACTTGTGTTATCTTTGTCTAATATTTAAATTTGTTTGATGATTTGAAACATTTAAGTTTGACAAACATACAAAAAATAAGAAATCAGGAAGGGGGCAAACACTTTTTCACACCACTGTATATACCATGTTCCAAATTATTATGCAAATAGGATTTTTGTGTCATTAACAATACATTTTTTTGTTTTTCAATTAAACTCATGGATGGTATTGTGTCTCAGGGCTCTTTGGATCACTGATATCAATCTCAGACACCTGTCATAATTAGTTTGCCAGGTGAGGCCAATTTAAGAAAAACTACTTAAGGAGGATGTTCCACATTTTTAAGTATGCCACAGGTTCCAAGCAATATGGGAAAGAAAATGGATCTCTCTGCTGCCGAAAAACATCAAATAGTGCAATGCCTTGGACAAGGTATGAAAACATTAGATATTTCATGAAAACTTAAGCATGATCATCGTACTGTGAAGAAATTTGTGGCTGATTCAGAGCACAGATGGGTTTCTGCAGATAATGTTGTGATCTGCTCTGCCTGCTTGTCGCCTAATTCCTCCACAGCTGTGCACACACCTGCTCTCCTCATCATCTTGCCTACTTAAGCCGTGCTGCCCTCTGGTCTGCACGGAGTCGTCTAGCTCCCTGGTCTGGCAAAGACCTCTACACTGCTTCATCACCTATGTTCTGGAGTTCCAGCTCCTGTGATTCCTTCCTTCCTCGTCGTTCTTCTGGGAGTCCCAGCTCCCCAGCATCAAGTAAGCCAACCCCAAACCTCATTACCACTCTACGCTCTGCTCCCCTGTGCACAGGTGGAAATCCGTGGCAGCGGACCTCCTCCTCCTGGCGGTGGACCGAGCGCACCCTGCGCTGCATCAACTCCACCTCTCATCTCCTCAGCAACGGGTGCTGAAGACACTGTCTCTCTGGCCAGAGCCTTCGGGACCTGGTCTGTGCGACTCACCAACTCGCCTACAGTAAGACTGGACTATAACTGTACCATCTCTCCTGAGAGGTGTCACTAATTCCCCTGTCTCTGTTCTTCCATAGGATTGCCAATCTGTACAGTGCTCTGCTTGCCCCGGCTGTTACATTCATGCACACACGCACACATTCACACATACATTGTACAATAAAAGATAATTGAGTTTATTCGTGTCTGTGTCTGCCTTCTGGGTCTCGAATCATGTCAGATAAAGGCATAATAACGAAAGTTTCTGCCAGACAAATTCATCGGATTAAGAGAGCAGCTGCTAAAATGACATTATAAAGCAGCAAACAGGTATTTGAAGCTGCTGGTGCCCCTGGAGTCCCACAAACCTAAAGGTGTAGGGTCCTCCAGAGGCTTTCAGTTGGGCACAAACCTAATATTTGGCCACCCCTAACCAATGCTCAAGCAGAAATGGTTGCAGTGGGCCCAGACTAATTTTCAAACAGTCTTGTTAACTGATGAGTACAGTGCAACCCTGGATGGTCCAAACAGATGGAGTAGTGGATGGTTGGTGGATGGCCACCATGTCCCAATAAGGCTGCAACGTCAGCAAGGAGGTGGTGGAGACATGTTTTGGGCCGGAATCATGGGGAGAGAGCTGGTATGCCCCTTTAGGGTCCCTGAAGGTGTGGAAATGACCTCAGCAAAGTGTATAGAGTTTCTGACTGACCACTTTCTTCCATGGTACAAAAAGAAGAACCCTGCCTTCCGTAGCAAAATTATCTTCATGCATGACAATGCACCATCTCATGCTGCAAAGAATACCTTTGTGTCTTTAGCTGCTATGGGCATAAAAGGAGAGAAACTCATGGTGTGGCCCCCATCCTCCCCTGACCTCAACCATATTGAGATCCTTAGGAGGGTGCTCAAGCAAAAAATCTGAGAGTGGGAGGCAGTTCATATCAAAACAGCTGCTGTGGGAGGCTATTCTGACATCTTGCAAAGAGATTCAAGCAGAAACTCTCCAAAAACACACAAGTTCAATGGATGAAAGAATTGTGAAGGTTATATCAAAGAAGGGGTCCTATGTTAACACACAACTTGGCTGTTAAGATGCCTTTGATTGAAATAGTTTTTGATTTCAGAAAAAAAATGACCTCCAAATGTTGCAAATTCAACAAATGACCATTTTCAGTTCTTTACAACCAATAAACTATTTTGAAACTCTGTTGTGCATAATAATTTGGAACAGTGTATTTTGAGGGTTTTTTTTGTTTTTGCAAAAAAAAAAAATAGTTATCATTGGGAGGTTTGCTCAATAAAATTTGATTTATGCTCTAACAGTTGATAATTTCAAAATTATACTGACTGTCATTTGCATCGACTATTTAGAAAAACTTGAGACAAATACCATTTGCACAATAATTTAGAACGTGGTGTATAATATATAGTATTTTCTTTCTTCATTCCAAATACTTTAACACAAATCATAATTTTTAGGAGACATATTCATTTATCCATATTCATAGGTGTAACTCAAGAGGGGATGGAGGGCATGCCCCCCAACCTGGAACAAACAGAGAATACCCCCACCCCCAATTCATCATAAACCTTTTTACCTCCGTCAAGGAGGTTATGTGATCATCGACATTGGTTTGTCTGTCTGTTTGTCTGTTTGTTTGTTAGCAAGATAACTCAAAAAGTTATGGACGGATTTTCATGAAATTTTTATAGATTGTCAGAAATGGGGTATCCTACAGATGATTACATTTTGGTGGTGATCTGGATCACCGTCGAGAAGAAAACCGCCATTACAGAAAATGCCATTTTCGTCAATAATTACTGAACCACTAATCCTATCATTGTGAATCCAATTGCTAGTCATATGTTTTCATGGTCAAGGAATCTGAAAATGTACACACAAACACTGTATGGGGGGAACTGTGGCGCTTGGCGGAGGTCTGCGCTCTCCGAGTGCTTTTCTAGTATTATACCATGTTACATGACAGAATAAAATGCATCTACAGCCCTAATTTTAAATCTACAATTTCCCTCCTTTAATTCTGCAGCTTTATTCTTGTAAATTTGAAACCTTCATTCATCTTCTGCCACTTAATCCTTTTCAGGTCACAGGGTGCTGGAGCCTATCCTAGTGTCTTTGGGCGAGAGGTAGGGTACACCATGGACAGATCGCCAGTGCATCGCAGGGCCAACGCAGAGAGACAGACAACCATTCACTGTCACAGTCATACCTAAGGACAATTTAGAATCCGCAGTTGATGCCAATTAACCTAACCAGTATGTCTTTGGCCTGTGGGAGGAAACCGGAGTACCCGGAGTAAACCCACACAGACACGAGGAGAACATGTGAACCCCACACAGAAGGGTCACCGATGGTCAGGGGTGGGATTGAACCAGGACCTTATTGTGCTGCCACAGTGCTGGCCACTGTTCCACCGAACTGCCCTAAATTTGCAACTTTTTACTGTAAATTTGCAACTTTTTTTCCTCATAGTTCGAACATTTTTTTCATAAATTTGCAGTGTTTTTATTGTAAATTTTCTCAGGAACTTTTTTCTGTTAAATCTGCAACTTTTTTCTTGTTGAGATTTTCTACTAAATTTAAAGTTTTAAAGTGGTGTAGTTACTTTATTGGTTTTTATGAGTCTATGTTAGGTTAATTGGTTGTTCTAAATTTTCCCTAGATATCTGTCTCCTATAGGCCCTTAGAATAGAGGGTTAGTACTAGTGAAGCGCTTTGAGTGGTCTTTGAGACTAGAAAAGCGCTATAGAAGTACAGGTCCTTATTAGCTTTCTGTCTCTTCATTTTGTGTGTCGTGTTTTTCCACAAGTTGGCCTTTGCTTCCTCCACCAAGGAGGTAATGTAATCAGGGTGGTTTGTCTGTTAGCAGGATTACACAAAAACTACAAAGTGGATTTGTATAAAAATTTCCACCTGAGGTAGCCTTTGACCTAAGGATGAATCCATTAGATCTTGGAGATGATGTCAGAGCACATAAATTCCCCAAAGCCCTATGGTCTTGCAAGACCCTATTTTCTGACAATGTTTTAGCAGGATTATACAAAAACTACTGGACAGTTTTGGATGAAAATTTTACCTGAGGTGGCCCTTGACCTAAGAATAAACTGATTAGATTCTGGAGACTGTCCCAGAGTACATACAGCGGTGTGAAAAAGTGTTTGCCCCCTTCCTGATTTGTCATTTTTTTTAATGTTTGTCACACTTAAATATTTCAGATCATCAAACTCATTTAAATAGTAATAACACAAGTAAAGACAAAAAACAGTTTTTAAATGAAGGTGTTTATTATTAAGGGAAAATTAAATCCAAACCTACATAGCCCTGTGTAAATGGTTGTGATTGGCCCTAAACCTAATAACTGGTTGGGCCAGCCTTAGCAGCAACAACTGTAATCAAGCATTTGCAATAACTGGTAATGAGTCTTTTACAGCGCTGTGGAGGAATTTTGGCCCACTCATCTTTGTAGAACTGTTGTAATTCAGCCACATTGGAGGGTTTTCAAGCATGAACCGCCTTTTTAAGGTCATGCCACAGGATCTCAATCAGATTCAGGTCAGGACTATGACTAGGCCAATCAGAAGTCTTCATTTTGTTTTTCTTAAGCCATTCAGAGGTGGACTTGCTGATGTGTTTTGGATCATTGTCCTGCTGCAGAACCCAAGTGCGCTTCAGCTTGAAGTCACAAACAGATGGCCGGACATTCTCCTTCAGGATTTTTTGGTAGACAGCAGAATTAATGGTTCCATTTGCCACAGCAATTCCAGGTCCCGAGGTAGCAAAACAGCCCAAGACCATCACACTACCACCACCACATTTTACTTTTGGTATGATGTTCCTATTCTGAAATGCTGTGTTACTTTTACGCCGGATATAATGGGACACACACGTTCCAAAAAGTTCTACTTTTGTATCGTCAGTCCACAGAGTATTTTCCCAAAAGTCTTGGGGATCATCAACATGTTTTCTGGCAAAAGTAAGATGAGCCTTTATATTCTTTTTGCTCAGCAGTGATTTTCGTCATGGAACTCTGCCATGCAGGCCATTTTTGCCCAGTTCTTTTTTTTTATGGTGGAGTCATGAACACTGAGCTTAACTGAGGCAAATGAGGCCTGCAGTTCTTTGGATGTTGTTGTGGGGTCTAGAAATGGCTTTATAACCTTTTCTAGACTGATGGATCTCAATTACTTTGTTTCTTATTTGTTCCTGAATTCATTTTGATGGCAGCATGATGTCTAGCTTTTGAGGATCTTTTGGTCTACTTCACTTTGTCAGGCAGGTCCTATTTCTTGATTGAGAACAGGTGCGGCAGTAACCAGGCCTGGGTGTGGCTAGACAATTTGAACTCATCTTTCCAAAGATGTGATAAATCACAGTTAATTTGTTTTAACGGGGGGGGGGGGGGGCTCACTTTTTCACACAGGGCCATGTAGGTTTGGATTTGTTTCCCTTAATAATAGACACCTTCATTTAAAAACTGCATTTTTTTGTTTACTTGTGTTATCTTTGTCTAATATTTAAATTTGTTTGATGATCTGAAACATTTAAGTGTGACAAACATACAAAAAAAAAGAGAAATCAGGAAGGGGGCAAAAACTTTTTCACACCACTGTACCCCCCACCAAGGCCCTATCTTCTTGCAATGTATTAGCAGGTTTACACACAAACTACTCAATGGATTCTGATGTAATTTTCACCAGAGGTGGCCCTTGGCCTAAGGATGAACCCACTAGATTTTGTAGGTGATCCATGAGGGCATACCTTCATCAAGGCCCTAGCTCATAATGTATAGATGGCTGAAAAGATGGAGGAAGGGAGGGGTGGAGCCTTGGCAGAGTTATGCGCTCTCTGCGTGCCCTCTAGTTTAATATACATTTCATTTAAAAAATCTCAATATTTAAAGGTGCTGTACAAATTGTTCCCCTTGGTGGATATGTAATATAAAATGTACAGAGAAAAAGATCAAAACTTCACTGTTATTCTTTCTTAAAAAGAGGCACAATGGAACACTCAGACATTGCACTTAAGGTCAACGGCGATCTTAGCAACTACTGAAAGACATCTTCAGAGGAGCTTTGCTACTGCAATGACAACACACATCATTACTTGTTTTCCTGAGAGTCTTTAAAACTGTTAAAACACATTAAATTGGCCTTTCCTAAGGGAGCACCCAATGTGTCCTTTAAGCCCTTTGTTAAAATTGTCTGGACAAAGAACCCACACAGAGATAGTGGATGTCTCCTGCTGTCACTGCTGATGCTTTGGTAGGAAACTGGTTGATGAGGCTAGAGGCTAGAGAAAGATAGATGGAGATTATTACCAAAAGCAAGGCTGGGAAATTAGGGACACCAAAGGGATTCATTTCAGGAGGGAAAGTGAAGATTTTTACATTATAAACTAGATGGCACATACCTCCGCCAATGCTCTGTCCCTCCCTCTCTTTGTCCTCCCTCCATCCCTTTGTCCGTCCATATCACCATCCACCTGTACATTGCAAGATAGGGCCTTGGTGGAGGCACACACTCATGGATCACCTCCAACATCTTAATGAGTTCATCTTTGGGCCAAGGGCCACCTTTGTTGAAAATTTCATCCAAATCCATCCAATAGTTTTGGAGTATTGTTGCTAACACTCTGTGAGAAAGTAAGAGCCTTGGCGGAGATATGCATTTTGAGTTCATCACCAAAATCTAATCATCTGTTCAGTGTGGCATTACACACCTTTCCTGAAAATTTGAATGAAAGGCGCTGTATAAATAGAATCCATTATTATTATTATTATTATTATTATTATTATTATCCATTCATCTTCTACCACTTTTCCGGAGGGCCGGGTGGTGGAGGCAGCAGTTCAAGCAAAGAAGCCCAGACTTCTCTCTCCCCAGCCACCTGCTCCAGCTCTTCAGAGAGGATACCAAGGCGTTCCCACACCAGCTGGGAGACATAGTCTCTCCACCGAGTCCTGGGTCTGCCCTGGGGTCTCCTCCCAGTGGGACGTGCCCGAAACACCTCAAGTGGGAGGCGTCCAGGAGGCATCCTAATCAGATGCCCATACCACCTCAACTGACTCCTTTCAATGTGGAGGAGCAGCGGTTCTACTCTGAGCCTCTCCCGGATGACTGAGCAACTCACCCTATCTCTGAGGGTGAGTCCAGCAATCCTATGGAGAAAGCTCATTTCAGCCCCTTGTATCCGCGATCTCATTCTTTTGGTCATTACCCAAAGCTCATGACCATAGGTGAGAGTAGGAACGTAGCTTGACCGGTAAATCGACAGCTTTGCCTTAGAACTAAGCTCCCTCTTCACCACAACAGACCGGTACAACGTCTGCATCACTGCAGATGCTGCTCCAATCCATCTGTCAATCTCTCGCTCCATTTTCCCCTCACTCGTGAATAAGATGCCAAGATACTTAAACGCTTCCACTTGGGGCAAGAGCCTGTCCCCAACCCAGAAAGGACAATCCACCTTTTTCCGGCTGAGGACCATGGACTCGGACTTGGAGGTGCTGATTCTCATCCCAGCTGCTTCACACTCAGCGGCAAACTGTCCCAGCAAGAGCTGTAGGTCATTGCTGGATGAAGCCAACAGGACAACGTCATCTGCAAACAACAGAGATGAGATCCTGTGGTCACCAAGCATGACACCCTCCATTCCCTGGCTGCGCCTAGAAATCCTGTCCATAAAAATTATGAACAGGATCGGTGACAAAGGGCAGCCTTGGTGGAGTCCAACTCTCACTGGGAATGAGTCCGACCGAGTGTTGGCAATACGAACTAAACTCTCACACCGGTCGTACAGAGACCAAATAGCTCGTAACAACAAGCCCCATACTCCCGAAGCACCCCCCTCACAAAAAAAAAACACGAGGGACGCGGTCAAATGCCTTCTCCAAGTCCACAAAACACATGTAAACTGGTTGGGCAAACTCCCACGAACCCTTGAGAATTCTCGAGAGGGTAAAGAGCTGGTCTGATGTGCCACGGCCAGGACGAAAACCACATTGCTCCTCCTGAATCCGAAGTTCGACCAACGGCCGGACTCTCCTCTCCAGTACCTTGGCATAGACCTTCTCAGGGAGGCTGAGGAGTGTGATCCCTCTAAAGTTGGAGCACACCCTCCAGTCCCCTTTTTTGAAAAGAGGAACCACCACCCCGGTTTGCCATGCCAAAGGCATTGCCCCCGACCTCCACGCAATGTTGCAGAGGCATGCCAACAATGACAGCCCAACAACATCCAGGGCCTTGAGGTACTCAGGGCGAATCTCGTCCACCCCCAGGGCCTGGCCACCAAGGAGATTTTTAACCACCTTGGCGACCTCAGCCCCTGTGATAGGCGAGTCATCCCCCTCATCCACAAACCCTGCTTCCTCTGTGGAAGGCGTATCAGTGGGATTGAGGAGATCCTCGAAGTATTCCTTCCACCACCCGATGATATCCCCAGTCGAAGTCAACAGTGCCCCATCCGCACCATACACAGTGTGGACAGGGAGCTGCTTTCCCCTCCTGAGCTGCTGGACAGTTTGCCAGAATCTCTTCGAGGCCGACCGAAAGTCTTGTTCCATGACCTCACCGAACTCCTCCCATACCCAGGTTTTTGCTTCAGCAACCACCTGAGCTGCACTCCGTTTGGCCTGCCGGTACACCTCAGCTGCTTCGGGAGTCCCACAAGCCAACCAAGCTTGATAGGACTCCTTCTTCAGTTTAATGGCCCCCTCACCACTGGTGTCCACCACTTGGTTCGGGGGTTGCCACCACGAGATGCACCAGCCGCCTTGTGGCTGCAGCTCTGGGCTGCCGCTTCAACAACAGAGGTGGAGAACATGGCCCATTCAGACTCCATGTCTCCAGACTCCCTCGGAATGTGGTTGAAGTTCTTCCAGAGGTGGGAGTTGAAGACCTCCTGGACAGGGGCCTCAGCCAGACGTTCCCAGCACACCCTCACTATACGTTTGGGTCTACCAGGTCTGAATGGCTTCCTCCCCTGCCATCGGATCCAACTCACCACCAGGTGGTGATCAGTTGACAGCTCTGCACCTCTCTTTACCCGAGTGTCCAAGACATACGGTCGCAGGTCTGATGACACGACAACAAAATCGATCATCGACCTGCGACCTAGGGTGTCCTGGTGTCAGGTGCACATATGGACACCCTTATGCTTGAACATGGTGTTCATTATGGACAAACTGTGGTTAGCACAGAAGTCCAATAACTGAACACCACTCGAGTTCAGATCCAGCAGGCCGTTCCTCCCAATCACCCCCCTCCAGGTTTCACTGTTGTTGCCCACGTGCACATTGAAATCCCCCAATAGGACAAAGGAGTCTCCAAGAGGAGCACCCTCCAGCACCCCAGTCAGAGAATCCAAAAAGGGTGGGTTCGCTGAAACATCATTTAGTGCATAGGCACAAATGATGGTCAGGACCCGTTTCCCAACCCGAAGGCACAGGGAAGCAACCCTTTCATCCACAGGGGAAAACTCCAATATAGAGGCAGCAAGGTGGGGGGATACAAGAATCCCCACCCCTGCTCGTCGCCTCTCGCCCGGGGCAACTCCAGAAAAGGCCAAGCTCCAGCCCCTCTCCAGGAGACTGGTTCCGGAATCGGAGCTGTGTGTTGAGGTGAAGCCGATTATATCTAGCTGGTATCTCTCATCCTCGTGCACCAGCTCAGGCTCCTTCCCCTCCAGAGAGGTGACATTCCACGTACCAAAAGCCAGTTTAGAAAGCTTGGGATCAGTCCGCCAAGGTCTCCGCCTTTGACCGCCACCTAATCCACATAGCACTGGACCCCCATGATCCCTCCTGCAGGTGGTGAGCCCATTGGAGGGCGGATCCATGTAACTCCTTCAGGCTGAGCCCGGCCAGGTCCCATGGGTTGAAACCCAGCCACCAGACGCTAGCCTTTGAGCCCCTCCCACAGGCCTTGCTCCAGAGTGGAGACCCGGTAACCCCATACCGGGCGGGTTACACTGAATCCTTGATATAGAATTTATCATCAGAGTCTGTTGGATCATTCTTCATCTGGCCCTTCACCCAGGACCAGTTTGTCTTGGGTGACCCTATCAGAGGCAAATTGCCCCGGACAACATAGCTCCTGGGATCACTGGGGCATGCAACCCCCCACCCACCCACCTCGATAAGATGACAATCCATGAGGGGGTATTATTATTATTATTATTATTATTATTATTAACAGATAGAGAAACAACAGCAAAAACAATATGACTACATAATAATAATAATAATAATAATAACAATAATAATAATAATAACAAGACCATGTATTGACCATACACTGAGGCTGGACAATTCCACCTTAAATCAACATCATGGTTTATTGACTCTTTCAAGTGAATTTTCATTTTTTTTCCTCCTCTCTTCTCTATTACAGTTTACTGACAATGTTCATAATTATTAAGCAATATTACACAACAGTGCGGTATCATACCATTTTTGTTTTTTTTTGCAGTTGTCAACGACAAATTCACACTGTTTGGGGCAGCAATGTTCAGCCTCCACCTCCTCAATCATCATCTCCCGTTTTCGTTTTCCTGTACCGGCATCCTATGTCTTGCCCTTCCTTAATTCTGATTGGCTGCTTAGAAAGGCCTGACATTGACGAGCGCAGCTGTACAGTAGTCTGAAAAGTTGAACTTTTTTCAGTCCTAAGCACCATGACAAAAAGTGGCCACCGCTCAAAGAATTTCAGCATCGAGGGCGCTCACCACTATAAACATTGGACTACATAGAGAATGAATAGAAAATAGTCACCCACAGCAGGAAGAATGAGTTTGGAGGACACGCCCCCTAATACTTTTTCTTTGGTGTTTGGCTTCTGGGTTGCCAAGGTGCATGGCGCTTTGATGTGACCACACATGTAACTGAGTGGACACGTCTTAAAGGGGCAGTACATGTAAAGTGCCAGATTAATATCTAAAATAATATTCAAAAATTCCTGCATCCACATCGTGATCTGAATCACCACCAAAATCTAATCATCTGTTCCTCATGCCATTACATGGCTTTCATGAAAATTTCATCAAAATCTGTTCATAGCTTTTTTAGTTATGTTGCTAACAGACAACCCAACTGATAGAAAAATTCCATATTTGTCTTATATTTGTCTTTGTTTGGTCTCAGAGTCTAACTTAGAGTTTATGTAAAAGTATCAAGGCTACAGCTGCACTAGTTATCATCTTGTTTTCCTGCTTGGCTCCTGTGTGACTGTGACAGAGTGACCTGAGAAAAGCTAATCTGTACACCAAGTTTTGACCAGATGTACTGGATAGACAGTTTGCTCCTCCATCTCTCAGATAACGAGTGCTTAAAGAACTGAGTGATGTGTGTCTGAGTCAGAATGATGTGTGGATAGGCTCTGTGACTATCTTTGTTTTGTTCTCCACTGGCCAGTGTAATTAAATTTGCTGAAACTCTGATCCAGCCTGGGTTTTGACTGAAGGTTTTCAAGGATTTTTCTAACACCAACTGACCAACAAACAGACTGACAGACAACCAGTGCTACCAAAAACATTACCTCTGTCCTCCCTTGGCAGAGGTAATGAATGTCACAGGTGGCTGTCCAAAAATTAAAATTAAAATTTGAATATATTTTCAAAATTGCGATCACATTAAATCTGTGTTATAGAATGTATGGTGGCTTGGGTTTAGTGACCCCTTTTGGAGACAAAGTGGACTGCAGCCCCATCCACTCCATCATCATAAAGATACAGTGCATAGTATTTTCATGAAAACATTTTTTTTTAAATAATACATTGACAAATACACAATACATTGATGGATACCTGCTGGCCACAATGTCAGAATGTTGTCTTTATCACCTTTAATTCAGTTATGAGAAGGTCTATATGCCAGAGTCCTCAGAAATGAACTGAGGGATCAGTGGAATCTGAATTTCTAAAAGTCCCATAATAATCCATGTGACATCAAGAGGAAACATTTTTATTGCACAGTAACACTAGCGCTGATCTTCAGTAAAGATGTTGAGAAAGAATTACCCTATAGTAGAACACGCGATGAATGAAGCATGTAAATTATTCAGTCACTGTTTCCTATCTGAACACAGAGCAGCTGTTGTGTCTTCATACCAGCTTGTGACTTTCCTTCAGTGGCACTTGTATCTGCAGTCAGCGTTGTATAATGTGAATATTTGCTTGTTTAATTGCCAACTGTTAAGCGTATCACTTAGGCTACCTTGCCTGGCAGTAACACTTGTTTAGTTGTCTGCTGTATCTGCTATATGATGATAAATAAAATAAAATAAGCCACTTGAAAAGGCATCATCTGCTTCAGTGAGTCTCTGCTCCTGGGGGTATTTTCCTTTTTTGACAGCTTCCAAGTATGTGCAAGGTAACGCATTTCTTTCATTTTTTTTTTTCTCCTACAATTTTAGCCATGATAGCACATGGGCTGTCACACTACCGTTAAGATCAGATATCTCAATCCTCAATCTGTTGCCATTAAATAAACAGACCTGTTTACTATTAAAAAAAAAAAAAACCCTCTCACCTGTTATTCTCCAAGGCCTGTGTATTCTCTTCTCTGTCACTTCTGTGTATGCACTCTTTTACAGTATTTTATCACTTTTTCATTGATTTTCAAGGTCTAACATCTGAGGCCAGTAAAGGAAGCTAAGGTGAATCCAAAAGTTTCAGTTTTATGAATTCCCACTAGAGGAGTACTCCCCAAAAATGAAGGAAAACCAACAACATAAAAGCAAAGTGTGGGTTAAAAAAAACTCACCTTCAGTGGGAGCCCTGAGGTTATTTGTCTGCAAGGAGATGGCCAACCTTCAAGATTTGCTTCTGTCTGTCTTGTTCACGTTGTTTTCACTCAAAAAAGCTGTAAGTGAGAGGTGCTTGGTTTCCACATGCCAAAGCACTTTTGAAGGTTTCACAGACTCATCTGATAGTTTGTCACCACATATTATGCCAAATAGATTCGGAGCATCACCTGTACCGATAAAGTTGTATTTTAAACAGGGCTAGTGGTATTTACTACCAAATGCACCTTTCTTTTTCTTGGCAGTCTCAGGCACTCCTGCTGTCTTATCAGTGGGCCTTTTCCGATATCCAAACAAATGTCTCAGGATGAGGACTGGGCAATTAGACCATAAATCAGCATCACAGTTAACTGAACCTTTCACAATGGTTTTGTTTTTTCACTCTTTTCTTCTCCCTCATAGTTCACTGACAAGGCTAATAATTAAGCAATATTTCACAAGAGTATGGTATCATAATCACTATGGTGCAAGAGTAAATGAGTATAATATAATAACGTTCACACACAAACATTGTCCGCTGTAGAAGTCAGTAGTATGTGCTTGCATAGCGTTTGTGGATCATGTGACTCACCGCCGTGAGTCACATGATCACATGATTAGCTTGTCCGTTTTGACGTCCATCCCAGCAGAAAAATGGCTGAGATGACGTAGATAACCGTCAGAGGCTAAAAGGTTAGTAGGCATCTCTGTGTTAGTTTCTGTTCACTTTGCTTGTTTTTTTATTTGGCATCTTCAGATGAAATAAAGAGTCAGTCACCACATACAGTGTGGATGGAGATCATATTTACTTTCCTTACAAACCATTTTACATTTATCTGCTGTTTCTAAACAGCGCTAACTGTGCTGCTTCTGGGATGCAGGGGCACATCCTAAAGGGGCAGTACATGAAAAGCTCCCCCCCACACACACACACACATGACAGGGAGAGGAGGAACAGCCAACATCAGCAAGATTACTTCAGTTTTGCACCCCAAATGTCAGTTTCGGTTTAATTGCAGTTAATCGCCCAGCCCTATGATGACTGTTTTTTATTCATTTTGCCTAGCTAGCTTGCAGGTTTAATTTTTGAGCATCACCACCAATTATTGACACGGGTGTGTGTCAAGATGTTGTAGAAACAGGCACAGGAGGAGATAATAACTGGTAACTTTTAAAAAGAAAACAGGCTAACAGAATAAATATTTTTTTCGATTCAAACAAATACTTTTTTTTAAAATTTTTTCTCTGCGGCCTGGAACCAAGTGGTCTGTGGAACAGCCCGGTGGTAGGTGACCACTGAACTAGAGGGTGGAACAATAAAGAACTAGAAAAGCACTCGGAGAGCGCAGACCTCCGCCAAGCGCCACAGTTCCCCCATACAGTGTTTGTGTGTACGTTTTCAGATTCCTTGACCATGAAAACATATGACTAGCAATTGGATTCACAATGATAGAATAAGTGGTTGAGTAGTTATTCACGAAAATCGCATTGTCCGTAATGGCGGGTTAGCACCACAGTTCCCCCCATACAGTGTTTGTGTGTACGTTTTCAGATTCCTTGACCATGAAAACATATGACTAGCAATTGGATTCACAATGATAGGATTAGTGGTTCAGTAGTTATTCACGAAAATGGCATTTTCCGTAATGGCGGTTTTCTTCTTGACGGTGATCCGGATCACCACCAAAATGTAATCATCTATAGGATACCCCATTTCTGACAATCTGTGAAAATTTCATGAAAATCCGTCCATAACTTTTTGAGTTATCTTGCTAACAAACAAACAGACAAACAGACAGACAAACCAACGCCGATGATCACATAACCTCCTTGGCGGAGGTAATTAAAGTCTCATTGACCTTTGAGTAAAAAATGTCAGAAATTGAGAATGAAATTAACATGTACACAACCTAGTGCAAAAGCTTTTTCTCCAAGCTTTTTTTTTTTCTTCCTGACCTTTCATGACTGTATTTTGAGTGAATGTCTTGATAATTTCCTATTTACAGTTTATCAGGGCTAAAGATAAAAGGCATGGTCAGCATAAGTGCTTTGTGACTCCCCTCTTCCCACGGTGCACCACTGTGGTACCAGTATGGAGGATTGCCCAATACCAATTTCAGAGTGCAATAAAAAGTCAAAAACAAAACTCATTGCATTAGTTGAAATGAGTTCTCCTTTTTGAAAAAAAAAAAAAAAGTTTGAGTCTCCACTTTAGATTCCCTCCAGAAAACTAGGATGGATCATTACATAACTGTTGGACTGTGTCATGTCTACTGTGTACTGTGTTTGTTAAATTGAATAAGTCCTTCCACCAGGATTGGGTGGATACAGACCTGGCAGAGAGATAAGGATCAATGCAGGAACCTTAGAGGCAGATGTACGGCAGAGATTTGAAGAAAAAGAAAATACCCATGTGGCTTCATTGGCTTTGGAAGGTGTTTATTACAAAGTGAGCAAGGCTTCCTCTTGTGGCAGGCAGGATGCTCCATCTGGGCATTTCAGTCACCTGTGTCATATAGTTCATAGCTGTTCTCAGCAAAAGAAAATACCTGATGAATCAGTGTCAGAACACTGGAGTCCCTCAAGGCTCACCACTGTTTCCTGTTCTCTTCAAAATCTACTGTATATATTACCACTAAGCTAAGACTAACAACCACAGATGCAGCATAAAATCTTTTGCTGATGATGTCCTCGTGTATTTGCGAGACAAAACAGGGGTCCAACTACTGGAGCACATTCAGCCTACTCTGTCCCATTTTGAGAAGTAGTGTGATTAAAATGGCTCAGAGATCAACCCATTGAAAGCCTCTGCTATACTGCATACCTTTAAGGCCCTTTTACACAGACAGAGATTACTGGGTGACTATTGAGTGATCAAAAAATGACCCAATTGCTCAACGATCTCCTGAAGCCTCAAAAAAGCCATTTCTGTGTAAATGTTTCTGAATATTGTCAAATGATTTTTATGGTGATCTGTACAGATCTTTGAAAGATCATTGGGAGACATGGAAAGATCACTGAGGAATAGTTGAGAGTTTGTTTGGCAACCAAAGAAGTAAGTGTGTGTGTGTGTGTGTGTGCGTGCGTGCGTGTGTGTGTGTGTGTGTGTGTGTGTGTGTGTGTGTATGTGTGTGAGGTTTCTAGTACTCTTGTACCCCATTTACACTGGAGTGGAGTGTGCTGAGAGATCATTCAAAACAATCCAAAACGATCTCTTAATGATCACCAAAGGAAAGCAGTCTCTCAACAAACTCTCAATGAACTCTCAAGGGGCGCTCAACAATCTCACTGATTGATGAAATTGTAGAGCAGTCAAGGAAAGCTCAATGATCTCATCGATCTCACAGTGTTCTCACAGCAATCCTTCCATGAATGTCAAATTTTTCAACCCCAAAGGCAGAGCTGCCTGAGAGGTCAGTGCAGGATCACTTAGCATTCAATGAAAGACCAATAGAGTTCATTGAAAGATTGCTGAGAAATAATTCAGAGATCATTGGGAGATTGATGAGATCAGTGAGTGCTCGCTGAGCGATCACTTCCCTTTGGAGATCATTGAGCGATTTTTTTTTTTTTTTTGAATGACTCAAAACTTTGAAGACTGTGATATCACTCACGCTCATTGAGAGATCACTGAGAGATCTTGGCGATTGCTGAGAGGCCACTGAAAGATCATTTGGAGATCTGGCCATTTTGTCATCCCTCAGTGATCTCTCAACAGTCTCCAACCCTGCGTAAAGGAGGTGTAACAGCCTGAGGTCAAAGGAAATGCAAACCCCCGCTTATGGTGGTCAAGCCATTGACCTTTTGCTGAAGCTTAAGCACCTGGGTGTGGTCTTTGACCAACAGCTCAACTTTGCAGAACACATATCCTGTAGTCTTGAAAGAGCAAGTAAGGGAGACAGTGCAGTTAGAGCTGCAGCTGGCAACAAGGTGCAGGAAAGATTGATGCTCTATGAGAGCCTTGTGCTCTCAGTGATCACCTATGCCATTCTAATGATTAACCTTAGTCTCAGCCAACTCAGCAAACTGTACAGGCTGCCAAAGCATCTGCCTGCACACATTATCAATGGGTGCACTCTATCCAGACCTATAGCAGGACTGGAGTATTAGCCTAGTAGTAGAACATGCCCACAGCCGAGAGATTGTGGGTTCACACCCCACACAGGTCATATCAAAGACCGTATAAAAATGGCTCTTTCTGCCTTCAAGCTTGGTGCTCAGCATAACAAAATGGAGAAAGGAAAGGTGGTTACCCAGCAGTGAGGGGAGCACAAGTCAATGTACTCCTAGTGCCGGTCCGAAACCTGGATAAATGGGAGGGTTGTGTCAGGAAGGGCATCAAGCATAAAAAGCCTTGCCTAATCAATAAGAGAGCAGCAAGAAGAAGCAGAAGAAGAAGCAGAAGAAGCAGAAGAAGAAGCAGAAGAAGAAGAAGAAGAAGAAGAAGAAGAAGAAGAAGAAGAAGAAGAAGAAGAAGAAGAAGAAGAAGTCAGTCATGTAATTGGAATCTCTTCCAACAAGAATCTGCAGTGCATTGACCATTGTCAAGGCACTTCAAAACAGCCAACATGGCCTCCATTCAGTAGCTACTGGAGGGTTCCAACATACAGCTGTCATCTCCTAAAACTGCACAGGCTGAATCTCTCTGGCCTATAAATTTTGATAAATTTGTGATATGGCCCTGAACTATTACTTCTGAATCTGAACAGGATATGAAAGTCGGACGGAACCATCAAAGCACTTGTGGGGAGCAGCGCAGATATCCTATTTAGGTTTTTATAAATTACATCTCTGTCATCTCTCCTGCATAAACTTCCATCTTCTATTTGAATGCCTGCTCTGACCCCTAAGTTTTGACCACATTCCAGAGACGGATAGACATAAACACAGGATTTATTGGTGACTGGTCGATAAAGATTGAACATATTCAAACAGTTTCTCCTCTTCTTGTTTTTCTTCTTTTAGATTTGATTGGCGGTTGGCAAAAAGCTTACAGGTGCATTACCACCACTGACTTGATTATCATCACTCTATATCTTTGTATAAGGAGTTCTGAACAACTCCTTATGTGTGGAAAAAATTATCCATCCTTGGACTGTGTCCGAGGTGCGGCCGAATGTCAAAGTTTCTCCTCAATCACACTTTTTTTAATGGTTTTGTTGACTGTTGTTTACCCCGACAAACAGATGCTGTTGTGTATTCTGGCACACAACTGCTCAAGAAGGGACGGACTAAAATGCACTACTCACGGATGGGGATCAGATTTGCTTCTTTTTAATTAGAAGCAGAGCTACCTCTCACCCACTCCCTCTCTTTGTTTTGTCACTGCGGCTCATTATGCCATGATATAGGTGATTAAAAATCACCACAGTGGAGGATGAGGAGGGAAGAAGGAAGAGATTTTTTTGCTTTTAATGCTATCGCTGCTTCACCGGCACCTGAAAACTAACATTCCAGGGGCATCTGGCCCACCATTAATATTCTAAACAGCTTCCATGTGGTAAAAAAAAAAAAAAAAACTTAAAATTAAACAAATAGATAAGCAACAAATTACAATAACACCGCACAACACCAACAACCCCTGCACTACTTGTTCTAATCTGTTATGGCTGCTGCATGAGCATCTCTCTGCTGTTTGGTGACATCAAAACCCTCTTTCCATTTTATTATGCGCCAGTAACAATAGCAATCCAAAGAATATTAAGAGTTTAATTTTCATACAAGCAACGGAAAAGTGAGGCTGCGGCAAATATGACTTCAAAATTGTGAGACATTTTATTCCGCGTACTTGACTCATTATCAGTTTTCGATGTTCAGCGGTACCGAAGTGAAGCCTAATGAACAGAGAGAAAACAAGTCAGTCATAAACCCGTATTTGTACAAGACCCTGCTCATGGGGCCAGTTAGAGCTTGTTAAATTCCACATAAACAGGCTGATCTTCAGACAGGAGTCTTTTTTTTTTTTTTTTTTGAACGTGCTGAGAAAACTCTAGAGAGGTTTTTTTTTTAACCTGTGAGGACGTCAGGTTTGAATGTGATGAAAAGCCCAAATGAAACCGTGCTCCCTTAAATCCTCTGATGCATTTGTATCGCTTTGATCGCAGTGGTAGTCATCAAAAGTACAAATCACATCACAAATAATGTGTTCTGCCATAATGGAGAGGATGCTCCATGAATTCTAATGCCGTCAGATAGCATAAAAATCACAAGAGTAGGCACACTATTCATCACAGAATATCAGATTGTTGAATTACTGACTGTTTGCATACTAACATAGTAGTTAAGCTTTGTTTATGAGGAAAAAATCGGGAAACTGAAAAGTACATAACATCATATATCAGGCTCAATTTGTCAAAGCCAATGGCTTTTAATACGGTGACAAAACCTAAATTATAAAATGCTTTAGAATTAAATGCTTTGTGGTGAAACAACTATACCAGCTGAACAAACACACCATTGTAAGAATCTGCAGTATCACTGTTCCCACTTAATGCACTTTTCCCACATGTTGACAGGCCCCACAGGTCTTAATGAAATGTTTGTTTGACAGTGCACTATAATCAACATATCAACGTTATGATTCAATGTAAAAGTGCCGGAATTACCACAATAACTAGATTTCGTCTGTAGCCCTAAGGCAGTTTTTACACACACGCACACACACACACACACACACGCAAAACATAATTCATAAGACACGTTTGTAGATATGTCACAGCTAACAAGACAATACATAAGACAAAACACACCATGTATCACAACTGACAGGATAATCCATGGACAAAACACACAAAGCATAAGAAAAAAATGAACGTGTTTTACATGACAACACCAATGGATCCACAAACAGAATAGTTAAAAGTCAGGATTTTCCAGAAACCTGTTGATATGTACATCTGTAATGGAGACATTTTATGAATGAGTACAGGAGTGATTTGTTTTTAGCCAAAATTTAAGTTTCTTTTTAAAGGCTAAGTAGTTGTCACAGTCTCTGTTATGAGCTGGAAACTTATTCCATGAGTGTGTGCCTCTAACTGACACAACCTTCCGACTAAATTCAGATTCACGCCTTGGTACATTGCAATCTCCTCTGTTTTGTGCTCTGGTGTTTATCTTGTTATTGTGCTTTTCCCTGATAAAGTTATTTAAGGGTGGGGGGTGGGGTCAAGCCCATTTAAGACCTTAAAAAAAGGCACACATCACTAAACATTTGGTAACTATCAAAATCTAAACTAGAAAAGCACTCGGAGAGTGCAGACCTCCACCAAATGCCACAGTTCCCCCCATACAGTGTTTGTGTGTACATTTTCAGATTCCTTGACCATGAAAACATATGACTAGCAATTGGATTGACAATGATAGGATTAGTGGTTCAGTAGTTATTCACGAAAATCTCATTTTCCGTAATGGCGGTTTTCTTCTGGACGGTGATCCAGATCACCACCAAAATCTAATCATCTGTAGGATACCCCATTTCTGACAATCTGTGAAAATTTCATGAAAATCCGTCCATAACTTTTTGAGTTATGTTGCTAACAAACAGACAGACAGAAAGACAGACAAACCAACGCCGATGAAAACATAACCTCCTTGGCGAAGGTAAATATTATACTTACTAATGGTATTACAGTAATGAAAATGGAAAGGCTTCTTGTCCAGGATTTTAACTGCCTTACTTGCTGTTGTATGTGTATAAGTTGTGAGGCAATATGATACTGTATGTGGGGGGGGAAAAAAATCATTGCATGCATATAAGTTTTTTACTTACTGTGAAGCAAGAAATGGTCTTAATTGACAAAATAGAATTTATTGAAAATGACAATCAAAACCAGAAGAATGGAAGGTTGAGCTAATGCCCACTGACGTGAGCTGTAATGCTGTTAGACTGAGCAACCCCGACCACCAAGCCAAGCTAATGCTAACGATTCAATATAGCATCATGGTGAAAATATAACAGACTAAACCAGAATGATGCAAGATATATTATCGAATGTGCATTAGTGAACCAGGTGGAAGCAGCGATGTCTATTAGGGTCGTTGAAATCTACAGAAAATAGTATACAGTGATCCCTCGCTACTTCGCGCCCTCAGTGCATCGCGGATTTTTCAAAAATATTCATCAAAAATTCAAAATTGAGAAAACAGTTGCCCAGGCACTAGCAGAAGGCAGGGAGACTACACGGAGAGCCGGCACAACTCAAAATCCACCTCTCTGATTCGCTGGCCAGCATCCCCCCCCACTAAGAGATTTTGTTCTCGTGTTGGCTCGGCTCGGGAATCTCGCAAGCTGATTGGCTGAGACGTCGCTGCTGCCTTTACGCCTCCTCCTGCTGCCTCTACGCCTTCCTGTCGAGAGAGAGAATGAGAGAATGAACGTACGTATTATTTGTATTATTTATACCGGTACATTATTTTATGTATATTATTTATATTATTAATATTTTATTTACATGTTTCAAACTATTCTTTAATGTTCTAATGATAACATATGCATTCATAGGGTTAATATACACTTATTGATATTATATATACACAAAAAAATGTATGTAAAAAATGGGGGGGGTGACGCTACTTCGCGGTTTTTCACTTTTCGCGGTCGGTTCTGGACCCCATTAACCGCGATAAGTAAGGGATCACTGTAAACCGTGCTTGGTAAGCTCACTGCCAAGTAGCACTGTAACCTCTGAAGCTAACGTGTTGCCTGGGCTCGCCGCTCATCTACGTTTGCAAACAGACAGCTGTGCTGGCCAATAACAGAGCAGCACCACATATCACCGCTGGGCTTACCTTTTCTTTATGTAGAGGAACAAACCTGGAAGAGTTTAAATGGCTCAACAAATAAAGAAATAATAAAATGGCTGCTTTATTTTCAAGAAAATTGAGTGATTTGATGGTTTTGTTTTTTTTTTTGATAATTGTGTGACCAATAGACATATTTTAGAAGGTTAAAACCTACAAAAACATTATTTTTTTCAGTGAATGGGACATTTATTGAGGTATTAAGGTATGATTCCAATACTTTTTTTTTGAAAGTCTAATGTAACATAATTTTTCTATTGTTTAAATTAATTTTCTGAATTAATTTTGAGATAGTTATGTAGCAACAGAAGATGATGAGATGCACGGATTGCAATACTTACAATGTCAATGAAACACCTCCATAGTCTACAACCTTTGTAGTCATATCCTGGACGTGAAACATCACTGTCATATCAACTTTTAAGATGTGAAAGTAAAAAGTAAAACTTAAAACTATCTTGGTTTGAAGTAATAGTTCTAATTTATTACCTCATATCTTATCAGAGTGCATTGTAATGTAATGTACTTTATTTATACAGCCCTTTAAAACAACCCGTAGGTGACCAAAGAACTTTACAGAAAATTAAACAGCACTAGAAGCACGCACAACATTATAACAAGTTACATAAACAAAGAGCTAAGCATAAATACCTAAAAATAAAAATAAAAACAAATGTCAAAACAGATGTCGCCTCTACTGGGTATTAAAAGTCATCCTAAACAAATATATTTTTGTTGTGATCTGAGCACTGATTCCGTCCGCACTCGGGTTGCTCAGTATTTCCCCTTTTCCATCGTAGTATTCCAGGGTTTGTTATTAGGGCCGCTCAGGGGCTTTTATTATGACAGCGTCACGGCCGCACTTCCGGCTGTCAAAGCCAAGCGGGTGCTGTGACAGCTGTTTGTCATTTTTGTTAAATACCTCTTTTCTGATTTGTTTGTGCTTGGTATTTAAGGGAGCAGCTGAGGCTCACTCCTCACTGCGACCTACACAATCGTACACCTTTGTGACGACGGGCTGGAGCCCCTATTCCTGACTCCAGTCTTCTCCCTGTGTCTTGGACTTTTGGGCTGCATGTCGTAGTAAGTGTGTTTGTACAGCGCAGGCTCCGTCCTCGCTGTCTCTCCTGGTTAATCTTCTGGGTCGTTTATTTTGTATCTCAGTTTATGTTCGTGTTTCGCCCCACGTGGCTGTTTATTTAGTCATTTTGTCATCTTGTGAATAAACGTGCAAAACTTACTGTTTGGCACCTGGCGTCTCATTAATGTCCTGCAAGGGGCATTCATAACAGTAGGTCGCAGCCAAACGAGATGCCAGCCACAGTGATTTTTTGGGGGGCTTAAGTTTTGCCCTTTTTTTAAGTACCAGTATGTTTTCGTGAGATGGCGTCATCAAGAACTGGCTACTCCTTGGACTTGAGCTACGAGCTGATCATTGCTCTCATAGAGGTAGATGACCTCCTCGCCAACGCTTGTAGGCTCTTCACCCCGGACGACACATGCTGGTACCTGGACCTCGCAGAGGCGGCAATTAAACGCAATCCTCGACTTGCTGATCATGCTGAGGGCAGGGAGAGGACGGCCGAGATTGTGGCGCTTCGAAGGAGAATCCGTGGGCCTGAGAAGAGTTCCGGCAGGAAGCCGAAGCCAGAGCCACTGGTGAGGCATCGCCGCTTCTTGCCTTGGGATCAGGTTCCTGCCACCCATTCAATGTCCCCTGGTGCCTGGAGTTGACTGTTGGGTGAGGGAGGAGCCTACGGCCCTGGAGAGCCTGCTTCCAGCCCCGCAGCCACGTCATGGGCAGAGGAGGAAACCGGACTGCCGTTTGGAGCCTGAGCCGATGAGTAAGCATCCCCAGGTCTCCGTGGAGGAGCAGTCAGGTCAAGCAGGTCACGGATCCCCTGCCTCCACGCCGTGCAAGTCTCCAGCGTGGGCTTCAGCTCCTGGAGGTTTCCAGACTGTGACAACCATCATGCTGGCTGCGAAGCCCTCCGCAGTTGAGCCGGAACCCGGAATGGACCTCCGGATCATTGAGCCTGGATCGTTGGAGTCCTGGACAGCGGTGGAGCCCGAGATCAGGCAAGTGCTCTATTTTGTCTTCTTACTTTCCGTTCTGGAGCATTCTTGCCTGTCTCTTGGGGAGGGGAGCCGGGTGCAGCTGACCGCTGCATCTGAGCTTGTCTTGCCGGACTCTGCTGCTGCCGGTGATCCTGATTCCAGTTCTCTTTGTCTTTTTGAGCCTTCTCCCAGGGTCACCGGAGACTTATCAGCTCCGGTTATCATCATCGAGGCTCCAGGGTCATGTTCGGAGGCCATCGAGGGTGCTGCACCGGTCCAGTCGGGGCCCATCAAGAATGCAGTGCCAGTCCAATCGGGGCCCATTGTGGGTGCTGTGCTGGTTCGGTTCGAGGCTGGTGAGGGAGCTGCAGATCCCCTTCGGCCGGTCACCAGACTGGTTCCTCCTCTTCCCTTCTATTTTTCCCCTCCAGGTGCTGCTGGGGTCCCCTTTATTCAGATCGGCTCTCCCCTCCTGTTCCTCTCGGTAGGGAGGCTGCCTCCGAGCTTCCCTCTCCAGTCCTGGTGTCTAAGGATGCGGGTCGGCCGTCTGGAGAACCATCTGGTTGGGTCGGTGACCTGGTTTGGCCACCCGAGAGACTGCTTCGCTGGCTCTGTGTTCTGGTTTGATCGCCCGAAGGACTGCCTTGTTGGTTCGGCGACCTGGTCCGGCCGCCTGAGGTACTGTTTCCCTGAGTCTGGGACTTGGGTAGGCCGCCCGAACTGTTCTTTTTTCTTTTTCTTTGGTGGAATCGGGATGCGGGTAGACCGCCCAAACTGTTTGGTTCCATGTACAGTATATTGAAGAATTCTCTGTTCCTTGCCTGAATTGTCGTGTGCTTTTTTTTGTTTTGTTTTGGCCTGAAATGTACTCGTGTAAGACTGGTGTGAACTTTTGATGCTATTGATTCAATTACGTGCAGGAGTGGACCCCCGAAAGGAAAAGAGTACTTACAGTAAATAAGGGGTGTACTGTGAGCGGATGTGGAAGTGGGTGTGTGTTGAGTGGGCAGGTGGGTTTGTGTGTTTGTGTAGGTGGGTATGTGTGATGGTGGGTGGAGTTATGTGTGTGTATGGAAGCGGTTACTTGTGGGTAGATGTCTAGGGGGCGGAGGATGTGTGTATGGGTAGGAGAGCTTTGTTGGGTGGCAGGGGTTGGGCAGTCCATCCAGTGGCATGGGGGCTGGCGTTTTGGGGCTTGCTTGTCCCGGCCGCCCTGCTGTTGTGTTGGGGGGTGAGGCACTTTGCTACATCACCCCTGATGTCATTGGCAGCGGGTGTGCGTTGGTGCTTGGGGGTGGCTGGGGGGGGGGGGGTCATTGGTGCGGGTTGTTGGCTGTGTTTCCATTGGGTTGTTCCGGGGTGGCTGTGGTTGCAGGGCGGCCTGCAGCTGTCGGTGTGTGTCTGGGGTGGGTGGTCGTGGGCCTGCGTGGGCGCTCGGGTGTGTCGCCTGGCGTGTTGGGCGCTGTGTGGGTCCGGCCCATTGTTCACTATTGTGACTGTTGTTGTCCATGTTCGTGTGTGTAAGATGAGTGGTAGTATGTTTGGCTGCCCCGTCATGTTAGTGGTGCTGGAGCGCCGGGACGTGATGCCGGTGGGTCCTGGGTTGTTTCCACTGGTGGCCCTCGCCCTGGGTTGGGGTTTGGGGGCAGTGGGTGGCCTCACAAGCCAGTCTGCAAGCTGGCTTCTGGGGGGGGGGGGGGGGGGGGGGGGCTTGTTTTTGGACCGCCTACCTCCCAGTCTTATTTCCCGCCCTCCTCCTCCCCCTGATCTTTTTTGTTACATTTAGGGCTTTGGGGTGGGGGTGTGCCGCACTGTGTCGGTGAAGGGGATACCTTTGCCGCGTGGTGGGGCTGCACTCACCTCAATTTTAATTGCATTTTAGACACTGAGGGCTTGGGGGGATGGGGGCTCTGCTGCCCATCACAGTGGCTAACGATGCTTCAATTATTATCCTCCGAATTTTAATTGCACTTTAGTAGTCCACACATTTATACATAATTATATCATATAACCGACACACACCCACCATGTTCTGTGTGGGGGGAGGAGGTGGGGGTCTTCCCCCACCCCTGTTGCCCTGTCTTGCTGGGGGCGTGGGGGCCTGGTGGGGAGCCTGGGACCTATCATGTTGTAAAAATCCCTGGATGCTACTAATATATAGATACAACCAAGGAAGTGACGGGGGGCTGAATATGAGTTTAAGTGTGAGTGAGAGGGTGATGAATGGAGGTGGTGATGGTGGGTCGGTTTTGTGCGGCGCTTTGCATGCCGGGTGGCATCTTGGGGCGCCTGCGGTGGTCTGCTGATTGTTCACTCAGATGGGCGCCGGGGGGTGGGGGTCTGCTTCTGTGGCCTGCACCGGTGGCCTCCCTGGTCACTGCCGGGCACTGGTGCATGTTCAGGCTCACTGCATCTGCTTCGCAGCCGGCTTTTGAAATAAAGGTGAATGAGGAGTGAATTTAAGTGGGTACTGGAGTGAGAGAGAATGGGTCGGTCTGGCTGAGTGAGAGGGGTGTGCATGGGAACATGTGGGTGTGAAGGTATGGGGAGGGGTGTGCCTGCGAGTCGGGAGGGGCTGGATTAGGGGGGTAGTGCCTCTCGGCAATGTGGGCTCACCTGGGCGAGGGGACTTCTTTGGACGTGGGGGTCCCCGGGGTGTGTGGCCGAGGCGCTGGGGCGGGGCCGCTGTGGGGGTACCTGGGGGGGCTCGCGCCGGGGGGCGCTGGCTGGTCTCTGTCCTGGGGGGTGGGGTCACTGGCCTCCTGGTGCCTGGGGCCCGGGGGCGGATGTTGGCCCCGCTGGGGGGGTGGGGGTCGGGCGGGTCCAGGGGTGTGGGCTCATCGCACCGGCCGCCGGGCGGCCTGCCCTCCCTTGATCGTCTCTCTGGGGGTGGATGCTTGGCTTTCCTGGGGCTTGCTGACCTCGGGGCTGGGGGCTGGTGGCGCTGCCTTGCCTACTCGGGGTCCTCGGGGGGAGGGCTGCTGTGACCGGCCCTCCGCTCGTATGTTTCCTGACAAACCACTCACATGCACACACTTATTTTGCGCGCCTTCTCATATATAGGCACACAGACATACATGTACAAGTATCTCTCCTTTAACAGGTGCAGAAACCAGACTCGTGTTGAGACATCTCCGGTGGAAGAAGCAGTTTGTCTTTTGTTTGTTTTAGTTGTCTTTTTTTTTTGTTTTTTGTTTTTTTTTTGTCTGTTCCCCTCCCTTTTCTTTCCCCCCCCCCTTCACACACTTCCTTTCCCTCTTCCCCTTCCTGTTGGGTCTTCCATGGGTAAACAATTAAAATAAAGTATTAAAAGTTATTACAGGAGGAGTTTACAACAATATACAGTGCAAAGTTAGGCACTGTATAGGCTCCTCTTGGCAAAGTAAATCTGTTTTGGCACAGTAGGGTGACAGATCCCTGTTCTGTTTGCCTAGCTGCCTGACAGGACAAAAAAAATAAAAAAATAAAAATAAAAAATAAAATAAGGGGTGTACTGGCCTAGTAGAATGTACTTTTCTAAGCCTCTCTTATAGGTCATGTGCTTAGGGGTGAATCTTTTCACTTTCCATCTGTTTTCTGTCTTCTTAGTGCCAATGGGAACCTTATCCCCATCATTTTGTGCTAGGACCTTAAAGACCTCTTTTGTATCAGTAGTGCATCAGATCTAAGAAAGCCTGTGTGGGCTGCTCATCAAGTAACAATGTTACTCATTTATACACTTACTCTCCTAAATTTGTGTTTTGTTTTTTTTTTTCTTTTGTCTGGTTACACCGTTTCATTAATATATTGGTGACATTACTCTTGTTAGTTTGAGAGTTCTGGGTTTTTTTTCCCCCTTTCTGTAAATCTGGGACTCTTCTAATCTGCAGGTGTATTTTCTACATTTCTGCAGAACATCGTAACCCTTTTTCTATTTTGCAATTACTTCAATATTAGAAAATTATATATTCACTAATATGACTATAAATGCACTGCGGGTTGCAACGCTAATGAAAACATGTCCAACCAGTGTTCAATCGGTGAAGTTAAGTGGAGTGGTGTGATTAGTTACGGCCTTTTTCTGCCTATGTGATGTCACCTACTTTACCCTTGATGCTACTGAACCACATCGTTGCATTCATGTCTTCGAGGTCTTGTGTAAGAACCCTACTTGTTTTTTCCGCAATCCACAACTTCTCTCGGAAGGGTTTTTTTTTTCCTCTTGTACAGACTAAGTCACCATACTTCCTCCCTTGCTTATTTTGTAGTACTTGAAGTTTTTTTTTTCTTTTTTGCCCAGTTGGTGAGTTATTGGGTACCGTACTTTGAACTATACCTGTATTTTGGTTTCCTTTCGTTTGTTTTGTCGGGCTGTACCTTATTTATTTTGTCCCTTCTGCTACACGTTATTTTTGCTTGGGTGTATGTTATATGGTACTTACGTTTGTTGGTTGAGTACCTGTAGTTTGTTTTGTCGTCCAGTTGCTCTGCAGTTTGGATCATTTCTGTGTCAAGCCACGCAATTCTATTATCCACATCGTTACCTGTCATTGTGGGGTTTTTTTTCTCTTCCCTTCTTCCTCTGGGTGTCGTTGTTGCCCTTTTTTTGGGGGGGGTTCTCTCCCTCCTGGCCAGTTTTCCCCCTCCGCCCTCCCTGGGTCGGTCCTGTTAGCTTTCTCAAGGGACCCCTTGGATGTCACATTGACGCCTGGAATGTGCCTTTGAGCGGGGGGTACTGTTGTGATCTGAGCACTGACTCCGTCTGTGCTCGGGTTGCTCAGTATTTCCCCTTTTCCACCATAGTAATCCAGGGTTTGTTATTAGAGCCGCTCAGGGGCTTTTACTATGACAGTGTCACGGCCGCACTTCCGGCTGTCAAAGCCGAGCGGGCGCTGTGACAGCTGTTTGTTATTTTTGTTAATTACCTCTTTTCTGATCTGTTTGTGCTTGGTATTTAAGGGAGCAGCTGAGGCTCACTCCACACTGCGACCTACACAATCGTACACCCTCGTGACGACGGGCTGGAGCCCCTATTCCTGACTCCAGTCTTCTCCCTGTGTCTTGGACTTTTGGGCTGCATGTCGTAGTAAGTGTGTTTGTACAGCGCAGGCTCCGTCCTCGCTGTCAATCCTAGTTAATCTTCTGAGTTGTTTATTTTGTATCTCAGTTTATGTTCGTGTTTCGCCCCACGTGACTGTTTATTTTGTCATTTTGTCATCTTGTGAATAAACGTGCAAAACTTACTGTTTGGCACCTGGCGTCTCATTAATGCCCTGCAAGGGGCATTCATAACAGTTTTAAGTTCTGATTTAAAAAGGGCTAGGTCAGAGATAGCACGCAGGTCAGTGGGGAGATTATTCCAGAGCCTGGGGGCGACAACACAAAAGGTTTGGTCACCCCAGTGTTTATACCTCGACCTGGGCACATCCAGCAAAAACTGATTGGATGACCTCAAAGCCCTGCCTTGGTCATGGACAGTTAAAATCTCAGACAAATAAACCGGAGGAAGGCCATTAAGAGCTTTAAAAACACAAAGTAAATGTTTAAAATTAATTCAAAAATGGACTGGAAGCCAATGAAGCGAAAAAGAATTGGTGTAATATGCTCTTGCCTAGTTGTGTTGGTTAAAAGACGGGCCGCTGCATTATGCACAAGTTGAAGGCGGCCGAGAGAAGTCTGAGAGATGCCAACATAAAGTGCACTGCAGTAATCAAGTCAAGATGTGATTAAAGTATGGATGGCTATCTCAAGGTCATGACGGCTCAGGAAAGGTTTGGCTTTGGATAACAGATGTAACTGATAGAAGCTCATCTTGACTACATTGTTAATCTGTTTATCAAATTTTAAATGGCTGTCAAAAATCACCCCCAAATTTCTGACAGCTGAACTGAGTCTTAAAGAGCTGATGACACGTTTTTGACATTTTTTAGGATGTTGTGTAAACCCAAAAGTCATTGTCGATGATCAATATAATATTTACAACCCTGCCTGCATAAACTAGCTATCATCAAAAAAACGCGGCCGCTGACTGGACTGTGGTGCCGTCCACCAAATTAATTTGTGTTGTGTCGCAGGCTTAGATAAACAGCAGGCGTGAAAGACCACATCACACGCTTCAGCTCCAACTGTCATGCCTCCTCGTGCGCTCCTCATGTGCTTTTATGCAGGAGGAGCGCACGAAGAGGGGACGGATTAATGGATTTACGTGCAGCTTTGACCTACTTTCTCTGATCGCATGCTGACTCTCGCCCGTCCAGCTACGTCCCCTCTGTCATTATCACCAGCTGATTCCCCTCCCACTGATCATGTTTCCTGGTCCTTGCCCAGGTGCTTCTCAACATACCATCACCAGCAGTGCGTGTACTTCGCGGCCGTTTGCCAGTCATCTGTGCTGTTTGTCTGCCAGTATTTTCAGCACTCTCACGATGTGTTAGTCACTCCATGTTCACCATGGTTCTTGTGCATCCTTGAAGCGATGTCGGCTCTGGGGTGCACCTGTGGCTAACACGTCACCTCTTATTCATTCTCTTGGCGATGCCGGCCCCCGAACGCCATCAGTAAGTGTGTTTGTGTTTTTTGTACATCTTCACCTTTTTGGGAATTGTCTGTCGTTCTATATCAAATGTGCTGTGGTGAACCCTACACATAAATCATCATTATTTCATGCTCCCTCTCCATGCACTACGTAAGAGCGCACGGAGAGGGAGGATTTACATGTAAATAACAAGGATTTACACTAGGATTTATGTGTAGGATTCACCACAGTACATGTATTGAACATAAAGACTGATCCTAAAAGGTGAAGCCTTACAAAAATACACAGAAACACAAACAGTAGGCGTTTGGGGCCGACATCGCCCAGCGAACATGGAGAGGAGACATGTTAACCACGGTTGCGCCCCAGAGCCGACATTGCTACAAGGGGCGCAACAGAACCACGGCTGTGTGGAGTGGCTAACACGTCGTGATAATGTTGGCAATATTGGCTGGCTGACAACACGGCAGATGATGCACACAAAACATGAACAGCTGACTGTCACTGAGTCTGACTCGTTAGGCACAATACCCGCTTGACACAGCTCAAACCTATACGGTTTGATGCCCTCAGATTCTTCATTGTCATCCCATTCTTCGGAACTATAATCGTCTGAAGATTGGACAACACAAATCAATTCCAGACTACATGTGCTGAAACCATCGTCAATGTTTTCAACCGCTTCCATCCTGTGTGTACAAAGGGCAGCCAAGTGCTGTGTTCCGTCGATGACGTTACAACATGGCCGGGGGGTTTTCCAGCCACTGATGCAATGGGTGATGTGGCACTCATGAAAACGTCAGATATTGGCGTGAAAAAAGCCTGTTTGACTTAGAACTGCCCAGACCAACCTATTTCGTCATATTGTATTATGTGTTGAAAAATTAGAGGAAGTCAAAAACGTGTCATCAGCACTTTAAAGACAGGGTACCAAAGCCAGCCGTTACAGTATCCCCAAACATAATGCATTCTGTTTTTTCTTCATTTAAGTGGAAAAAATTTTGCCTTAACCACAACTTAATGTCAGTGATGCAGTCCAATAAAACACTTTGTGAGTTTGTTTGTTCATGGCTCAAAGGTAAATAAAGCTGCAAATCATCTGCATAACAGTGGAAAGACATGTTGTGCCTGGCTATTATTGACCCAAGTGGCAGCATATATAATGAAAACAAAACAGGGCCAAGGATAGAGCCCTGTGGGACCCCACAGGAGAGAGAGGCACTGGATGAGGACATGTCACCAATCATTACAGAAAAAGTTCTGTTAGATAGGTAAGATTCAAACCACTTAAGTGCAGTGCCATGGATGCCAACATGGTGATTCAGGCGTGGCAAAAGGATAGTATGGTCCACCGTGTCAAAGGCTGCTGTAAGATCTAGCAGCACTGAAACAACGGGGCACTTGGCATCAGCAGACATCATAATATCATTGTGCACCTTTAGCATGGCAGACTCAGTGCTGTGATAAGGTCTAAACCCAGATTGAAACTTCTCAAAAATAGAGTTGTTTCTAAAAAAGATTGCAACTGTATAAAAACAACTTTTTCTAAAACCTTAGATAAAAAGGGCAAATGAGAAATGGGTCTAAAATTAGATAAAACTGAAGGGTCAAGGTGAGGTTTTTTAAGAAGGGCCTAACCACAGCATGTTTAAAAGCAGATGGGACAAATCCTGAACTAAGGCAGGAATTAATAAAAAACAAAAGACCAGGCCCTACAGTATTAAAAACCCTTTACAGTATTCCAGCGGGAACAACACCCAGTGAGCAATTTGCCGGCTTTAGAGACTTCACTATAACAGTAAGTGATGATAAAGAAACCAACTCTAACTGTTCAAACACAGCAGAGTAACCCAGGACAACAGACAAGCTCCCATTAAAACTATTATTAATAACTCGTCTGACAGAGTCCACTTTATCAACAAAAAAGTGAAGAAAAGTCTCACATGTAAATGAAACATCTGTTGCAGTCAGAGTGTGTGGGCTTATAAAAGAGTTAACTGTGTTAAATAGCACTCTAGGACAGTGACTGCTGCTGGAAATAATGGAGAGAGATACTGAAATTTTGCCTTTTGCACAGTCCTCTGGTAATCAGCAAGACAGTCCCTAAAAATTTCCAGAGACACATCTAATTTGTCATTTTTCCATTGTACGTACATTGTCAACAAAATCAATCACTTTCTGGCTGACAAGGATTAATCAGTGTGTTTTCATCCCAGAGTGTCATAAACCAAAGTGAATTGGCGGCTGATGGGATGAGGTGAATGCCAACAGACCACAGATTGTGCCTTATTTGGAACTTGTGTTTTGCTGTTGCCAGCTGTATTTTCCATTAAAGGCAACACACATACATTAGAAAATCATTTCAATTTTTATTATCCTGTTGCACACTTATGGGGGGCTGGATCATATCCCAGCATTTTTTTTTGGGGGGGGGTAGGAAGCATACACAAATTGTATATATTGCAGGGCCAATACAGAGAGACAATCATTCACTCTACGCTTATTTTACCTGATTTAATTGTGTAGGTAGAACTGGCAAGTAATCTAACAAACAAGTCTTTGGGTTGTGGGTGGAAGCTGGAGAACTTGGAGAGAGCTCATGAAGGCACAGTGAGAAAATGGAAACTCCATACAGAAAAGTATATATATTGCAATGTATCCTAATTATTTTTCCCAGTTCACTTATGACAGCTTTTACAGAGGAAAAACATCTGATAAATGATACCACTAGTTAGCAAAGTGTGGTGTCTGTTCTTTGGTCTACGACCTCACAGCTACTGTACACACTGAGAGCTACAGCTGGGGTCAGTCCTCTGGTAGCGCTGTGTTAATTTTCCTTTCTACATTCTATTATGCTGAGCAAAAAAGGCTAGAAGGCCAAAAGTACCATTTTTATCTGGTCTTTTGGATGACTTGGCTGGGGCTTGAACCCACAACCTCCCAGCACTGATGCAGATAGGCAGTGTAATAGTCGGACAATCTTTAATTTTTATTATGACATGCATTTGCCATACTTTGCCAAGATCTTGTATCAGTGATAGGAAAGTCAGACTGTATTTCTTCCTCAAAGATGATGATTTACCACTATCCTTTCAGGTTTAATAATAAGCTGGGCAGTTATTAACCTAATTTAAGCGGTCAACACTGTTGTTTTCTTTGCTTGAGGCAGGGCAATAATTTAGACCTTCTGAAACAGACTATCATCCTTTCTGCAACCATGGAATATGCCTTCTGACATGATCATTTTATAAATACTCACTGCATCACTTAGGGTAAAATAACTTTTTGCCACCTGAAACATTAATCACTGCAGTAAGCAGCCAAAGAAAAGGCTCTGAACTGTTTGCTTACTAAGATCCAGATGGAAGCTTTTTTTGAACAGTGAATTTTTGGTCTCTAAAGGTAGTATCTCTCAGAGTGGCAGATGCTGATGAATGTAGGGATTTTGGGATTTGCAGACTTTTCTAATGAATGTTGGTGAAAATTAAGCTAGTATCTAGCACAGAGGTGAATGCTGAGGAACTTTCACGAACGCTGGACTTTTGTTAGTTTAGTGTTAACTTTTGTTAGTTTAGTGTTTAGTTTTTAAGGTCGGCAATATAGTTTTTTCTTGTCGTCAAAAATAAGAAAAACTGTATTTTTGCACAAACAGTTGTAAAATAGTTGTAAGCATTTGCAAACAGTTGTAATGCATGTTGCTAAAGTTCTTTTTGGTTCACCTTGCAGTGAACACTAGCAACTGTTTAAGAACCTTTATAACAAAACTGTTTGTGAGCTTAAAAACTATTGAACTGTTTTGCAACCTTTTACGAACCCTGACAACACATAAAAAGCCCAGCATTCTTAAACATTCCTCAGCATTCACTGCTCTGTGAGATACTAGCTTGATTTTTCAGATGACTTTTGCCAACATTCATCAGAAAGGTTAGCAAATCCAAAAATTGCCATGTTCTTCACCATTCGTAGCTCTGAGATACCACCCTTTCAACTGTTTGCAAATGCTTACAACTATTTTGCAAATGTTTGTAACAAGAAAAACTGTGGCCTTTAAAACTCTTTGCAAACAGTTTGGCAACCTTTCACAAACCCTGAAAAAATCCAGAAAGCGCTACATTTATGAACGTTTCTCAGCATCTGCCGCTCCATGAGATACAGGGGTAACTTAATTATGACCACATCCCTGTGTCATTTTCATTGCTGTTTGTGAACACTGAGCCGATCTTTATTCTTTTGTACCAGCTGGCATGTTGTTGGTGAAAGAATAGAGCCCAAGGACTTCACTAAGCAAAACATAGAGACAAAATCAGATGTACAAGGAGGAAGAAGATTGGACTCAAATTGGTCAGATTGGAATGTTAAACTATTATAAATCAATAAATAAAACTGGAAGATTGTTCAAGGTGAGGGCTGAGGACAGTGAACATTTCTTTTTCAGCAAAGCTTTGGAATATGAACAAGCTACTTGACAGGTATTAAATCGCAAGGATAATTCAATCTGAGAAACAGCCATCTATTGCTGCCACTATTAGAATAGATGTTCCTATTTAAGTGGTGTGCAAAATAATGCATTGACTGTAAGATCTTCACACAAACACAATGAAAATAAAAGCATGCAGAATTTATAATAATCTTTATGTCTTACATGAGCTACAGTGTGCAGTGGATATAAAAACAAAATAAAAATTGAAACAACAATAAACTTGTCTGGGTGAGCTTGAGCATTGGCGGTGGCATTGTATTACATTAACAAGAAGAACAAAGACAGTGTGATGGAAACATGCCTTGATCTCTGACAGCCATGTTCCCATGACAACTGTTGTACTGGGTGACATGGGCGGGGACGTACTTTCAAGTCACGCTGGGGTTGCAAGGATGCATATGAACACACACACGTCGTCATGTTCGAACCGTCCTTCTCAGCTTGACTCTTCACTTTCACCCAGAAAGTAGATTCCACCCTTCTTTTGCTCATGACTGCTCCTTTTCTTTCAGCCTGGGGGGATTGTCATCAAATTCCCACAAGTCAAGTGACAACCCACATCAGGGCCTTTGTAATTTTTTCTAAAAGCTTTTATCAGAAGGCGGTCTCCTTCAATCTCCCAGCTTTCTTTCTTTCTTTCTTTCTCAAACAGCAAACATCGAAAGGGTTTAATTGACAAGCAGGGCTCAATCACCCAACCAATCAGCTCATTTGTCACTTTGCGACTTTGCCCCGAGTCCTTTTTTTTCCCCGTGACTGCTTCGGGCCCAACGTGGTGCCTTTCTGAAGCCCATGGTTTACACTCCGTTCACCCCCCCCCCCCACACACACACACACATACACACACACTTACCTCCTCTAACAACCTTGCAGACAGATGAGATAGTCTATGATTTTTTTTTTCAAAAGGAATTTTGATTGCTTTCAAATCTTTGCCCATTAGTGCTGCAAACATATGAGCAACCATTAGGGGATCGACAAATGACTGGAGAGGGTTTTCTTTTTCAAAGACTTCATCCAGTAAAACAGAGGGTTCCTGCACATTTGATACTGGATTATTGTAAAAGCAAAAGTGAGTGATTCATATCTGGAGGGGAGACAGAGAAATATCTCTTAACTGCTTAGTTTGTGACTAAATCACTGGCATCTCATCCCAGAATTGCATCAATATAGTGTTGAAAGATTTTAAGTTGCAAGACCATGGCTGTGTTAAATGCTTAATTAACCATAGACAACTACATTTTTGTGCTTCCAATTAATATTGACATATACAGTCGGGCAAAAAAGTATTTAGTCAGCCACCAATTGTGCAAGTTCTCCCACTTAAAAGATGAGAGAGGTCTCCAATTTTCATCATAGGTATACCTCAACTATGAGAGGCAAAATGAGAAAAAAAAAACAAAAAACAGAAAATCACATTGAAGGATTTTTAATGAATTAATTGGTAAATTCCTCGGTAAAATAAGTATTTGGTCGCCTACAAATAAGCAAGATTTCTGGCTCTCACAGACCTGTAACTTCTTCTTTAAGAGGCTCCTCTGTCCTCCACTCGTTACCTGTATTAATGGCACCTGTTTGAACTCGTTATCAGTATAAAAGACACCTGTCCACAGCCTCAAACAGTCAGACTCCAAACTCCACTATGGCCAAGACCAAAGAGCTGTCAAAGGACACCAGAAACAAAATTGTAGACCTGCACCAGGCTGGGAAGACTGAATCTGCAATAGGTAAGCAGCTTGGTGTGAAGAAATCAACTGTGGGAGCAATTATTAGAAAATGGAAGACATACAAGACCACTGATAATCTCCCTCGATCTGGGGCTCCACGCAAGAGCTCACCCTGTGGGGTCAAAATGATCACGAGAACGGTGAGCAAAAATCCCAGAATCACATGGGGGGACCTAGTGAATGACCTGCAGAGAGCTGGGACCAAAGTAACAAAGGCTACCATCAGTAACACACTACGCTGCCGGGGACTCAAATCCTGCAGTGCCAGACGTGTCCCCCTGCTTAAGCCAGTACGTGTCCAGGCCCGTCTGAAGTTTGCTGGAGAGCATTTGGATGATCCAGAAGAGGATTGGGAGAATGTCATATGATCAGATGAAACCAAAATAGAACTTTATTGTAAAAACTCAACTTGCCGTGTTTGGAGGAGAAAGAACACCATACCTACTGTGAAGCATGGGGGTGGAAACATCATGCTTTGGGGCTGTTTTTCTGCAAAGGGACCAGGACGACTGATCCATGTAAAGGAAAGAATGAATGGGGCCATGTATCGTGAGATTTTGAGTGAAAACCTCCTTCCATCAGCAAGGGCATTGAAGATGAAACGTGGCTGGGTCTTTCAGCATTACAATGATCCCAAACACACCGCCCGGGCAACGAAGGAGTGGATTCGTAAGAAGCATTTCAAGGTCCTGGAGTGGCCTAGCCAGTCTCCAGATCTCAACTCCATAGAAAATCTTTGGAGGGAGTTGAAAGTCCATGTTGCCCAGCGACAGCCCCAAAACATCACTGCTCTAGAGGAGATCTGCATGGAGGAATGGGCCAAAATACCAGCAACAGTGTGTGAAAACCTTGTGAAGACTTGAAGAAAACATTTGACCTCTGTCATTGCCAACAAAGGGTATATAACAGAGCCAGAAATCTTGCTTATTTGTAGGCGACCAAATACTTATTTTACCGATGAATTTACCAATTAATTCATTAAAAATCCTTCAATGTGATTTTCTGGATTTTTTTTTTTTCTCATTTTGTCTCTCATAGTTGAGGTATACCTATGATGAAAATTGGAGACCTCTCTCATCTTTTAAGTGGGAGAACTTGCACAATTGGTGGCTGACTAAATACTTTTTTGCCCCACTGTTAATAGTTATAAGAATCAGGTTCTATGAGCAGCTTTGTAAGAACAAAGATAATGACCTTGGCATGTTGCATGTCTTGTATTGTATATCATGCTGATGAGCAAATTAGATGTGAGGAATTTTGAATAGAATTTAATTCTTACTTGCTGATGATGATATGTAAATAATCACTGGGTCACCACTTTCATTACTTACTTTAACATCTAACCCATTTCGTCCGGATTTTTGGACTTTCCAGTCTGGGTCGGACCAAAACTCTAGGTGTGAAACTTTCCCCAGACCACGGCCCAGACCAAAGAGCTGAAATTTGAGGTTGTCTCCATCTAGCTCAAACTGAACTTTGGTCCAGTTTGTTTAGAGTGTGAAAACAATTTTCAGAAATGTTTGGACTTTCGGACCAAACACAGGAAATTAAGACAGTTGGTAAGAGGGAAAATGAGCCATGGTAGCACTTTGAGAGAGGGAATATGACTGTTAGTCATTTGAAACAAAAAAACTTACTAGATATTTTTGGAGAGGAGATGAGAAGGACTAATTTCCTTTTTAATGAAGACCTGGATGATATTCTAGCCTCACAAAATTAGTTCCCCAATTAATATGATAGAGTCTTCCCCTTTTTCAAGTTATAGTGCAGTTACCATGAGCTGTAGGTGAGTAGCATGTTTGCTAACTACCAGTCTGTGCAAACAAGATAAACACCACCATGACAAGATGTAGGAATGTCATGCAAATTTGTTTAGTTTGCTTGGAAAATGAGCAGTGTGAAATCAAACCTAACCAGAGCAAATGTAGACAATGCAACAAAAACATGAAGCGGACCTTGATGTGGACTTTCAGGTGTAAAAACGGCCTTTTTGCTGATACAAGATGATGATTTCTTCTTCTTCTTCTTCTTCTTCTTCTTCTTCTTCTTCTTCTTCTTCTTCTTCTTCTTCTTCTTCTTCTTCTTCTTCTTCTTCTTCTTCTTCTTCTTCTTCTTCTTCTTCTTCTTCTTCTTCTTCTTCTTCTTCTTCTTCTTCTTCTTCTTCTTCTTCTTCTTCTTCTTCTTCTTCTTCTTCTTCTTCTTCAGCAAACACTGTTATTCTCCAGCTTAACCTGTCCTGGACAGCAGCTTCTGTAGTTCCAACAGCCTTCATGTCATTGTTTACACAGTCCAACCATCTCTGTTTGGGTCTCCCATTTTTTTTTCTTTTCCTGGAGGTTTCATCTCCAACATCTGTCTTCCTACATAGCTCAGATGGGCACTAAGGCTACATTCACACTGCAGGTCTTGATGCTCAATTCTGAATTTTTTTTGCCCACGTGACCCATATCTGATTTTTAATGACAGTCTGAACAGCACACATCCGATTTTTTCACACCAGACCCAAGCCACTTTCATATGTGGTCCTAATTTGGATACGTATCTGATACTTTTCAAAGCGACCTCAGTCTGAACGGTCATGTCACATTTCATCTGACTTTTTCCACATTGAAATGAGATAGACACTACAATTCTGCAGTGGGGGATGCACCAAGCATGGCAGACACAACTGATTTGTGCTCTCTTTTTAATCAACCTTCTTCCCTTAATCACTGGATCGTAATTTAGTCGGCTCCGATTGCACAACAACTTCAAAATTTTTGTGGTGGTGGTGGGGGTGTTCAGGGCTGAAACCGTCAGACATTACAGGCTCACAGTAACAGCACATTTATTGGATGATGCAAATTCCTTTTTCCCTGTAAGAAGCACAGCATGAGTCCTGGCCGCTGTAATATCTATAATGTAAAGTTAATACCTACATGACTGTGGAGCGGCCTGGGAACGTCTTGGTATCCTCTCTGAAGAGCTGGAACAGGTAGCCGGGGAGAGGGAAGTCTGAGCTTCTCTGCTTGAGCTGCTGCCTCTGCAACCCAGACCTCTGAAAAAGCGGTAGAGAAATGGATGGATGGATGGATGGACTGTGGAGCAGAATGGCCAGATACGGGGATACGAGGACACTGTCCAGGAGAGGGGAGTCTGTGGGGGCCTCTCCTTCCTGTGTGGGACTGGCGTTATGCCGCTGGTACTAGCTGCACTGTTAATTTATTATTAACATAAAGCGTAATGTCATTGAGACACGGGGTCTCATTTTCAAGAGAGCTGTTTCATCGATCAGTTCTGTTAAAGTCGAGCTGATCACAGCGGTCATCTGGCGTGTAGAGGAATGAAGCTGGTCTCATTTATTTTGTGCATAATCATTTCTGAATGATTTTAACATTTTGCTGCACTGCATCAAGGTGATGAAGTTCTGTCCCCCTCACTCGTTTGGGGCTCATATTTACTTGCGTAAACACAACGCTGTGTCTGACGTTACGCTTTCTTCTGCGCATGCGGGTCACTTCATAGCTGCAAACCGTTCACACTGGAGTCTGATGGGGGTTGCATTTAAATCATAACGTGAGCACCCACACACAAAAAAATCAGATTTTGGAAAAAAAATCGGAATTGAGCGTTAAGACCTGCAGTGAGACCATAGCCTAAGACAGGATTTTTTGCACATCAAACTGATGCTATTGATCCGCATCCTCTCACAGATGTGCAAATGTTTCATTATACAAGCCTACATTCACTAATACCTTTCTTTGGATACAACTGGCAAACCTCATAATATAGAATATATCAACTGATATTTAAGCTACTTTAGTCTGTCTAGCCTTGTTACTTCAATTGCCACATCTCCAAAAATGTGCCCTTTTAAAGTGCAAAAAGCCTCCCCGCCATGCAAGCAACTTTTCAAGCTCCCCTTATGAGAAATGTTGATTGAAAGGTTACGCATTTGACTGACATAATAATCACCGTTATGATTCAAAACGTCGACAATTGTAGCAGAGGAACCAATTTGCTGAGAGTACGCTATTTCAGTCTGGCGGCGCTCTCAGTTGGCAAAAAATGGATATGAATTGTCGACACTCAGACAGTTCAGCTTCAGAACCAGTTCCAGCTGTCACTGTCACTGTCCAAAGAGCTCTGTTACATATCCATAGGAGTTGTGGTTTCCCACATTTCCCATTCACTGTCGATGTAGAATGATTTGCAGTGCATTCTGGTGGCTGTGTGTCGCTGGAAAGAAAGAGCACAGAGTGGCCCAAATCTCATTTACATAAAGTTGAGGCCTAATTGACTCTACAAAAGTGGTGCGGCAGACACGAGGCGTAGGCTATAAAGAGCTCCTGCTAAACATTTTAACGCGCAACTGTCAATGTCAAAAAGAAAGAGATTCGACAAGTAAACTGCTCATTTCTCACCTTGAACATTTTCAGAAAGACTTTTTTTTGGTTTTGTTTTAAAGCTAGCAAAGTTTGCTGCCATGCCACTATGTTGGACACACTTTCAAGTCTCGGGGACGGCCTCCCACAGTGCACGAGCTTGTCCAGTCAGGTGCAGCTCCAATCACATTTGCACATCTGTCGGAGGCCGTAGAAGCTTTAGGAGAGCTGTCAATCATCAATCAGTTTTTGGAGGTTTTCGTGGAATATTTCATATGTGAAAATGCATGTGGACACCCAGTAGGCGATTTGTTATTTTTTGAGAACAAAGTTGTAAATCATCAAGAAAAAAGCTGAAGATTTACAAGTAAAAAAAATTAAAATTTTACAGGGGAAAAACAAATGCAAATTTGTGGGAAAGGAATTGCCCATTCTTGAGAAAAAAGTCACAAATTTATGAGAAAAAAGTTGCACATTTATGAGAAAAAGGTTGAAAATTTATAGGATGTTTTTGCAACTTCTTGAGGAAAAAAAATCATTTTTTTAGGAAAAAATTGCAAATCTATAAGAAAAGTTTCTGCTTGGAATTGGTGGTTCAAAGTCATTTCATTCAGCTATTTAACATGATATAGACTGGTTTATCTGCGATCCGCGGATACAAGCGGCTGAAATGAGCTTTCTCCGTAGGATTGCTGGACTCACCCTCAGAGATGGGGTGAGGAACTCAGTCATCCGGGAGAGGCTCAGAGTAGAACCGCTGCTCCTCCACATTGAAAGGAGTCAGTTGAGGTGGTATGGGCATCTGATCAGGATGCCTCCTGGACGCCTCCCACTTGAGGTGTTTCAGGCACGTCCCACTGGGAGGAGACCCCGGGGTAGACCCAGGACTCAGTGGAGAGACTATGTCTCCCAGCTGGTCTGGGAACGCCTTGGTATCCTCTCTGAAGAGCTGGAGCAGGTGGCTGGGGAGAGGGAAGTCTGGGCTTCTCTGCTTGAACTTCTGCCTCCGTGACCCGGACCTCCGGAAAAGCGGTAGAAGATGGATGGATGGATGGATGGATAGACTGGTTTATATTGGAGGCGACAATGCAATGTAGACAACCCTGTCCTGTCCCTTGATTTACACCTATAAATGAGGATGGGAGGATGGCAGGTTAACGAGGGGGATGATGACTCACTTTGCTAACAAAGAGGCAGCATCCCCCCTCAAATCACCGGCTGTGGACACCGACCACACATTCTGGTTTTCCACCTTGTTTGATATGGTCATTTTTTAATGCAACTCAGCGCCACACAAACAACCCCAGAACAGGACCAAGCCACTCATTTTATTAACCTCTAAAAAGCACACGGAAGATTCAATGTCATTCCAACACTGAGGGGGCGTACTGTACATGTATGAATAATTTTAATGACACAAATCTGAGTGAAATTGAATGTAGCACACCAGCTAATAACCAGTGCCTCCATTGGCTGATATTTTTCTTTGAGTACAGTTGTAGATCCCACCGAGGGCACTCTATGTAATGTTCAGACGCTGGCCTACCCCTCCAGAAACTCCTTTACCACCAGCATCCACCACTGCTCCTCCCTTTCATGCTGCATCTGACTTAATCAATGTCATGTCTGTAGCCATTGATGCCTTCTCTCTTGTGTACCCTGGGGGGGGGGGGGTCTCTGCTGCTGTTCCCCCTACCTCGGGCTTCCCATGCATGTGCATAAAAAGGCAGGGTGGGTGCACTCTCTCTGACTTGGGCTTTCCAAATTTGCACATGACAGGGCAGGGGCTTCGCCCAAATGGGCCATACGTCAAATAAAAAATTACTCTGTATGAACATAATAATTTTCCAAGATTAAAGTGGTCCTAGCAGAAATTACAATTCATCCTGAGGGATGAGTCCACAGCAACGACCATACATACAGTGGTGTGAAAAAGTGTTTGCCCCCTTCCTGATTCTCATTTTTTTGTATGTTTGTCATACTTAAATGTGTCAGATCATCAAACAAATGTAAATATTAGACAATGATAACACAAGTAAACACAATATGCAGTTTTTAATTCAAGGTGTTTATTATTAAGGGTAAAATAAAATCCAAACCTACATGGCCCTGTGTGAAAAAAATGATTGCCCTCCTGTTAAAACTTAAATTAACTGTGGTTTATGAGATCTTTGAAAGCTGAGTTCAATTTTCTAGCCATTTCTAAAGCTTTGGGACTCCAGCGAACCACAGTGAGAGCCATTATCCACAAATGGCAAATACACGGAACAGTGGTGAACCTTCGCAGGGGTGGCCGACTGACCAAAATTACCCCAAGAGCACAGTGACGACTCATCCAAATGGTCACAAAAGACTTCACAACAACATCCAAAGAACTGCAGACCTCACTTGTTTCAGTTAAGGTCAGTATTCGTGACTCCAGCATAAGAAAGAGACGGAAAAAAAATGGGCTGCATGGCAGAGTTCCAAAATGAAAACCACTGCTGAGCAAAAAGAACATAAAGGCTCGTCTTGTGGAGGGTGCAAATAACGGAGCCAGACTTGTGCAGCAGACGACTTTATTCACTCTCACTTCAGTCATACACAGAAAAGCATTTCTCACAATACACCAGGGTCTCTCCTTTTATATCCTCCCTCCATCTCCCATCTGCATGAAATCTTGCATCACAATACATTCAACCATTCTCCCTCCACTGTCCCCCAGCTACTCCTTCCTGCTACATCACCATAATCTCTCCCATCTCAATACCTATTGTTCTCATCTGTTTACCCTCTGCATCCAGTCTGAGATGAATATCCCAGCGTCTACACTGCCCCCCCCCCCACAGAATCTTTGAGCGAGTTTCAATTCTCACGTCCTTTTGGCTTCAGTCTCCTCCCATATCTGCTGTAACGGGGGTTCTCCGCCTCCGCGGCACTGCTGTACCGGTGGGGGGCTCCTGGGGGTGTGTCTGTCTGCGGGTGGGCAATGGCGAGGGGGGGGGCATTCGACTTGCCCGTGTGGCTGCTCTGATGAATCGTTTACCTGGGGAGTTCTCCGTGGGGGTCTTCCACGCCGAGGGGCCCGAGCCAACATCACTTGCTCGTCCGCCACCACAAAGACAGGCTTAAGTCTGTCTATACATATTTTCTCCCGACTACCCCCCAAGTCTAACAAAAAATGTTTGTCTCCTGGTTCCAGCACTCTGAACGGGCCATCGTAGGGTGGGCGCAATGGGGGGCGGTGGGTATCGTGCCTGACAAACACGAACACCGCGTTCTTCAAAGTTTTTGGCACAAAAGTGCATGGAAAACAGTGGTGGTTCCGGGCCCGGCAGCGTGCCTGTATCTGTGCTATGCTGCAAACGCTGAGACGGACAGTTGTCCGGTGCGGGATTATCTGGTAAAAATTCCCCGGGGAGTCGCAGTGGCTGAGAAAAAACAAACTCCGCTGGGGAAGCCTCCAAATCCTCTTTTGGTGCGGAACGCAACCCTAACAAAACCCACGCAACCGGTCTACCCAATTTGTATCCATCAGCGAAGCCCTGAGCGCTGCTTTCAGTGACCTATGGAAATGCTTGCATAACCCATTGGCCTGTGGGTTGTACGCGGTTGTGCGATGAATTGCGACACCCAGGCTATGGGCCATCGCGGACCAGAGGTAGGAAACAAACTGAGGGCCCCTATCAGACGTGATGTCCGAGGGGGATTCCAAAACGTGCCATCCATGTTGTCAAAAAAGCGCGCGCCACGTCTGCGGACGCGGTTGCCGCCAGCGGGACTGCTTCTGGCCAGCGTGTGGTGCAGACCGCCACTGTCAGAAGGTGCGTGCACCCCTGCGATGGCGGGAGGGGGCCCACGAGGTCCACGTGAACATGGTCGAACCTCTTAGCCGGTATACGAAACGGCTCCAAAGGGGCCTTTGTGTGTCTGTGTACTTTGGCTCGTTGGCACGCTACGCAGGCTGCAGCCTACTCTTTCACTTGTTTGCACAGGCCTGGCCAAACGAACTTCGCTCCCACCATTTTGACTGACGCGCGCACTCCTGGGTGTGCCAGAGCATGAACTGACTCAAACACTCGGTGGCGCCAAGCAACTGGGACCACCGTGCGCGGGCGTCCCATGGAGACGTCGCAGATCGGGGGGGGGGGGCTGCTGTCTTGCAGTACTCTGCTCTCCAGCCTTAACCCTGTTGGTCCAGACTGGAGCGTGCACACGTCCGCATCACCAATCTGCTCTGTGGCCATGGCTGTATAATCTATCCCTACGCAGACTGGGGCCACTACTGCGCATGAGAGGCAGTCCGCCACCACATTCAGTTTACCTGACACATGCTGAATATTGGTTGTAAACTCCGAGATTGTGGCCAGCTGTCTCTGCTGCCGGCCCAACCATGGTTCCGAAACCTTGGCCATCGCGAACGTTAGCGGCTTGTGGTCCAGGAACGCAGTGAAGCTGCGCCCTTCCAGTCAGAACTAGAAGTGGTGTATGGCCAGGTGGAGAGCCAGCAACTCTCTGTCAAACGCGCTGTATTTACGCTCACTGTCGCGCAAAGCCCTGCTGAAAAAAGCGAACGGCTGCCAAGAACCGGCGACATGTTGCTCCACGACAACCCCTATGGCCACGTCCGAGGCATCGGTAGTGATCGCTATCCGGGCCACCGGGTCTGGGTGCGCCAACAGTGCGGCATTTGCCAGGGCTGTTTTAACCTCAGAGAATGCCTGCTCCCGCTCGGGAGTCCATTCGACTCTGTCCGCCAGTTTCCATTTCTTGAGAGCGGCATACAATGACTGCATGAGTTGAGCTGCGCGGGGGAGGAACCGGTTATAAAAGTTAACCATCCCCAAAAACTCTTGCAGCGCCCTGACCATCTGAGGCCGGGGAAAATTCGCCACGGCGCGCACCTTGTTGGGCAAGGGTATCGCTCCCTCCGGTGAGACGCGGTGCCCCAAAAAGTCAATCCCCGTCACGCCGAACTGGCATTTCGCCGGGTTGATTATTAACCCGTGCTCTTCCAACCACCGGAAAACCGTCCTGAGGTGGGTTACGTATTCGTCCTCGGACGCGCTGGCCACCAGGATATCATCCAGGTAGACAAACACAAACGGCAGATCGCACAACACCGCATCCATCATGCGTTGGAATGTCTGTGCCGCGCCTTTTAATCTGAAGGGCATGCGTAAAATCTCAAACAAGCCAAACGGAGTTATTACCGCTGTTTTGGGTATGTCCTCCGCACACACCGGGACCTGGTGGTAACCACGGACCAGGTCTATTTTTGAAAAAATGCGTGCCCCGGCAAGGTGAACGCAAAAATCCTGAATATGTGGAATCGGGTAGCGGTCGTGCACTGTGGCATTATTCAATCTGCGGAAATCTCCGCACGGTCACCACGATCCCTTGGCCTTAGGGACCATGTGTAGCGGGGATGCCCATGGGCTGTTTGAGCGCCTGATGATGCCCAGCCTTTCCAAGTTGGCAAACTCCTCGCGCTCTATGGCCAGTTTAGCTGTGTCCAGGTGCCGAGGTCGTGCGAAAACGGGTGGCCCAGTGGTGGTGATAAAGTGTTCCACCCTGTGTTTAGTGATGGCCGCCGAAAACGTGAGTGCTGGGAACTGAGTGAGCAGTGTGTGGAACTTACTGCCTGGAGCTGTGACGATGGCTAGTGTTATTGGCCCGGCCCCTCGAGCTGTACAGGGGAGAGAATCAAAAGACATTGCATTAACCAGGTGTCTGTTAGCAACATCGACTAGCAACCTGTGTGCACACAGAAAATCAGCTCCCAAGATTGGGAAACTCAATGCCGCTATGACGAAACTTCACTCGTACATACGGCCGTGTAGGGATGAAGTCAGTGTTCTCTCACCAAAAGTCCTAATGTCCGAGCCGTTTATGGCTATCAGCTCGGGGCCGCTAGCTCCCGCTAGCCGGTCAGTGTAGGATGGCAGGGTGAGGCTCTTTGGGGAGCCGGTGTCAACGAGGAACCATCTCCCCGAGCGCGAGTCCGTCACGTACAGCAGCTTGTTTTCTTCACCGTGCTACTGACTGCCAGCCTTGGCATTTCCCTAACACTTGAATTGGCACGGTGGCACACATCTGCGTGCGTTCTCTCAAAAACGGCGGTGGTAGAAGCAGAGCGTGTCTCTCTGGCGCTTCCTGGCCCCCGCTGCCGCTACCGTCGCCGGCTCCTCGCCTCCGCTGGTCATCTCGCTGGGTTCCAATGCCGCCGCGTTCACTGTGAAGGCTCTGGTGGTGAGGATGATCCGATCTGCCTCCTGGGCTAGCACACGGTAGTCATGCACGGCCAGCAACGGCGAGTTGGCCAGGACCACTGTTGCCTCTGTTGGGAGGTTCCGGAGGAAAAGGTGGGCAAACAGAAAATGCCCGTCGTCCATGCCCATCAACGCCAACATCTTCTCCATCAATTTGACCACTGACCCATCTCCTAACTCGGAGTGCCTCAGGAGCCTCTCTGCTCTCTCACAGTCCGAGAGCGTGTAGCGCCAGGTCAGCGTGGCCTTGAGAGCCCCGTATTTATCGTGGGCTGGAGGCTGTTGGAGCAGGCTCGCTACTTGCTGAGACGTGCGAGCGTCCAGCTCTGCGACCACATAGTAATATCTGGTGTCGTCTGCCGTTATTCCCTGAAGGGCGAACTGAGCCTCGGTGTGGTGGAACCAAGACCACAGGTCGTGCAGCCAAAAGTCCGGTAGTTTGACCGAAACAGCGCACGCGTTGCTGGAACTTTCTGTCCGGGCCGTCTCTGGGGTTCTTGCCTTGTGTTCCATAATTCGTCAGGGGTCACCAGTGTGGAGGGTGCAAATAATGGAGCCAGACTTGCGCAGCAGACGACTTTATTCACTCTCACTTATACACAGAAAAGCATTTCTCACAATACATCAGGATCTCTCCTTTTATATCATCCCTCCATCTCCCATCTGAATGAAATCTCACATCACAATTCATTCAACCATTCTCCCCCCACTGTCCCACAGCTACTCCTTCCTGCTACATCACCATAATCTCTCCCATCTCAATACCTATTGTCCTCATCTGTTTACCCTCTGCATCCAGTCTGAGATGATTATCCCAGCGTCTACAGTCTCAGTTTTGCCAGAAAACATCTTTATGATCCCCAAGACTTTTGGGAAAATACTCTGTGGACTGACAATACAAAAGTAGAACTTTTTGGAAGGTGTGTGTCCCATTACATTTGGCGTAAAAGTAACGCAGCATTTCATAAAAGGAACATCATACCAACAGTAAAATATGGTGGTGGTAGCGTGATGGTCTAAGTCTGTTTTGTTGCTTCAGGACCTGGAAGACTCGCTGTGGTAAATGGAACCATGAATTCTGCTGTCTACCAAAAAATCCTGAAGGAGAATGTCCGGCCAGCTGTTCATGACCTCAAGCTGAAGCACACTTGGGTTCTGCAGCAAGACAATGATTGAAAACAAACCAGCAAGTCCACCTCTGAATGGCTTAAGAAAAACAAAATGAAGACTTTGGAGTGGCCTAGTCAAAGTCCTGACCTGAATCTAATTGAAATGCTGTGGCATGACCTTAAAAAGGCGGTTCATGCTCAAAAACCCTCCAATGTGGGTGAATTACAATAATTCTGCAAAGATGAGTGGGCCAAAATTCCTCCATAGCACCAGTTATCGCAAATGCTTAGATAGATAGATAGATAGATAGATAGATAGATAGATACTTTATTTCGAACAAAAAAGTATAACAAAAACAAAACAAATGACAAATGCAATAAAGTAACAGTATACAGTGATCGAAAGGGAGAAGGAAGAAGTGAACACTTATTAATTCCATCTCCTCTTTTCCATAAATACATTCATGTGAATTATATACAAATTACCACATTTAAGACCCCAAGTAAACAATTAACTGTAATTTGTACGTATCAACATTAACACCCATCCATCCTAGCATACATTGATGTCCATACATCAAAACCAGCCTCAAACAACACAGATATACACAGTGCTGTCCCACCCACCATTCCATAGTGTCCCATAGTGTCCCAGAGTGAGCATAGTGAATCGTACATATAAATACTACCCTTCTAACATATATCCTTTCAGCAAATAATGTTTGTACCTCTTTTTGAATTGATTTCTGTTTGTATATAGTTTCAGTTCCGGCTCCAGACTGTTCCACAAATCCACCCCACAGACAGATATGCACATACTTTTCTTGGTTGTTCGTATCTTGGGTTTTGTAAAGTTTAAGTCTCCTCTCAAATTATGATCATTGTCTCTTTTTTTTAAAATATTTTTGGTATATTAGTTGGGAGTTGATTATTAATTGCCCTGTACATGACTTGTGCTGTCTTAAATTTAACTAAATCGATGGACTTTATGACATGTGACTTTAAAAACAACAAATTGGTATGGTCTCTATATCCTACATTATTTATTATCCTTATAGCTCTTTTTTGTAATGTGCATATTGACTGTAGGTTGGTCTTGTAGGTGTTTCCCCAGACTTCTACACATTAGTTAAGATAAGGTAGAAACAGTGAATTGTACAGTAAGACCAATGATTTATAGTCCAAGATGTGTCTTGTCTTCCCCAGTATGCCTATACATTTTGCCAACTTGGCCCGGATGTGACTGATGTGAGGTTTCCAGCAGATTTTATTGTCTAGCGTCACCCCTAGAAACTTACTTTCCTGTACTGTTTCTAGTCTGGTGTCATCTATCGTTTCCATTATTTCCTGATTTATTTTATAATTTCCAAACAACATAATCTTTGTTTTTTTTAGATTTAGAGATGATTTATTTTTGTTGAACCACTGCGTTAACTTTTTCATTTCAGTTGTGACTACCTCTAAAACCTGCTGCAAATTCTCACCAGTGCAAAGGATATTTGTGTCATCCGCAAACAAAATAAATTTCAGAATTTTTGATACTTGGCATATGTCATTTATATACAAAATAAAGAGTTTGGGTCCCAAAACTGACCCCTGGGGCACACCACAAGTGATGTCTATGAAGGGTGATTTGTGCTCACCAATTTGTACAAATTGTTGTCTGTTACTTAAATAACTTTCCATCCAACTCAGTCCGACCCCTCTTATCCCATACCTTTCCAGTTTCCTTAGTAGTATTCTGTGGTCAATGGTGTCAAATGCTTTCTTTCAATCTATAAATACTCCTACAGCAAACTTTTTTTTTTATCTATACAACTAGTAATTTCTTCTATAAGTTCGATCAGTGCCAAAGATGTAGATTTATCTGCTCTAAAACCATACTGGCTGTCTGTAAGGAAGTTGTGTTTTTCATTGAAATCATCCAGTATCTTAGTGAAGATTTTTTCAAATATTTTGGAGAATTGTGAGAGTAAAGAGACTGGCCTGTAATTTGTGAAACAATGACTGTCTCCTGTTTTGTAAAGAGGTATTACTTTTGCTATTTTCATTTTGTTTGGAAATTTACCAGTTTGAAATGACAGGTTACAGATGTGGGTGAGTGGCTTAACAATTCCTTCAATTACTTTTTTCACTATTGTCATGTCAATTTCATTCCAGTCTGTTGATTTTTTGTTCTTAAATTTACTCACAGTCTCGATAATTTCCTTTTCAGTAACTGCACCCAGAAAGATTGTGTTTGGATTTCTATCTTCTATTTCATTTACAGAACCACTGTTGTTTGTTTCTGTTGTCACTATTGATTTTGCTAATTCAGGACCAACGTTTACAAAAAATTTATTGAAACCACTGACCACATCCTCCATATTATTTATCAAATTGCCATTTTCAATAAAATATTCTGGATAATTAGCATTCTTAGGTCAATTACTAATAATCCCATTGAGTACTTGCCAAATTTCTCTTAAGTTATTTTTACTATCCTCTAATATTCTGTTGTAATATTCTTTCTTACAGGTCCTCATTATATTAGTAAGCTTATTTTTGTATCTTTTATATTTGATCTCAGCCTCCACTGTTCTGCACTTAATGAATTGTTTATATAATGTATTCTTCTTTTTACATGCATTTATTAACCCCTTGGTGACCCAAGGAATATTTTTCTTTTGTTGTCTGTCACTCTATTGTTTTATAGGACAGTTTTTATTGTACAATGATTGAAATATTTGTAAAAAAAATTATCATATGCTTTATTTATATCATTTTCATCATAAACTATCTTCCAATCTTTTATTAATAATTCCTTTGTCAGTAAATACATAGATTCTTCGGTTCTTATTCTTTTATATTTAATATTTTTGGTATACTTTTTCTTCCTATAATCACATTGATAGACAACATAAATCGGCAGGTGGTCACTGATATCATTCAATAAAAGCCCACTCCTGATATTATTTTCCATAATGTTTGTGAATATGTTATCTATTAGTGTGGCACTGTGTGACGTGATTCTGCTAGGTCAGGTAATTGTTGGATGTAAGCCCATACTGTACATTGTGTTGATAAATTCTTCTGTCAAACTATGTTGTTTTGAATTCATCAGATCTATATTGAAATCCCCACAGATGAACATAACTTTATGAGTTAGTTTTGCATACATTTTTTCCATCCAGTCCTTAAATAAGTCAATGTTTGATCCAGGTGTTCTATATACACAGCTCACTACTATATTCTTCACATTGTCCAGACAGATTTCTATTGTAATACATTCAAATAAATCATCCACAGTTACTGACAGATTTTCAACAACCTTGTATTTCAAACTCTTGTCAACATAAATTGCAACTCCTCCTTCTTTTCACTTTTCTATTTACATAATTTAATTCATAGCCATCCATGGTAAAATCCACTCCTTTCTCTTCACTGAGCCACGTCTCTGATATTGCCACAATATTGAATGGCTCTTTAAATTGATGTAAATAATCTTTTATGTTATTAAAGTTGGCATAGAGACTTCTGCTGTTGAAGTGGATCATAGAAATATTGAAATCAGATGTGACCATTGTGTTAAACTGTTCATCCGTGTAGTAACTACAGTTATTATTGATGGAGCTAAATAAATTATTACCAGGGTCTATGTTATATTCTACGTCCTGTGGGTTGTGATCTGTTTATTCAAAAACTTTCAGTTCCTGTTGTTCCTGTTTGTTGATCTTTTGTTTCATGTTGTTAAATGTCTTGTAGCAAATGAGTATAATCCTTCAGTGTCCTACAATTGTCTGTTGTTGATGTCGACTCCAGTTCATAACATTCATTGATATTTGTCCAGCTCCATAATATTACGGATGTTAATGACCTTGGCTTCTTCAGGTGATCCGTTTAATTTGATGTATATTTTACAGTTTGATGTCCAGGTGTTTTGAATCTTTTTCTGCTTTCTCGGGTATCTTGCTTTTCTGGCTATTTCTGCGTTTTCTTTTGTAAGGTGCTCGTTTATGTAAATGTTCGTTCCTTTCAGTTTCCTACCTTGTTTTAATAGCGCAGTCTTGTGTTTTCTGTTGACAAACCTCATGATCACAGCCGGTTTGTCGCCGTTTTTCCTGGGCAGAGGGTGGCAGGTCACTATGGTGTTACAGTCCAGCTGGATTCCTTGTGACTGCATGAAGGCCACCACTTGTTGCTCCGTGGATTCGTCTTCCAGCTCACCGAGCCTCCCTCCACTGTCGGCGGCCACCGCTCGCGCGCACGATCATGGTTTAATGTGGAGCCCCGTGATGATCATGTCGTTCACCCGGGTGTTCTGCTCCAGTTCCGACACTCTGCTCTCCAAATACGCCAGCCTCTTGTCCTTCTCGGCGTTCTGGATCCGCAGCGCTTTCACCTCCTCAACCAGGTCCAGGACGTTTCTTTGCTGCAGCTTAACAGCAGAAATCTCTTCCGCCAAGAAGTCCAGCGCTCTTTTAATGTCGTTCACCTCCTCAGTCTGCTGAGCTTTCTTGGGACCCATGATCCCGGCCGATGTACGTTGATTGTGATCGTAGGAAAAAAAAAAATACACGTGGGAGAAATCCCTTTGTTCTCCCGGAGTGTGAGGGGACTGATTTCTTCACCAGCCACCACAATATTAAGTTATGAGACTGGCAATTTCTTTTTTTTCCGCACGAGCAGGTTCACTCTCCAGCGGTAGTTACAAAGTAACAGCTCAAAACGCCAGCTCTAAACTGAGTTTTAAAGCAAGAACGAACCGGGAGCCTTTACCTGTGCATCCTCACCTTACATGCCACAACCGGAAATCTGCTTGATTTAATGATTGAAAAACTGCTTGATTGCAGTTGTTGCTGCTAAAGGTGGCCCAACCATTTATTAGCTTTTGGGGGCAATCACTTTTTCACACAGGGCCATGTAGGTTTGGAATTATTTTTTCCCTTAATCATATAGACCTTCATTTAAAAACTGCATTTTGTGTTTACTTCTGTTATCTTTGTCTAATATTTAAATTTGTTTGATCTGAAACATTTAAGTCTGACAAACATTCAAAAAAAAAGAGAAATCAGGAAGGTGGCAAACACTTTTTCACACCACTGTAAATATTACACAAAGATACATTCACACAAACACACTAGAAGATAGATACATAGAGTTGTGCTCATAAGTTTACACACGCTGGCAGAATTTGTGATTTTTTGGGGCCATTTTTCAGAGAATATGAATGATGACACAAAAACTTTTCTTTCACTCATAGTGGCTGGGTGAAGCCATTTATCTTTGTCTAATATTTAAAACTGTTTGATGATCTGAAACATTTAAGTGTGACAAACATACAAAAAAAAAAGAGAGAGAAATCAGGAGGGGGGCAAACACTTTTTCACACCACTGTATTTGGTGTTTGTAAGATGAACCAAGCCAGCATGAACTGCAACACTGGGCACAAGAATTTATTAAATACAAAAGTGAAATGTCCTACTTTTTTCAGGATGTTTAAGATTAATTTTGGTCTGCACAGAATATTGCATTCTACATGAAAATAAAGATAAAACTTCACTGAAATCTATAGGGAAAAGATAACAATAGTAGCTGAGTCGAAGTAGACATCATATTAAAATGGATGTAGTAAAGTGTGATAGCCCTTACTTTATCTCTCACAGCCATTTTATTATCACCTGAGGAAACCACAGTATGAAAATGCATAGGTTCAGCAACTTTTGAGGTTTTTCAAAAGGAAACTGTGACCTGACCTATATAACATGGTCCCATTCACTGCACTTTTTCCACATGTTGACAGTTTCCACAGGTCTTAATGGCATGTCTGTTACATACAGTACTTTCATCCATTTGCCTTTCAGTAGTTAATTATTGCAGCATTATTATGAATCATCTTTTGCAGCCTTTTGCAACGCATGTTTCTTAAAATTTGATGCCTGCAACACGTTCCAAAAAAGCTGGGACAGGGGCAAGAAAAGACTGGGAAAGATGAGAAATGCTCATAAACACCTTTTAGAAATATTCCACAGGTGAACAGGTTAATTGGATCCAGGTGAGTGTCAGGATTGGGTATAAAAGGAGCATCCCCAAAAGGCTCAGTCATTTACAAGCAAGGATGGGGCGATGTTTACCAGTTTGTGAATAACTGCATGAGCAAATAGTCCAGCAGTTTAAGAACAACATTTCTCAATGTACAATTGCAAGAAATTTCAGGATTTCATCATCTACAGTCTATAATATTATCAAAAGATATTTTAAAAATTTCTGCATGTAAGGGGTAAGCCCAAAAACTAGCACTGAATGTCCATGACCTTCGATCCCTCAGGAAGCACTGCATTAAAAACTGAGATTTTTTTTAAAGGTTACTAGGAGAGATGGTAGTGGACTTTTTAACCAGATCGTTTAACACAATCTTGAAGAGTGAGAGGATGCCTGAGGAGTGGAAAAGAAGTGTTTTGGTAACGATTTTCAAGAACAAAGGTCATGCCCAGAGCTGTAGTAACTACAGAGGCATAAAGTTGATCAGCCACACTGTGAAGATATGGGAAAGAGTTGGTGAAGCCAAGTTAAGAGAGGTGACAAACAGTGAGCAGCAGTATGGTTTTTTACCATGAAAGAGTACTGCAGATGCAGTGTTTTCTCTAAGAGTGTTGATGGAAAAGTATAGAGAAGGTCAGAAGGCGTTACACTGTGTCTTTGTGGATCTAGAGAAAGCATATGATAGGGTGCCAAGAGAGGAAGTCTGGTACTGTATGAGGAAGTCGGGAGTGGCAGAGAAGTATGTGAAGGTGGTGCAGAACATGTATGAGGACAATGAGACGGTGATGAGGTGTGCTGTAGGAGTGACGGATGGATTCAAGGTGGGGGTGGGATTGGCTCTGAGCCACTTCTTGTTTGCCATGGTGATGGAAAGGCTGACAGACGAGGTCAGGCAGGAGTCTCCGTGGACCATGATGTTTGCAGACGACATTGTAATCTGTAGTGAGAGTAGGGAGTAGGCGGAAGAGAACCTGAAGAGGTGGAGGTATGCTCTGGAGAGAAGAGGAATTAAAGTCAGAAGCAAGGTGGAATACATGAGTGTGAATGAGAAAGAAGCAGGTGTAACGGTGAAGATGGAAGGAGTAGAGGTAGTGAAAATAAATGAGTTTAAATACCTGGGGTCAACCATCTAAAGCAATGGAAAATGCACAGGAGAGGTGAAGAAGAGAGTGCAAGCAGGGTGGAGTGTGTAGAGACGAGTGTCAGGGGTGATTTGTGACAGAAATGTAGCAGCAAGAGTGAGAGGGAAGATTGACAAGAGGGTAGTGAGACCTGCTATGATGTATGGGTTTGAGACGATGACACTGACGAAAAGACGAGGTGAAGCTTGAGGTGGCAGAGTTGAAGATGCTAAGATTCTCAATGGAAGTGACTAGGAGGAACAGGATTAAAAACAAGTATATCAGAGGGACAGCTCAGGTTGAGTGGTTTGGAAACAAAGTAAGAGAGGCAAGGCTGAGATGGTTTTGACATGTCCAGAGAATGGACAGTAGAGATACTGGACAAATGATGTTGAAGATGGAGCTGCCAGGCAGGAGGAGAAGAGGAAGACCACAGAGAAGAATCATGGATGTAGTGAAGGAGGACATGGAGAGGGTTGGTGTTACAGAGAAAGATGCCAGGGATAGGGTGAGATGGAGACAGATGATACACTGTGGTGACCCCTAAAGAGAGCAGCCAAAAGACGAAAAAGAAGAGTTCTATAAAGGATATTACCACATGGGCTCAGGACCACTTTGGAAAACTAGTGGTCCTGAAATCGTAGAAATCAGTTCATTTCTACGAGTGCAAGTTAAAACTCTGCCATGCAAAGTGAAAACCATATATCAGCAACACCCAGAAACACTGCCAGTTGCTCTGGACCCGAGCTCATCTGAGATAGACTGACGCAAAGAAGAAAAGTGTTCTGTGGTCTGACAAGTCCACATTTCAAAATGTTTTTTGAAATCATGGACATTGTGTCCTTCATGAAAAGAAGAAACGAACCAGCAAGATTGTTTTCAATGCAAATGTCAAAAGCCAGCATCTGTGATGGTATGGGGGCATGTTAGTGCCCATGGCATGAGTAACTTGCACATCTGTGAAGGCACATCAGTGCTGAATGGCGCATACACGTTTGGGAGCAACATATGCTGCCATCCAAGAAACGTGTTTTTCAAGGACGTCTTTACTAATTTCAGCAAGACAATGCACATGTTACAGCAGTGTAGCTTTGTAGAGTGCAGGTACTAGATGGCCTGCCTTCAGTCAAGACCTGTCTCCCATTGAAAATGTGTGGTGCATTACGAATCACATAATATGACAATGGAGACCCTGGACTGTTGAGCAATTGAGAAAGGATTTCCCCTACAAAGCTTCAACAGTTAGTGTCCTCAGTTCCTAAACAGTTATAGAGTTGTTAAAAGGAAATGTGATGCAGGCATCAAATTCAAAAGGAGTTAATATTTGCAAAAAAACAATAAAGTTTATCAGTTTGAATATTAAATATCTTGTCTTTGTTGTGTATTCAACTGAATATAGGGTGAAAAGGATTTTCAAATCATTGTATTCTGTTTTTATGTACATTTTACATAATGTCCCTGTCATGACTGTAAGTAGTAAGCTCACATGCAAGGCAGCTAACACTTCACTGAAAACACACATAACTGGAAAGAAAAGGCGCACGCCGAGGTAACACACAGCCAATGGAAGAAGGGGAAACGAGAGCTGGTTAGGAACGAGGAGTGAAACTGGGGATAATGGATAAGAGCAGGAGTTATCTTACTACAGGTGAGCGGAGAGCCCGGCAGAGGAATCCAGTGAGGAGGAGGAGGAACCAGCAGGGCAGAGCTGGCAGAGGACGTAGAGAAGAGAGGAGCAGGGTGGAGTCTGACCGGGTGGACAAGACAGTCCAGGGTGAAGATGATGAGGGGACAGGCGAGCGCACCACAGTCCCGGAGACACACAGCTGAGATGGCAGCAACCTGGAAAGAGAGGAGGAAAAGGAAATTAGGCTGAGTTCCTAACGGTACAATTCTTAACCTTATTTTAAGGCAGCAGTACCCAACGACCCAGCGCCAAAGTGTTCATAAGCAGGTCCTTTTAAGCACTGGCAGTGAAGAAACAGCAGGTGTGTCCACTCATGCAGGTGCATTGATGATCTGCGGAGCCAGGAGACAGATGAGGAACCTCCCACAGAAAGGGGGGGGGGCGCGCTCGCCCGATCATCACAGTGCCCCCCCCCCCCCCAATAGGCTCCTCCTGGCAACACACCGGTCTTGTTGGGATGAACCCGGTGAAAGGCTCGGACCATCCCCTTGTCATGGAAATAAGAGCCGGGGATCCACGAGCTTTCTTCTGGTCCGTAGCCTTCCCAGTGGACCAGGTATTGCAAGCCCCGGCCCCAATAGCGGGCGTCCTGAATCCTCTGTACGACGACAGCCACACGCTCTGACCGACTGCGTACTTGGGTGCCGGAACCCATCTACAGTCTGCGTACTTGCAGTCCCGCTCAGCTGAGTGGAAAAGGGCAGCCCGGGTGGACCTCTATAACCGGCAGCAACGGCAAGCGTGGGCCACCACAAATGGAATGGCAATGTCCCTCTCTGCCATTGGCAGCAGGGGAGAGTATAGCCCATAGATGCCTTTAAGGGTTTTACTCCGGTGGCTGAGGAGACGGCTGAATTATGGGCATACTCCACCCAGGTCAGATGGGAGCTCCAGGTGGTCGGGTTGCTGGAAGCCACACATCTGAGGGCGGCCTCCAACGATTGGTTAGCACACTCAGCCTGCCCGTTGCTCTGAGGGTGGTAACCGGAGGTGAGACTAACCGTAGTGCCCAGGGAACGGCAGAAGGACTTCCAAACTTGGGAGGTGAATTGTGGACCTCGGTCAGACACAATGTCCAAGGGACTATAGAGCCGGCTGGACGACAACCGCGTACCTGGGCGGAGGTCGATAGCACAGTCATAAGAGCGGTGTGGTGGCAACGAGAGAGCTCTTGACTTGCTAAAGACCTCCCCAAGGTCATGACAGACCTCGGGTACGAGGCTGAGGTCCAGCAGCTCCGCCAGGGGGAGGGGAGATGGGAAGGGACAGTGAACATGCGGCCGAACTGAGGCAGGAGGCTAAACAAAAGGGACTCCAAGAAGAAATTGAATTTTGGGCCTAATTGATTATAGGATTATGCATTTGGAGCGAAGGGAAACCCAGAACCACTGGGGAGGATGAACTAGGGAGAATAAAGAATGAAAGAGACTCCCGATGGTTCCCGAAAAGAAGGACAGAGACCGGCTCCGTGCACTCGGTAACGGAAGCCAGGCTGCAGCCGAATAATGCTGCTATGCTTAGTGAAGCTGGCAATTTGGTAGTGGGTATGCCTAACTCCCATACGAGCTGCAAAGAAATAAAGTTCTGCTCCACCCCTCAATCAATTAACGTCGAGACCTTCTTCTTGGCCCCCGGTAACTGAATAAGTGCCGGGATCGAAAAGTTACCAGGTGGATTAATTGAATAACCACCCGCCAGACCCCCCACAGCTACTGATGGGCCACGTCTTTTGGTTTTCAAAGGGCAGGTGAACAGTTTATACTTCAATGAGCCACAGTACATACAGACGCCAGCTTTCCTCAGTTGCTGGTGCTCCTCCGGAGTCAAACGGGCTCGGCCTAACATCATAGCTTCAGATGAGGAGTCGGGTTTGGCTGAGCTGGTAGCCGGAGGGGATGTGCGTGAGACGGGCAGACTGGAGAAGGCCTTTTGCTCCTTCATGCACTCGCAGTAGCGGTTGTCCAAACTGACGGCCTGATTGAGGCGCTCAATCCAGAGAGGAGGGGGTCTTATGAACTTCCAGGTCGTCGCGGAGGTTGGTATTCAGACCTAGGAGGAAGGCGCTGCATAGAGCAACGTCATTCCATCCGGAGTCCGCCGCAGCGACCCGGAACTCCACAGAGAAATTGGCCACAGACCGATTCCCCTGCCGGAGTGACATTAGGCAGCTCATGATATTCCCCTTGCTCTCCGAATGGTCAAAGGCTGGGGAAAATTCTCGAACAAATCATTCCAAAGTATAATTGGGGCCCTCCGTGCAATCGAGAACAGACTGAGCCCAATTAAGAGCCCTGTCTTAAAGCAGGGGGGTCAAAAAATGGATCTTGGATGTGTTGTCCGGGTACTCCCCGCCCACCTGCCGCAGATAAAAACGTACGTGGAGCAAAAAACCCTTGCATCCCCCCACCCCACCCCCGCGTACGGGGCAGGTGTAGGAACAGAAGTGGTTCGGCAGATGGTAGCGGCCGCCGGGATGACAGGTGGAAAGGGAGAACCCAAGCGAGACATCTGGCAGCGATGATCAGTAACTGTGGTCAGCTGCTGATTAATCGTTTGCAGCTGCTCAGTGAGAACAGCCACCTGATGCTCCGTGGTGTCCAACTGGTAGAGAGCGGAGTGCTCCGCTGATGCAGCACCTGCTGAGCTTAGGTCATGGCTGGCTCATTCTGTCATGACTGTAAGTGGTAAGCTGACGTGCAAGGCAGGTAACACCAGAGAAGACACTCAAACGTGGAGTAAAAATGTTAAACACAACTTTATTGAAAACACACACAACTGGAAAGAAAGCGGCACATGCTGAGGGAACACACAGCCTGTGGAGAAGGGGAAACAAGAGCTGGTTAGAAATGAGGAGTGAAACTGGGGATAATGGATAAGGGCAGGAGTTATCTTACTACATGTGAGCGGAGAGCCTAGCAGAGGAACCCAGCGAGGAGGAGGAACCAGTAGGGCAGAACTGGCAGAGGACGTAGAGAAGAGAGGAGCTGGGGGGAGTCTGACCAGGTGGACAAGACAGTCCAGGGTGAAGATGATGAGGGGACAGGCGAGTGCACCACAATCCCGATGATGCACCACTGAGATGGCAGCAACCTGGAGAGAGAGGTGGAAAAAGAAAATTAGGCTGAGTTCCTAACGGTACAATTCTTAACCTTATTTTCAGGCAGCAGTACCCAACGAGCCAGTGCCGAAGTATTCATAAGCAGGTCCTTTTAAGTGCTGGTAGTGAAGAGGCAGCAGGTGCGTCCACTCACCAGGGGCACTGATGACCTGCTGAGCCGGGAGACAGATGAGGAACCTCCCACAGAAAGGGAGGGGGGCTGCACTCGCCCGATCATCACAGTCCCAACTTCATTGGAACTGGGGTTTGTAGAAGGTTAATGTCAGGTTCTGAGCATGATTTGGGGACCATGCATATGCTTTAAGTTTATTTTTGTTATTCACTGTGTTTTCTTCACCGCCACCAGTTTGATTATTGTGTTTATTTTCACATTTATGCCCCTACTTATGTTCTTTTGAAGTTGCCATTTACTTCTGTTTGCTATTGATTTTCTTAGTTCTGCCTTCTCAAGTTTCTTATTTTAATCTTAGGTTTGTTCTTCATAGTTTTGTTTAATAGTATTATGTTTATCATGGTCACGGTTATGTTTGATTTATTTATGTCTGTCTGTTCTCAGGATTCGAATCAGGCCATGTCCTTGCTTTAAGTTCATGTTTAGATCTCCTTTATTAATAGTATCATGTTTTAAGTTTTGTTGGCTTTAGTATCAAGGTCATGGTTTTGTTTGATTTTGATGATTAATATTCTCATGGTTATGTTGTTGTGTTACTCCTGTCATGATTTGGGCTTGAGCTTTTGTTTTGACAGCGTCTTTTGTTTATTTCGGGTTCTGCGTTATAGGGTTTTGCCTTCATTAATTATTTGCAGCTGCTTTCAATTTCCTTGATTATTGATTGTTCTCGGGTGTTCTGGACTTGTCTCCTTATTTATAGAGGTCACGTGCTACCCTCGGCATGACAACCTTCACCTTTGCACACCCACATTCTGTCCGAGTTTCACGCTGTCTGGTTTTGTGCTCCAGGAATGCTAGGAGGCCACCCAATGCATCGTGCCCTATGGTCTGGTGGTCCAAAAATTCTAGGAGGCCACCCGACGCACCATGCTCTCTGGTCTGGTGGTCCTGGGATGCTGGGAGGCCACCAATGCATAACGCCCTACGGTTTTGTGGGCCAGGGACACTGGGAAGCCACCCGATGTATCACGCTCTTCGGTCTGGTGGGCCAGACCAGACTAGCCGTGTTTTCTGGTTTGGGGGATCATGAACTCTGCACATCATGCTCTTAGGTCTGTGGTCAGGGACTCTGGTTGGCCCCAACTGATTGTGTTGTTCCTGTTTTGGACTCTGTGTGTGTGTGTGTGTGGGGGGTGTTTGTTGTTGGTGTTGTTTTGGGGGTGTCTGGAATCCACCCTTTAAAGGAGGGGCTCTGTCAGGTTCTGGGCATGGTTGGGGGACTATGCTCACACTTTAAGTTTATTTTTGTTATTCACTGTGTTTTCTTCACCTCAGCCCAGTTTGATTATTGTGTTTATTTTCACATTTATGTCCCTACTTCTGTTCTTTTGATGTTGCCATTTTCTTCTGTTTGCTATTGATTTTCTTAGTTCTGCCTTCTCATGTTTCTTATTTTAATCTTAGGTTAGTTCTTCATAGTCTTATTTACTAGTATTATGTTTATCATGGTCATGGTTATGTTTGGTTTATTTATGTCTGTCTGTTCTCAGGATTCAAATCAGGCCATGTCCTTGCTTTAAGTTCATGTTTAGATCTTCTTTAGTAATAGTATCATGTCTTAAGGTTTGTTTGGCTTTTAGTATCAAGGTCATGGTTATGTTTGATTTTGATGATTAATATTCTCATGGTTATGTTGTCATGTTTATTCCTGTCATGATTTGGGTTTGGGCTTTTGTTTTGACAGCGTCTTTTGTTTACTTCCAATCCTGCGTTATGAGTTTTTGCCTTTGTTGATTTTTCACAGCTGCTTTTGATTTTCTTATTGATTGTTCACAGGTGTTCTGGATTTGTCTCCTTATTTATAGAGGTTGTGTACTGCCCTCGACATGGCGACCTTCATGTTAGCACACTCACGTTCTGTCTGAGTTTCGTGATTGAGTCCTTTTGCCTTTTGCTAAATAAATCATGCCAAAGCGAAGAAAGTCTGTGTATGGGTCCAATCCTTTGCCCAGGTGGGGCAGCCTTGACAGTTAAAATTCCCCCCCCAAAAAAACATGTTTTAGTGAACTGGACCTTTAAGACCTAAATCCATTGACATTTCACTCATGAACAAAAATGACATTAAATGGTGAAATGCAGAAGTGGACTGACAAGGAAGCACAGACATCTACAGCTGCAAAGCTTGCACGATTCATAACTAGCTTATATTATCATCCATTTAATCAGCTATTACAGCGAGTCTTTATCGTGTTTGCCTACACGGATGGCTTCGCTTCCTATATGCTTCCGACAAGATCTGAAAACAAAAAAGTACTTGAACATCCAGCTTGCCGGCGGGGCTTGCTCTCAAACTCAACACTGGACCAGGAAGTCATTCTAACAGATAATCTAATAAGCCAGTACCATTCTGTTCCTGGCAGCGCTGCCTGGTGAGTGAGAATAGTAGCTGGGAGGTGACAGGAAGAGTGTCTCCTCACCTCTCCGAGCCCCACTGGCTCCCCGACAGCCACAGCCACAGCCTCCTGCCAAGTCATTCATTAACCCCAGCGGGGAGACTGCGGGAAGAGAGAGGAAGAAGATGGGGAAGTGGAAGATGAGGAGAGCAGTGTCTCTGTGGGATAGAATGAATAAACAGACAGAGGAGATAAAGAGAGACGGGATGGAAGCTGCTTGTGAGAACGCGTAAGCGCTTCTGTTTAAACACTGTAATCCAAATGGTTTTCTTATTCATACATCGTGTTGTCACTGTCATCAATCATATTCAATGTTTTTTTCCCCCATAAACAGACTGAAATTTGAATCACATCACCCAACAGATGTCGGGCCAGTAAAGCAGCACCGGGTAGAAAGTATTTAAAGTTTCCATAAGCTTTAAGTGTTTTTTTTTCTGTGTGGGAGTCTGGGAGGAAACAGCATCTTATAATTCAAGCGCACTGTATAGATAAGATAAGAGCTGGAGCAAAGTGAGAGCACGATCCTGCGAGAGGGAGCGAGAGACTGAAGAGAGAAGGAGGAGGAGGAGTGCCATTCTTATGTGGAGAACCCGAGAATGATGTTAAAGTATAAGAGGAGAGGAAAAACTTCTGGAGCGGCACTGAGTTCTGAGTTTGACTAGAAGAAGTGGAGGGGGGGAAAGGGCTCGAAGGGAAAAGAAAAGGCCATGTCTCTGAGACTGGAGCAGTGTGGTATTTTAGTTGTCAGCCGGAGAAAGGGGAAAAGCTGCACACGAACCCCAACACACACAGGATATACAAGCCCCCCCCTCCCCCCACATCCTCTCACCTTTATGCCGTGTCCATTGTGCTCCCCGCAGCACTCGCTCACTCACACGCGCAACCCTCCGCTCAGGAGGAAACAATCCCCCGATCCCACGGCGACGGTGAACGGAAGGCCACAGCTCGCATATGGCCACCGGCTCTCTGTTGGCCCTGCTTCCCGGGGCGGGAGTTGGCCTGTAGGTGGCACTATTGCACCGTGGAAGAAACACCGCCGTCTTAGCATACACAAACACACACAAACACACACACACACACACACACACACACATACGTGCACGTACATGATAATGCATACATGCAAAAAAAAATATATATTATCACAGGATCCTGAGCACATGTGCAGGAGACATGTAGAGGTGTGGTTGTGTTACAGGCATTGTTCAGAGAAGCTTTAGAGATGTAAAAAAGAAATCCCTGACAGTGACTAGCAATGAAGGGATGGGATTCTTTATTTCTCTATGTGGCGTCCAGGACATGCACAATGAAAAATGGAAGAAAAAAAACATCAGCCTGCATTCGTGAGATGGACATGTCAGCTTAACAATATCCATTCTCTCATCGCTATCACAACCCCCGTCTGCGTTAACTCCTGCAAAATGTCACGACTGCTGTTGGACAGTCAGCATCTTGCTTCCTCTGCCTAACCTTCTGTCTTGCGCGCAGCAGCGCGTCACACCGGTGCTGATGCAATATTGATATCTGGAGAAGAAAAAAAAGAGAGAAAACTGAAGTGAATTGGGTGGAAAGGGTGGGATAAAGAGACCAAGTTTGAGAATGCGGTTGAAATGCAGATAATGAGGGAGAGAAATGGACGGCGGAGGCAGTCTGAACTACGGGGACCTGTCCCTCTCAAACCCGGAGAGTCGCATTCACAGGCGCTGAGTGTTCTGTCGCGTTGACTGGAGGAGAGGGGAAGGTTGCTGAAATAGATGACTCGCTCAGGGCTGTACACACACTCAGAACAGATGCAACCGCAGCACTTCCTTAATAGTGTTCCTCACGCGGTAATAGTGGGAATACATCTGCAGGGTGAGCACGCCAGTGTGGCTGGGGTGTCTGACTGCATATGTGGATTTCAATCTCTTTGAACTCCACACTTCTAAGCCTCAAAATGAAGTTTCTGATGTGCGGGTTAAAGGAGTGTGCAAATTTGGGCCAAATGTACGCCAGCCGTGCATGACGCCGTACACGTGGGTTTGTGCACATGTTGCAGGTGTGCACATCCAGATTAAAGTGCGAAAGGCATTGAGGAAGTGTGATTGAAAAAGTCTCTTCTTTGCAAAAGAGGAAGCGCAGAAGGCCTGTTGGGTAGTCCCTCTGATGCTTTTACACATGGCTAAAAATAAAACATTCACACAGAATTTAGAATGTAGTAGCACATATTTTGTGGTAAGGACGTGCACAGGTATGGGTTGTTGTTGCCCAGGAAACAGCCCGTTTGCCATCTTTGTCTGAGCTGCCCCTCCAGAGGAAAAAAAATGTTTTCTGGCTTTGCTCAAAACATTTTCATGAAACTTTGAGACTTTATTCTTATACTGTATTTGTGATGTATTGGAGTAAATCTGGAACTTTTTGATTAGCCTCTGAAATTTGCATGATTTTTTAAAAAAATTACAAGTTTAGAATTTTTATATATGATTTTGGAACATTCTCATTAATTAGCTCCAGTTTTTGTCAAGGTTTAATTTTTTTTTTTTGGTTTTGTTTTTCTTAATTTTTTGTATTTCCAAACTTTTTCTGCAAACTTTATAGATTTTGTGTAAATTTGAAGCCTTTTACTCTCATGAATTTTCATTTTTTTTTCTTGAATTTGGGACTTTTAATCATAATTTCACATATTTTTACTTCCAACTTTGTAACTTGTCAACATTTTCCTTCATGTCTTTTTGTTGATTTGTTTCTTAAAAATATGTTTTCTTTCAAATGTGCTACTTTTCTGTAGTTTTTTTTGTGATGCTTCATCAAAAATATAAAACTTTTTTCCACATAAATTTAATACATTTTTAAAATACATCTAATGTTTTCTCATACTTTTTCAGTGGTTATAATTATACATATAAGTCTTTAGCCAGAGGCGCTGAGTGCCAGCAGGCAAGGCAGGCAAATGCTTGTGGCCCAAGGTCAGGAGGGGCCCCCCGAGGGCTGACCAACTTGGAATCACTACAGGAGTGACAATGTGGAAAGTCTGCAATGACAGCAGTAGGTCAGCACAGAACTCGCTCTCGTAAGGGCCGGTGTGTGTCTTATGCAAACAAACAAGTGAAAGCGGCTGTGTCAAAATGAAGCAAAGTTAACATCTGGCAGTGACAAAGAAAAAAGAAAGACAGAAGAAAAGAAAGAAAGACAGTGGTAAGTAGTGCAAATAATACAGCAGTTAATTAACTCAGAGCTGCTTAATGTGTCCTACCTCTGATGGTCTTGATGTGACCGTGTTGAGTACCTGGGTGTCGCGGTAAGGACACCGGTACCCGTCTTGTTTGCTTAGCTAGCATGCTGAAAATGAGGGCCCCTCCGCTGGTTGGATGGCCCCCCTGTGTATTTTTGCCTGGGGCTCTAAGAGATTCTAGAATTGCCTCTGAGCACTTCTGCAAACCGGGATCAAAGTTACAACCAACAATAATACATCAGATTTATGTAGCACTTTTTCATAGACACTCAACAATGGATACATTATTCATTCACTTCACAGACAATGATAGTCTAAGCTACATCTGTATCCGCAGCTGCCCTGGGGCAGACTGACGGAAACATGGCTGCCAATCCGCGCTAGCGGCCTCTCCGACCACTACCAAACATTTATACATATTCATACCAAGTGTCATGGACACTGGAGGCAAGGTGGGTAAAGTGTCTTGCCCAGGGACACAATGGTAGGATGACTGGGGAGAGAGGGATTCAAACCACCAACCCTCCAATTATGAGATGACCTGCTCTACCTCCTGAACCACTGCCGCTCACATTTCACTCCTCCTTTCCATTTTTGCTGAGCACCAAGCTAGACGGCAGGAAGTTCCATTTTTATATGGTCTTTGGCATGACCCAGCCGGGACTTCAGCCCCGACGTTCCGGTTGTGGGGCGGATGCTCTACCTCTAGGCCACCACTCCGGTGGCCTAGAGGCACCAAGTAAAACATAGCAATAACTCCAACTCCTATTTAACAACTTTACGAGGTCGAGGTGAGAAATTATGTCACTAAAAATACTATGCAACTCCAGCGTCACAAATGACCACTTTTACTTCAGTTTCCATAAGCAAATGGATCAGAACTCAACACAGCTGCATATGAAGGAAACTTTGTAAATTATTTTTTAGCAGCAGAAAAAAGTTAAATTGACTTCTTGGCTCAATGCTCATCACTCCCTGCAAACACCATGATGCACATATAAATCGCGTGTGCTAAGTGACAAGCGATGATTAAATATCCCCATAGAGCCAGGTGAATGTGGAGGGTTGGGGGGTGGGGCAGGTTGAAGCAGGAGTTTGGTGATGCAGGACAAGAGTTGCAGCGTCAGAGTGAGAGATTGGGGGGGGGATAAACTGTCACTCAACTAGGCAGCCAAATTGGGAGGGTGTGTTTGATATATGGTGCAAAGAAAGTGAAGTGTTCACGACGCAGCTTGATTCGACTATCAGGCGTCACTCCAATGACATTGGAAACTTCAGGAACGCTGAGATATTGGTGCAGCGGCTATATATCTTCCACTTAATTTTTCCCCTGCGTACAGACCACTGTATGCTTTTGAAATAATCATATCCTATAGCACCGTGCCAAATGAGGGTCCATTACAATGACCCATTAGCCAAAGTCTCTGGCTTGAGAAACGATGCATCATTCATGAGCAAGCTGGAGAGTCAATCCTGTTTTTAAGTCCACGCCGGACCATTCATTTCCATAAATTTCCGCGGTTAGCACAGGAGTGCGGTCTGTTATGTGCCTCAGCCACAGGGCCAGGGGTGGAAGTGGACCACTTGTGAAGAAAGACTCTTGATTTGAAATGCTCCTCTTTCCATTTCTCTTTTCTTCTTTCATTCCTCCCCTCGCAGACCTTGGCTCCTACTTTGCCCTTTCGCCCACATATTCTACACCCACCCGTCTTATCCACCTCACGTTGTTCTTCCTCTATCAAACACTATGCTCCTATTTAACCCTCCCCCACCTTTCAGTCTGTCCATCATAATTCCTCTGTTTTTTTTTCTTTCACTGCCTCCACTATGTTTCTCTCCATCCAAATAATTCCTCTCTGTGTATCCTCTCCATCACTCAGCCCTCCTGTCTATTTCTCATTCTCCTCCATCCTTATTTTTCTTCCTAATCCATATTCATGTAATTTCTATATGGCAGCCCGGGGCTGCTGTTAGGGACTGTTACTTTGTGTTAAAGGTCTTGAAAGCCTGCCTGATTTACAGTAATAACTTGGGATATATCCAGAAATACCATTATCGAAGCATGGGCGCTCGCACAGACACAATTGCACAACCACACACACGTACACACAGCCAACACACAGCTATTTCCTACATCCCATCCCTTTTGTCCTCTATCTTGCTTGCAATTTTCAGCATAGTTCTTAGACTGAGCCACTTTAACATCCGGGGATACAATTCAACAAAAATGTGCAGTCTTTTTTTTTTTTTTTTTAATGAAATTCGGGGGTGCCGGTGTGGTCTGTTGGCTCTTATCATCTGTAGCTTTGCGTGTGTTTCTGTGGGTAGCTGTTTCCTTTACGCTCACGTGTTTGATGCTGTGAGGTAAATGGGAAGCATAGATATTAAAAGGCCATCAATTTGCACAGCGACAACAAAAAAAAAAAAAAAAAAAAGAGGGAATTGATTGAATTTACTCAGACTCTCAGCAGCTACGCAAGTAGTGAGAAAAAAAAAATCAAAGCTTGTTTGATGCACAAGGTGTCATTACCTAAGTCACGCAGTAAGCCAGTGGGATTTGATACAAAGAGAGAAATTTGTACTGAAAGCACAATTAACTTTTTTCTTCCCCCACTGAGGATCATGTGGATTTTACGCTGTCATCACCTGTGACTGCCTTGGTGTATAAATGTCAGTGGAGCCAGGCAAATGTCTCGCAAGGTGTTCACCAGTGTTATATGAACGACTGAGATGCAACAAGAAAATGAGCAGATGACAACAGCTGTGACATTGCTTTAAACGGAACCGCTTTAGTCTTCAGTCAGTCCAAGTTAAGGTTTTGCATTCTGTAATTATAAAATAAGGAAATTATCAATAACACAGGAAGTGGCCAAACCTTCTAGGCAAAGCAATGAGAATAAGAAAAACGAGTCATAGTGGCTTGGGTACCTTTGCAAAATAATTTTTTGTTTCATATGAAAAAAACTTCTTCTTTTGGCTGCTCCCTTATATTTGATCCCGATTTGCATCTTTGATTTAGCAAGGATTTTGTGCCGGATGCCCACCCTGACACAACCCCCCCCCCCCTCCTCCATTTACCTGGGCTTGAGACCAGCACTCGAGAGTACGCTGGCTTGTGCCCCCCCCCCCCCCCATGGCTGGTTAATTAACTTTCCTTTCCCAATTCCATTATGCTGAGCACCAAGCTAGAAGGTGGAAAGTACTGTTTTTATATGGTCTTTGGTATGACCAGCTGGTGTGTGAACCCACAATCTTCCAGGTGTGGGGTGGATGCTCTACTACTAAGACACCACCCATTTTTTTTCTTTCAAACCAAAAAAGAAAAAAAAAATCAAATATGCTACTTTTTTTTCTGTTCATGCCAATTCATTTCTTCCTTTTTTTTTTGTTTTTACATTAAATTATAAAGTGCTACAGTCATTTCAAAAAATTTTAAAAAATGAATAAAAAAAAATCCTTATTTAGATAAACTTAAAAAAAAAATGAATGAATTGGACTTAAAGGGTTTTGCGAAGTCACAAGTAAAAAAGAACTGCCTTCAGCCGGCAACTGAAACAAACCCTGGCTGCTCGAGTTGTGATTGGTCGGTTCTAATAAATTTTAACCAGTCAGATTAGGGGCTCAGGATTACAGTCAGAGCAGGATTAATGCCATTTTTTTTTTCAGACAGAGCTTTACAGACAGCTTTTCTGATGAGCCATAAGAAAATAATAATAATAGCTACTTCTATGATTTCCAAATCACTTTACAGTAGCTGCGTTCCGATCGCCCAATAGTGTACGCCGAAGTGGACTGCACAGGGTATCCGCCATATTAAATGAGATTCCAAATCGAAGGGAGCGAACGGTCTTCAGTTCAAAGGGAACTGAGAACTGTGCAGGGAAGAAGTGAACAGCCACACATCACTTCACTGGAAGCTGACAAGAGAATTACCCATAAGCCACTGCACCTCAAATACGAGTAAAACAAACTATTGTTAATGTTATTAACAAGTTAAACTAATGCTGGTTATTGTTTATATCAACCTATTGTAATAAAAATATTGTTTTAATATTTTATTTAGGAAATATAAATTATCCACCATGTGTCTAAGGTTACCGTGGTAACGTACGGAGGACGGAGCCGACAGTTACTGGGTGTTTCAATTGGAGAAATTTTGTGAAGGGCCGTTAACTTCACATATTCCCTGAGAACGGAGCAGGGAGTACAGTTGGAAGTACACTGGGGATGGGAATGTAGCTAGGGAGTCCATTATTCATACCCTTCCTCCGACCACCACCAACCATTCGTTTATACACCGGTGTCACTCCTGGCTGGTGGTGGATTTGAACCCACAGCCTTCTTACTCTGAGGCAGTAATGCTAACCATTATGCCTCAGATTGGCGTTACAGTTTGGTGTCAGGACTCTTTGTACACATTAATAAGAACAAGAGCTTTCCATGAACACAACCCCCCCACCGATGCTTCCTTTCAGTGCATGATCAGATCAACTCACTCCGTCCAAATGGATGTCTGCCAATAATATTTGACCAACTAACGATTTGATTACATGTTGCCTGCGCTCATCTGTCCACAGCATCCTGGCTTTCGAAGCGGTTACTGATGCATCCCCTTCCCTGCCACAGTTCATCCATCCATCCATCTTCTTCCGCTTAATCCTTTTCGGGTCGCGGGGTGCTGGAGCCTATCCCAGCATCTTTGGGCGAGAGGCAGGGTACACTCTGGACAGATCGCCGGTCCATCGCAGGGCCAACACTGAGAGACACACAACCATTCACTCTCACAGTCATACTTAAGGACAATTTAGAATCTCCAGTTCTGATGCCAATTAACCTAACTTGCATGTTTTTGGCATGTGGGAGGAAACTGGAGAAATCCCGGAGTAAACCCACGCAGACAAGGGGAGAACATGCAAACTCTTAAGACTTATTTCCAGGGCAAGCACAGCAGAACACATCAGAAACCGCGGCAATGGAGGGCAATGCAGGCTCTCGCTTTGAGCTCTTATTTCATAATTTCTTAGAGTTGGTGAATGATTCATCCTCCCTCACATCTCTTCGATGTTTCCACGCATACCGTGCATTTTCACACATTTTCCCTCCAGTTGGACTGCTGCTCATGACAGCGGTTGACAGTAAATTACTTCTGCTCGGACGGCTTTAAACAGTAAATGTTTTATGCCATTCCCCACCACACTCAGGCCCCCTGAGCAGCCAACACACTATGTGAATTTTTAATGACTGCAGCTTAATTAAAATTTTGTTGAATATACATAAATACAGTGCACTGACCTTTCTGTGAATCTCCACACTTCACCTTGAGAATCGACTTTAATGGTGAAATTAATTGGCGAGGTCAAAATAAGACGAGCAACCAGAGATTCGCCCGGACGCTATACCCGGCCGCGTGGAGGGTGCACACTTTTGGACGCGCACACACATGCACATCGACACGCACAAAGGATAATCAAATACAATGAAAAGCAAAAGGTTATTCTTTACGCTAAAATAAAAAGCAGAGGAAACAAAAACAGGCCAGATGAGATGAGGAAGGAGTTGTCATCTGCTCATAAACAGTTGAGACTCAATTAAAAGTTTCTTGGTTCTGCTAATGACAAATTACACCAGTGATGGGGGGGAGTGATGGAAAGACAGAACGAGCCACAGAGCCGCTGATTGCTTTCTGAACAAGGGGAGCTATCAGGGCCAGTTTGGGGAGATGGCTTCCCAGTGCACACCACTGACAGGCATTGCAAGTCTGTGCACACCTCCCCTGTCGCACACGTGCGTCGACTTTGTCACTATAATACAAAGCCTGTCCTGCTAACAGGAATGGGGAGAATCGGAGAGAGCAAGCGCGGGGGGATTTAAAAATGGGGGGGGGGGGGACGAACAGAACGACAGCAATCCCTTAAGCTGTAATGAGTCCCCCTTCTCGTCGCTCCTGTTTGCTTCATTCTGATGAGAGGGTGGGAAGTAGACAATGGAGCTATCATGGAAACACAATGGAACATCATTATCGCAGTGTCATAAAACTCCTTTCGGCTGAGCTGATGTTTGAGTGACAGCACAGAAGGGCAAAATTTTAATCTGTGACAGGTTAAAGGAAAATTACACTCCATATACTTGAATGTTTTCAAGGAGTGGAAAATAGCTGCCAGCACATCCAGTCATTCTCCTTGTGAAGAGAGCGCTTCCTCTCAAGTATTAAATATTTACATGACAGAAGTCGATATTTAGTTTAATGTGATTATGCCCTGTGATGTCGTGACATCAGGGATCTTGATCCCAAATGTGGCGCGGAACTTGAAACATCAGTGCCGCAGGTCGACTGGTGTCACTGTAAACCCAGCCAGGTTACTGAAGGAGTTATGTGATCAGACTGCTCGCCAGGCTCCTGATACACTGAACTTCCACGTCATATCTGCAAAGACCTGAAAAGGACAGCGTACCAGTCTGTCTGGCGAAACCTCACAGTCAAAAACATAACCTCAAATGCCAGTTAAGATGGCATCTTTTAACCCTCATGTTGGGTTCATTTTATGTAAAGCAATTTTGTGTTCTCGGTCAAAAATGACCGTGCCATTAAGACTCATCACAAAAACTGTAATAATACATACTGTATATTTTAACTACTTGTGTTGGATTTTCTAATCAACGTAAGTTCTTGTGAACATTACAAGTTTTGAACTTCTATTTGGTATTTACGGCCTGTATGCCTCATTGATCTGAGCTTGAATCCCAGTTCTAAAAAACATCATTTCTAGATCATTTTGACTCTAAGAAATGATCAGATGAAACATACTGTTTATCACAGACTATTTTGGGTCATTTCTTTTGAAACCATTTAAATTTTTTTATACAGTCATATAAAGTAACACCTGTTGTGTTCTCCAGTCAAAAGTGACCGGGAATATTTTACTTGGGCAAAGGAAATTATCCCAAAACTATATTTGACAATTTCATAATATTCCAAGATCAATGCCTTAATATATCAAAGAACAATTAACAAGAACAATAACATTACAGGGTTCATCAGTCTATCAGATGTGTTTTTGTGTGTTAACAGAAAAAAAAAAGAAAACTGATGTCAAAATCAGGCTTGTAAACTTGGTGGAGTGGTGAACTCAGACTTCAAAGGTTTTTTTTTTTTCTTCTCATGCACATGCTGGACAAGGGCTGGGCAATACAACAAATATATTCATTATATCGATACATTCTACAATGCGCGATACATAAAATGTCTTTATTGCTGATCTCAAGAATTTTCATGGCAGTATAAGCTGTCAGCTTCTCTCTTCTCTCCTCACTCACAGCTGCACTCAGGAACCCCCAGTGTTGCCAACTCCTCAGTAAGGAAAGTAGCTATTGGCTCTCCTAAAAGTCGCTAGAAGTCACTAAATAACGTCATCGCCTAATTTGCATAACTGGTCATTTGGATGAAATTGTAATGGACGCTGTAGGAGAGAAGAATAATGTCGTGGGGGAGACAAAAAGTGAGTAAAAAATACCCTGAAAATGTTTAGAACTACAAATTAACTTTCTTCTGTTGATTCTTGGTTTGTTTGCTTTAATTTTCCCATTTAAATAGGCCATCACTTCTCAAAATAACTTCATGACTTTAATGCTTTTCTTATGTCACAAAGTTTGACGTAGAAATGAGCCTTACAGTACCGGCTGTATGCCTGTGTACCATTTCCAGCACATGGATTCAACCAGCCTTTGAATGCAGGGTTTGATTCCCACTCCTTTCTGTATTTTTGAGTATATAGCTTAGACTGTAGCATGATGAGCTAGCAAGCTAGATGTTTATCTTATGCCACAGAGAGACACACACACACAGTGGATAGGGTGAGTATACGTGACTAAGGCTGTAAATCAAATGCAGTGATTTATTAGTGTGATACTGACAGTGAAAAGACATTTGCATCCCGCTCTGTAAAACAGGGCGGGATTTGGGGGGGGCGGTGTTTGTGCATGCACAATTCATTTGCAGTCTAGACTTGAGTGGCATGGGTCTCCTCTGAGGCTGCAGCTAACTGCTGCATGAGGCTACTGTGAGACTGATCACCTATGAGTGCTCTGGGATGGGGAGAGGTTCACGGTAGCATGTCCCACTGCTTGTTGAGGACAGTAACTGCAAAGCAATAGTGCTTTTACATCAGTCTCCAAAACCCCAGAAAAATCTGTGATAACACCAGAAAAAGTCGCTAGATTTGCTGCTAGTCTCTTGTGACAAAGAAAAAAGTCACCAAGAGGATTTGAAAAGTCTGCAGATTTAGCAAAAAAGTTGTCAAGTTGGTAACACTGCCACCCCCCCATCCCCCGATGCCTCCGCATTTCATTTCAGGGTCATTGCCAGGCCTGTTCTTTTGAGCCTGTTTTTGTGGAGTAGAGACACTTGTTTTGTATGTACAATCTGGCAAAACTGGCAGAGCGTGGGGAAAGGGGGGGGAAATGAAGTGACTCACACTTGACTTGAATGAAAGCAGAAAAAAAAAAAAAACACCAGCTCCGTTCTCTGGCAGTGGTTTGGACTTCAGAAGGTAAAAATTGAACAAAATATAGTTTTGTGTAAATTATGTCATCCTACCACTAATTTGTTTCACCACTTGATATATCCTCCACAATAATATAAACATTAAAATCCGCTCTCAACATCCCAGGTAGCCCCTACAAAAATAAATAAATAAAGGGACCAGCACTAAGAAAATGACTATATTGTCATGTACCGGGCTCCTCCCGAGCCCAGCTTCATGGCGGTTTCCGGTTGTTTAGTTATCTGTGCTTTATGTTACCTTTTGAGTTCCATATTGTGTTTCATTGTTCAGTCCTGTTCTGTGTAATTTTGGTGCTCCTTATTTACTCTTTGCCATTTGATTTTCTTTTGAGTGATTTGTAAGTTATTCCTTAGTTTGTGTTCGGTTTTGTGTTAATTTTATTCTGTCAGCCACGCCCCCTTCTCTCAAACGTTGACAGCTGATCCCTGTTCCTTGATTACCCGTCCTGTTTCCCCGCTCAGGTGTATCTTATCACTGTCTCATTAGTCTGTGTATTTAGTCTGATCGTTGTCATCTTCTCACTTCTGGACTATTGTATTGTCATATGCTTCTGCTCGTGCCACTGTACACTGTGGTCTGCCAACTACATGTTCCGTCGTGTAAGCCTGTAAGTACAGGTATACCCTGTTTGCTGTTTTCTGTATGTCTGCGTTTTTGGGAACTGTTTATTCTTTCTTTAATAAATGTGTTTGTGGTGTAACCCTGTAAGTAAATCCATCTTCCTTCTCCTCCGTGCACTGCATAAAAGCACACGGGGAAATTCATGACAGATATTGCTTCTTCATTTGGAAAATTTATCCCTTACAACAAAACTGCAAAATAGAAAGAGATCACAACTGCAGTCACAAATTATACTGCCAAAGACATGGCCCTTATTGTTAAAAACATGACCAAACAGAAAAAGTGGACTTTAATTTATATGGTTTTAAAATACAGTGGGGAAAATAAGTATTGAACACATCAATATTTTTTTCATTAAACATATTTCGGAAGGAGCCATTGATCTGAGATTTTCACCAGATATCAGCAACAATCCAAGTAATCCATACATACAAAGAAATCAAGGCAACTGTGTTCACAAAACAAGTTATCAAGACATCCTTGATAAGAACCTGTTTCCATCTACCAAGATGTTGAGGATGAACCGAGGGTGGACATTTCAGCAAGACAATAATCCCAAACACACAGCCAAGGAAACTCTCAACTGGCTCCAGAGAAGGAAAATAAAGCTGCTAGAATGGCCAAGTCAGTCACATGACCTGAATCCAATTGAAAATCTATGGAACAAACTGAAGATCAGAGTTCATAGAAGACACCCACGGAACCTTCAAGATTTGAAGACAGTTTGTGTGGAAGAATGGCTAAAATCACTATTGAGCAATGCCTGCTCCTAGTTTCTCCATACAGGGGGTGTCTGGAAGCATTATTAACAACAAAGGCTTTTCTACTAAATATTAAATAAATTTCACCAAGTATGTTCAATACTTATTCCCTGCACCATTCCACTTTATTAAATATAACTTGTTTTGTGAACACAGTTGCCTTTTTTTTTATTACTTATTTTGTACCCGTAGGTAGATTTGTTTTGCAGTCTGGTGACAAACCACCAGCTTCCGGTCGCTGCGTGCGCAAGCGCCCCTTAACTCCCTAACCTGCATGTTTTTGGCATGTGGGAGGAAACTGGAGAAATCCCGGAGTAAACCCACGCAAACACGGGGAGAACATGCAAACTCCAAACAGATCACTGTTGGCCGGGGGCAGGGATCGAACCCACGATCTCACGGTCCCCGCGATCCCCCGGCCGAGGGTAAAACTGTGCTGCCACAGTGCTAACCACTGCGCCACCGTGCAGCCTTGATGTCTTTGTATGTATGGATTACTTGGGTTGTTACTGATATCTGATGAAAATCTCAGGTCAATGGCTCCTAGAGATGAGTTTGAGCCTTCTTGGCCAGTGATGTGGTGTTGTTTTACTAGGAGAGGTCCTCGGAGATGTGCATCCCCAGGAACTTGGTGCTGCTCACCCTCTCCACAGCTGCGCCATTGATAACACTGGTCAACACCAAATTTATTGTCTAAGTTTTTTTAGCTGATTTAGGACAATTTTGATGTGCTGAATCCAAAAATCACATTGGTTTTGCTCAATCAGGTCAACTTTTTGAAATATGGCCACATGATTTTCACGTTTTTGTTTACATGTATGGGTATTTTCACTTTATATGATGCAAAATTCTTTTTTATTTCTTGAAATTCTCTGAATTTTGAACAATGATGATGTAACATTCAATTTACATGTACTTACCTTTATCAATGTCTACTATTCAATTTACAGTACAACTGTACAACTGCTGTACAACTGCTTACAACTTAGCATAACAACCTGACCTGATCGAGAGAAATGGATGTCATTTTCAGATTCAGCAGTGCAAAATTGTCTTAAATCAGTTGAAAAAACACAGACAACTTACAAAAAAATATTTTTGTTATGTTGTGTAATCAGAGGGGGATGCTGTGTGTGTCCACTCCTGAAGTCGACCACAATCTCCTTGGTTTTTCCCACGTTCAGGACGAGATAATTGTCTTTACACCACTGGACCAGTTGACTCACCTCATTTCTGTAGTTGGCCTCTTTATTGTTTGTGATGAGGCCCACCACCGTCGTGTCATCTGCAAATTTGATGATGTGGTTGGTGCTGTAGGCTGGTACGCAGTCATGGATCAGCAGGGTGAAGAGCAGCGGGCTGAGCACCCACCCTTGTTGGGCCCCTGTGCTCATTGTGATGGTCTTGGAGGTATTGCTGCCCACCTGCATGTTCTGTGGCCTCCCTGTGAGAAAGTCCAGCACCCAGTTACAGAGAGAGGTTTTGAGTCCCAAGCGTCTGAGTTTTTGTATTAGGTGCTGGGGGATGATTGTGTTGAATGCTGAACTGAAGTTCAAGAACAGCATTCGCACATAGGAGTTCTTAGAATCCAGGTGGGTGAGGGCTGGATGGAGAACAGCAGAGATGGTATATTCTGTTGATCTGTTTGACCAATATGCAAACCGAAATGGGTTAAAGGAAGGAGGCAGAGTGGACTTAATGTTCTGCATGACCAGTCGGTCGAAGCACTTTATTATGATCGAGATCAGTGCTACGGGCCGGTAAGGTGGCATGTCCACCAAACACATATTTTTCCACTGTGGGCAACTATTTTCTTTTCATTCTGTATGTAGTCTAGCATTTACAGCGCTGAGTGCCCTGAGCACTGAAATGCTCTCTGCGGTGGCCGCTTTTTGTCACAGCGCTCAGAGTGCTCAGGGCTGAAAAAAGTCCAGCTTTTCAGACTACACCTGAGCTTGTCAATGTCAGACCTTTCTAAGCAGCCAGTCAGGAAAAAAAAAATGCGTTTGGAGGACACACAACCTAATTTTTGTAGTTTGATGGGACAGGCAAATTTGTGACTGGTATTATAGTAACAGTTTTGAAACACATGTTGACAACAGCTTGACTCAGGGAGATGTTGAAGATGTTGGCCAAGACATTCATGAGCAAATACAGAGTACTCTGAAGCAGTCCTTCAGAATGCGACCTGGTATGTTATCTTGTCCAGCTGCCTTGCATGGGTTGATCCTGGAGAGGGTCCTCTTCACGCTAGCCAGATCCCTCCTGCTCGTCTGGAGGAAGAGTGGCCTTCTGTGCTGATGTGCTGTTTTGTGCTTCAAAGCAGCCAAAGAAGTCATTTAAGTTGTTAAGATCATCGGTGCCCTCTGCCTCCCTCCTTCCCTTCGGACATCTACCTCACCCGCCTCACTCGCAGAGCCATCAACATTGCAGGCAACACTTCCCACCCCTCACACTCCCTCCTCAGCCCCCTGCCCTCAAGTTAAAGGTACCGGAGCCTCCGGGCCCACTCCACAAGACTGCTCAACAGCTTTGTTCATCAGGCCATCAGGACCCTGAACTCTGTCCACCCCCCCACCCCCCCGCACCGTAACACACTCACCCACACAATAACTACCTCAGCTGTAGGCACAGAAAGACTGGTACACCAACAATAAAGCATTTGCTGCTGTATGTCTCTGCATTTTACTGCAATCATTTGCACAAATGCCATACCTGCTGCTGTCTGTCATTGCAATACTGATCATGTACAGTCCTATCTGTCACTGTCTCCACCTACACTACCAGATTGGACTTTCAACTACAGGTAATACAGCTCTACTTTTCTGTATATAAGATTGCTGGGTTTCATCATCATTTATCATTTATCTTTATTTGCACTATGGGAGGTCTGAGTCTATCTTTTGTCGCCATTTGCACTATGGGTAGCATTACTGTACATCGACTGCTGTTGTTGTTTTTCCAGCCTTATTCCTTTTTCTTTTTTTATATTGTGCACACCACTGAAAGAGAGAGAGTAACGCTATTTCAGTTCTCCTGTATCCTGTACATATATATAGTAGTATTGACAAATAAAATCTTTGAATCTTGAATCTTAAGCAGTGTGATGTCTCTCACACAGGTCTGAAGTTGAGGTTTGTAGTTGGTCAAGGTCTGTATGCCATGCCAGAGAGACTATGTATCTCTGGTGCTGCCGAAGTGGCCGGATATTTTCTTGCTGTACTGTCGTTTTGCCTCCTTGATGCCACGGGACAGGTTGGCCCTAGCTGTTGTTAGTCCTGCCATGTTGCCGGCCCTGAAGGCTGCGTCCCGAGCCCTCAGGAGCCTGTGGACCTCTGGTATCATCCATGACTTTTGGTTAGCATGAACAGTGATGGTTTTGCAGTGAGTGACATCATCAATGTATTTAGCTATATATGCTACAACAACCTCAATGTACTCCTTTATGTTTATGTGTACATTGTGAGTGGCTGCATGCTTGAAAGTGTCCCAGTCTGTTGTGCTGAAGCAGTCTTTCAGCACATCAGAGGCCCCCTCTGGCCACACACATACCAGTTTTTTAGTCGGTTTGATGGCTTTCACTCTAGGTCTGTATGAAGGCCTTAGAGAGATGGTGATGTGGTCAGAGAGACCAAGGTGGGGGAGGCCTTATATACTCTCTTGTGGGTTGTGTACACCAAGCCCAGCAAGTTGTCTCCTCTTGTTGGAAAGTCCACAAGTTGGTGTAGCTTTGGTAGGAGGGCCTTTAAATCTGCATGGTTGAAGTCTCCTGCTGTGATGAGGAATCCATCTGGATGTGCTGTTTGTGTCTCACTTATAGCCTGACAGAGCTCCTTTTTTGCTTGACTCCTTTTGCCAGTGGTGGCCGGTAGGACATACACGACGACTAGGAGGACGGTTGTAAGTTCCCTCGGTAAGTAGAATGGTCGGCACTTGATGATCATAAACTCCACCAGTGGATAACAGTGTGCACAACAGTCGCATCTTGGCACCAAGCATCATTGATGTAAACACACACGCCTCCTCGGGTTTTCCTTCCTTCCATGAACACCCGATTAGCGCAGAGGCATGTTAGCCCTTCTAGCTGAATAGCAGAGTCCGGAATATTGTTATTTAGCCACATTTCCATAAAGATAAAAACACAGCTGTTCCGCACATCACGTTGCATAGATCTCAAGAGCTGTATGTGGTCTGTTTTGCTGTCTAGTGAGCATACGTTGGCCAGAATGAGGGTTGAAATCGGGAGTCTGTATGGTCTAGCAGCTAGCTTAACTCGGATTCCTCCATGGTTACCTTGCTTCTGCTTTCTTTCACACCGTGTACGGCATTTTACATTTGGGATGAGACGCAGCGGTCGAGTCTGGGGGTGTGGAAGTTTGATGGAGAAGTCTTAGGCCATGGAGTTCCTCTGTAACGCTCTGGTCCAAGATCTAATGTGTGGTCATATTCCTTATCTCCAGAAGGCTGTGGTGACTGTAGCTTGTGCACAACATCATATGTGGAGATTAAACACATGAATATACACTTAGACATAGTTTAAAACGACAATAAATGGCACAAAACATGAAGAGAAGGGGAGGCCACTGAGTGTTCACACGCCGCCTAGTGGTCAATCCATAAGCCATTCAACAGCCATGAGAATAAAGTTTATCACTGCAAAATCAATCAGAAAATACAGGGTTTTTCTCATTTTCTGAAAATGTATGTTTTGGACATATGAAGTTTGTGCTCAACAGCAGCAATATTCTGTCTTAAGATAAACTATCTTAAAAAAAAGTATTTGTTTTAAGTAGCTTTTCCAGTGGGAGTAAAAAGAAACCTACAATAGAGTCTTTGTCATGGTGGCCGCTGGGCCGTCATCATCATCCTCAGCTGCGCACACACCGGCAGGTGATAATTAACGGGTTTTAAAAGCCAGAACCTCAGACTGCTCTGCACGGAGTCGTCTGTCGCCTTTGCCCAGCAATGCATCGAGGATACGACCTCCAGCCAGAGCCACAGCCAAGTCATCGCGTCAAGCCACGTCAAGTAAGCAACCTCTACACTCATCCTCTCCTAGCCTTTTCCCCTGTGCACAGGTGGACCTCCCTGGCGGCGGACTAACCTCTCCAGCTGACGGGACGCCATCTCCTCCACCTCGGAGTTCCTCCTCACCTCCTCAACGTCGAGCACCACGAGCACCACGCCGCACGGGCACTCGGAGCCAGCAGGATTCTCTCTGTGGCACCTGCAAGTAAGCATCACAAGCTTCAGCTTAATATTCTGATGGACAGTAGTAATCTCCTGTGCTTGTGTGTTCCAGGGTTGCCAGGTCGCCGCAGGAAACGCTCAGCTCCAGTGACCAGACAGCCACACACTCATTCACTCACTCACTCACTCACTCACACAACACTCACTATTCTATCAATAAATAATTGTCTACTATCTACTCATGTCAGCGTCTGTCTCCTGGGTCCCTAACCATGTCAGTACGACTCTGTCACGTTGACCCAGCTGACAGCACGCTGGCGTGCCGTCTAAACACTCTTAGCGCCCGAGTAGATATGATTTCACACCAACAGTTATTTTGAATCAATTAACTCTGGTTAACAGCCGGCTGGACCGTCTGGAAGGACGCCAGGCGTTCCCACCGACTGCTGGGGCATCTACAGCCCCCGTAGCCTCTCCTACTAGCCAGGTTAATCAACCATCTCTACCTCGTCTCACTCCCGTGCCAACCCCCACCCGCTTCAGCGGAAAACTCGGGGAAGCGCGAGGTTTTTTGCTCCAGTGTGAATCGGTGTTTCACTGCGTCCCGGGAGATTTTGCCACTGCCCAAAGCAAAATTGGGTATATCGCCAACCTACTGGGGGGTAGGCCATTAGACTGGGCTTACACAGTTATGGCTAAACCAAATTATCCCTCTCTGACTTACCAGCAGTTCGTGGCAGAATTTATGGAAATATTTTATCATACAGACCGGGGCGCGGTGCTAACCGAACGGCTGCTAAGCCTTCAGCAGGGCAGTAGATCTGCCGCCGATTACGCCATAGACTTCCGGGTATTAGCCGCGGAGATTGGGTGGGGGGAGCCAGCGCTTTGTGGTATCTTCCTCTGCAGTCTTAGCTCAGAGCTGAAAGATGAGCTAGCAGCACGGGATAAACCGGACAGGTTAGGGGAATTAATTTCCCTCACCATCAGCCTGGATAGTAGGCTAAGGGAGCGAGCGGCCGAACGTCAGACAGCCAGCTGTTCGAGTAAACCCCGCCCTCGCTCCGCTAGGTCACCCCTCCTCGCTCTGCCTTCGTCAGAGGAACTTCTGGAGCAGGAGGATAAGGTCATCGGACAATCGGGAGTTTCAGCGGCTGTGAGACAGCGCCACAGGGATCTGGGCCTTTGTTTTTATTGTGGCAATGGGTCTCATGGGGTTACTGAATGTCCGAACTGGCTGAAAAGAGGAGGTCCGTGGATCACAGTAGGGGGATTCACGGACAAGAAACAGAAAAAGGCCCTCACTAGTTGCCGTATTCCCATTAGGCTACTTCACAAACATGAAGAACATACCACACATGCCTTAGTTGACTCTGGAGCTGAGCAAAACTTCATCTTCAGAGACCTGGCAACCCAGATGGGCCTCAGCTGTCAACCTCTGTGCCCTCCTGTCAATCTCGTCACGTTGTCGAAGACGTCACTGACCTCTGTTTCCCACCAGACGGTCCCCGTGTCAGTGATTGTCTCTGGGAACCACCGGGAGGAGATTCGCTTCTTGGTTTTGCCCATCTCCTCCTCCCCTGTAATCCTGGGGTACCCATGGCTCCGGCTTCACAACCCCACCTTTGATTGGCAATCTGGGAGTATTTCTGCTTGGAGCTCTTTCTGTTTGAGTGCCTGCCTCCAATCTGCGGCGTGTGCTCCCTCGGTTTCGGTGCCCCCTCCTTCAACGCCACCCCCGGACCTGTCCATGGTACCAGAAGTCTACCACGATCTGGGGGCGGTGTTCAGCAAGTCACGGGCGCTGTCCCTTCCCCCTTACCGTCCTTATGACTGTGCGATCAACCTCAGGTCAGGGGCCCCTCTCCCGGCAAGCCGCCTATACAGCCTGTCCGCCCCGGAGCGCGAGGCTATGGACACATATATCAAGGAGTCTCTGGCTTCTGGAATTATTCGTCCTTCGTCCTCGGCCATGGGTGCAGGGTTCTTCTTCGTGGGAAAGAAGGACGGTTCGCTGCGTCCCTGCATCGACTTCCGAGGGCTCAACAAGATCACAGTTAAGGACAAATATACGCTGCCATTGATGAACACAGCCTTTGACTCTCTCCAGGGGGCGTCCTGGTTTACGAAGTTGGACCTGCGGAACGCCTACCACCTGGTGCGCATCAGGGAGGGCAATGAATGGAAGACGGCTTTCCGGACCCCAAGCGGCCACTTCGAGTATCTGGTGATGCCGTTTGGGTTAACCAATGCTCCGGCCGTGTTTCAGCGCCTGATAAACGACGTCCTCCAGGATTTCCTCAACTCCTTCGGGTTCGTCTACCTCGACGACATCCTCATCTTCTCACGCACGTTGAAGGAGCACCAGGTGCATGTGCGACGGGTCCTGCAGCGCCTCCTGGAGAACCAGCTGTTCATCAAGGCTGAAAAATGTGAGTTTCACACTGATAAAACCTCCTTTCTTGGGTTTATTATCGCCCGCAATCAGGTGCTCCCCGACCCGGCCAAGGTCAAGGCGGTGGTGGATTGGCCCACGCCCACGTCCAGGAAACAGCTACAGGGGTTCCTGGGTTTCGCCAATTTCTACCGTCGGTTCGTGCCGAATTTTGGGAACATCGCCCGCCCCCTGACCGCTCTCATGTCCCCTAAGGTGCCTTTTCGTTGGGGTGAGGAGGCTGCCATGGCATTCGGGAGATTGAAGGAGGAGTTCGCTTCGGCCCGCGTACTGACCCAGGTGGACCCGGAGCTGCAGTGCCTAGTGGAGGTGGATGCCTCGGATTCGGGAGTTGGGGCCGTTCTCTCCCAGCGTTCTCCAGTGGATGGCAGGATCCGACCATGTGCATACTTCTCCCACCGCCTGACACCCGCAGAGAGAAACTACTGCATTGGAGACAGGGAGCTGCTGGCCGTGAAACTCGCCCTGGAAGAGTGGAGACACTGGCTGGAGGGGGCTGCCCAGCCGTTCGTCGTCTGGACTGACCATCGTAACCCTGAGTACCTCAGGATGGCCAAGCGATTGAACGCACGCCAGGCCCGCTGGTCTCTTTTCTTCGGCCGGTTTAATTTCACCATCACCTACCGGCCGGGGAGCAAGAATGGCAAGCCTGACGCCCTCTCGAGGCAGTTTGATGCACCGTCCACCGAAGAGCAGGAGGAGACCATCCTGCCGTCATCTTGTGTGGTGGGTGCGTTGTCTTGGGAAATCCGCGACAAGGTCAGAAGAGCGCAGGAGACGGAGCATGACCCGGGTGGGGGCCCCCCAGGCCATCTGTTTGTCCCTCTTTCTGTCAGGAGCCAGGTAATCTAATGGGGCCACGTGTCCAAACTGGCGTGCCATCCTGGCGTGCCATCCTGGGAGTGGGCCAAACCACCGATCTTCTCCAGAGAGCCTTTTGGTAGCCAGGGTTGAGGAAGGATGTCAACAACTATGTCCGGGCCTGCGCCCAGTGCGCCACTGGGAAATCATCATCATCCCCCCCGGCAGGTCTTCTTCACCCTTTGCCTGTCCCTTCTCGTCCCTGGTCCCATGTGGCCATGGATTTTGTAACCGGCCTGCCCCCCTCTGGTCATTTCACGACAGTTCTGACAATAGTGGACTGTTTTTCCAAGGCAGCTCACTTTGTGCCTCTCCGGGGGCTGCCTTCGGCGCGGGAGACGGCGGACCTTCTCGTTCAACATGTGGTCCGTCTTCATGGAATCCCCGCTGACATCGGATCGGATCGAGGACCACAGTTTGTATCCCAAGTCTGGAAGGCATTCTGTACGGTGCTGGGGGCCCCGGCTAGTCTCTCCTCAGGGTACCACCCGCAGAGCAACGGTCAGTGCGAGCGGGCCAATCAGGAGCTGGAGGCTGCGCTGCGCTGTGTCATCTCCTCCTGCTCCTCTTCTTGGAGCACGTTTCTACCTTGGATCGAGTACGCCCATAACACCACAGTGTCCTCTGCTACTGGGATGTCCCCTTTCAAGGCATCCCTGGGGTTTGATCCACCACTGTTCCCTGAGGAGGAGAAGGAGGTAGCGGTTCCTTCAGTGCAGGTCCTCGCAAGGCGTTGTCAGCGGATCTGGTCCATCACCAGCAGAGCCCTCCTAAGGACTACGGAACGTAACATCCAGGCAGCCAACCGCCACAGGAGGCCTGCCCCGGACTATAAGGTGGGTCAGAAAGTTTGGTTGTCCACTAGGAACATCAGTGTGCCGGCCGAGAAGCGCAAGCTGACCAAGCGATTCATCGACCCTTATGTTATTTCCCATGTTATCAACCCTGTGTCTGTGCGCCTTGCTCTCCCCTCTTCCATGCGCATCTGCCCTACCTTTCACGTCTCCCAGGTCAAGCCGTACATCGCCGACCCTCTGTGCCCGCCCCCCGCGGCTCCTGCCCCCCCGAGGATGATCGATGGCCATCCGGCCTGGGGAGTGACTGCCATCTTGGATGTCCGTCGGCGGGGTCGGGGCCTTCAGTACTTGGTGGACTGGGAGGGGTTTGGTCCTGAGCATCGCTCCTGGATTCACCCAGCGTTGATCCTCGACAAGTAGCTGATCCGCGATTTTCATCAGGTGCATCCAGGTAGGATTGGGCAGGTGCCTGGAAGCACCTCTAGAGGGGGGAGTACTGTCATGGCGGCCGCTGGGCCGTCATCATCATCCTCAGCTGCGCACACACCGGCAGGTGATAATCAACGGGCTTTAAAAGCCAGAACCTCAGACTGCTCTGCACGGAGTCGTCTGTCGCCTTTGCCCAGCAATGCATCGAGGATACGACCTCCAGCCAGAGCCACAGCCAAGTCATCGCGTCAAGCCACGTCAAGTAAGCAACCTCTACACTCATCCTCTCCTAGCCTTTTCCCCTGTGCACAGGTGGACCTCCCTGGCGGCGGACTAACCTCCCCAGCTGACGGGACTCCATCTCCTCCACCTTGGAGTTCCTCCTCACCTCCTCAACGTCGAGCACCACGAGCACCACACCACACGGGCACTCGGAGCCAGCAGGATTCTCTCTGTGGCGCCTGCAAGTAAGCATCACAAGCTTCAGCTTCCTATTCTGATGGACAGTAGTAATCTCCTGTGCTTGTGTGTTCCAGGGTTGCCAGGTCGCCGCAGGAAATGCTCAGCTCCAGTGACCAGACAGCCACACACTCATTCACTCACTCATGTCAGTCTTCAGTTTCCAGTAGAAATGGAAAGATGCAAATAGAAACAGATGAGCTACAGGTCATGTAAATTAAAGAGAGTCTACATTCTTTTGAGCTGAAATTTGCTCATGTTAAGTGGTTGTGATGAACAAACAGTGTTGAGATTCTGCCAACATCTTCGGGAGCCAGAATCTGGATTATATCTAAAATATTAAACTCCATCACTGGATACAGATGGAGAGGCACTCCACCTGTAGTTTATATCCATCTGTGAAATCCAGCCACCTATCCTTGTAAGCAGCTCATTAAACTAGACACTGGTTAACCTCAGGTAGGGTTGAAAATGACCATCATCAAGGTGCAGTTCCTGGAGAAGGAAGTTAAATTCTACCAACTGTGTGTGCCACCGGATAGCAACCCAAATAATTATGTTTTTGGGATTTCCACAGCATGTACAAGTCAACAGAGAAAGTTAGTTCACTCATTGCTGATGGAAATAAATGATGCAAAGATGCATGGTAGTTGTAACCTCGGCCAAACTGTGCATTTCTTTGCACTTAAGACTGTCCCATGATGGCCACACAAACCCCACGCAACACCCACACAACAGTTATCCATGACAATTGTAAAATCAGGACCATATCTCCCCAATCATGAAGTCATTTTATCATCAGACATAAAGAGAGATCGACCGCAGAGAAGCAGTGCAGAGACTGCCGAATGAGGAGGCTTCATGTGGGATTGTGGAGCACATCTTCAACCAGAGCCTGAAGCTGCGGAGGGTACCACAGTTGTGGAAAACATCTTGTGTGGTACCCGTACCAAAGACTTCCCACCCCAGAGACCTGAACAGCTACAGACCAGTGGCACTGACTTCTCACCAGATGAAGACCCTGGAGAGACTGCTACTTGCTCACCTCCACCCCCTAATGGGACCAGCGATGGATCCACTCCAGCTCGCCTACCAGCATGGCATCAGGATGGAGGATGCAGTGATCTTTCTCCTTCACCGTTCCCTGTACCACCTGGAGAAGCCTGGGAACATGGTGAGGGTCATTTTCTTTGACTTTTCCAGTGCTTTCAACACCATCCAACCGGTGATTCTGAGGGACAAGCTGCTGTGCGCAGGGGTGGACAAGCACCTGTCATCGTGGATCCTGGACTACCTCACAAACTGGCCACAGTTTGTGAGAACCCAGGATTGTGTATCCGACATGATCATCGGCAGTACAGGGGCCCCCCAGGGAATGGTTTTGGCTCCCTTCCTGTTCACCCTTTATACTGCGGACTTCTCACACAACACAACACACTGCCATCTACAGAAGTTCTCTGACGACTCTGCGATTGTAGGCCTCGTCTCCAACGGAGATGAAGTTGAGTACAAAGGACTTATCCAGGACTTCATGGACTGGTGTCATTGGAACTGCCTCCAGATCAACGCGAGAAAAACTAAGAAACTGGTGGTGGACTGCCGCAGGCAAGGACAACCCCTGACAGCACCAGTAAACATCCAGGGAACAGACACTGAGATGGTGACATCCTACAAGTACCTGGATTTTCATCTGAACAATAAACTAGACTGGTCACACAATACCGACGCACTCTACAAGAAGGGACAGCGCAGGCTGTTCCTACTGAGGAGGCTCAGGTCTTTTGGTGTACAAGGGGTGCTCCTGAAGACCTTCTACGATTTGGCGGTGGCATCAGCCATCACTTTTGGAGTGATCTGCTGGGGCAGTGGCATCACAGCAGCCGACAGGATGAGACTGAACAAACTGATCAAGAAAGCTAGCTCTGTCCTGGGGCAGTGCCTTGACCCAGTGGAGGAGATAGAAGAGAGAAGGATGGTGGCTAAGCTGTCATCTCTGCTGGAGTCCGAGTCCCACCCTATGCAGGACATACTGAACGTACTGAGGAGCTCATTTAGCAGTAGGCTACATCATCTTAGGTGTGCGACCGAGAGGTTTTGCAGGTCCTTTCTACCTAAGGCTGTCGAACTTTATAACCTAAGCAGGGCTGCTCACAGAGATAGTAAAAAAAAATGTTACAACCTAATAGTATTGAATGCAAAAGATGCAACAAACTTACACAAACTGGTCCCCCTCCAGTATACAACTAGGACAATATCAATCGCTATGGAGGATGACAATATGTATGGGTACATATTCATACTATGTGGGGTAACTAAATAGACCGTTATGCTGTTTATTCAATCTAGCTATCATGCTCCATACTGTGTATATATATTTATATATTTATGTGTAATATGTATATTCACTGCTCTTATTTTCTTATCTTCTAAATTATTGCTCTGAGTGTTGCTATCCCTGTGCTGTTGCAATCCTGGAATTCCCCCATTGTGGGACTAATAAAGGCTTATCTTTTCTTATCTTATCTTCATCCGAGTCCTCTGTTTAAGACACAACAAGCCCTGGGACCGGCTTTGCTTCCTTTGTGGGGACGTGGGGCAGGGATGGCAGTCCCCCTATCCCAAAGCTTGCGTTTCTAGCCCTTGGGTGGTGTGGTGACACTGTTGGTCGTAGCTGTGTCAGTGTTCTAGAAATTGACCAGGCCGTGTGCAGAATGTCTTGTCCTTTTTGTCTCCAATCGGTCACAACTGTTTCACACTTTCTAACTTACAGAAACTAAATTGAGAAGGGTTTGAGATGGGGTTGAGACTCCTGAGATAACTGTGTTATTTTGAGAGAAAATTTGTAACACAAATTTTTTTGAACATGGCCAGCGCGGTAGCGGAGTGGTTAGCACTGTGGCAGCACAGCAACTCACCCTTGGCCGGGTGATCCAGGGTTCGATTCCAGCCTCCAACCAACAGTGATCTGTGTGGAGTTTGCTTGTTTTTCCCGTGTCTGCGTGGGTTTACTCCATGATTTCTCCGGTTTCCTCCCACACACCAAAAACATGCAAGTTAGGTTAATTGGCATCAAACTGGAGAGTACAAATTGTCCTTAGGTACGACTGTGAGAGTGAATGGTTGTCCGTCTCTCTGTGTTGGCCCTGCGATGGACTGGCGATCTGTCCAGCATGTACCCTGCCCCTTGCCCAAAAGATGCTGGGATAAACTCCAGCCTCCCCGTGACCCGAAAAGGAATAAGCGGAAGAAGATTGATTGGTGGCCAAAATTCCTGGGACAGAAGAGCGAGGCCCTGTGACTCTGGAGAGAGGAATTTGCAAACCCCCACAAACGTCTGGAGAGGTTTTGGAGACTCCCTTGCAAATGCCGTTCTCCAACTGGTTGCTAGCTGTCACAGCCTGGTGAAGTACCACCTTTAGAGTTTAAGAACAAATGTACCAAACAGGCAATGGCAATACCCAGCCTTATTTAAACACATATAGACATGGCGCTTTAACAGACACAACACACAAACGTACAGTTACGGATACACATCAATGACCCTCTCAGTGTCAGTCCGCCTGACTTCCACACAAAATAACAGTGGGAGGGCTAGAGTTATCCCGGCTTCCAATCAGAACCCCAGCATGCTGCAAAAGAAAAGCCCTCAGGTCAAACTCCAACCATGAGGGAGAGACAGATATACACAGAGAGGGAGCTGCAGACAGAGGATGAAGAAGCATTGCTCAGTATCAGCGGCTACACAGCCTCCAGAGTAAAAAAGGAACAAATACTTTTGTTCTCAGCACACTTAAAGTTCAAACATTTAAGGTGCAGGAAGCTGTACTACAATGGCAGCAACAAGATAAGAAAGTGAGCTCCACTGCTTATATTGGCTTTAAGCACAGCTCAAATCAGGATAAGATTTTATTGAAAATCTTCTGAATATCTGAAGACTGGTAAGTGATTCAACTCTTTCATGCCTGTAATTGACATCACTGACCCTGTTTACTTGGTCACGAGTAAACTGATTATTGGAGTAAACCGATGAAGGTAATAAATGGCTTATGGTGTTTACAAGCACTGAGTAAACGGTTTATTGGGCAAATAAACTAGGTGTGTTAATCCGTTTCCTCATTAACCGATAATGGACTTTAACTGATAAAGGTATTCAGATTACTCTGTTTACATGACAGTTTGAATAATCAGGTAACTCCAGAAAGCTGATTATAATCGGTTTACTCGCAACCATGTAAACATGATCATTGTTGGTAGGATTTCCCAAACTAACAATGAGATAATGAGTCACCAACAGGTGGCAATCAATGCTGTGGTGAAGTTTTGAATGAAAGACTCACATTACGGGGGGGGGGGGGGGGGGTGAAAAGCTTATCTTGGTAAAATTTGACCAAATGTGATTTATTTTTCAACTGCAGGGATCCAAACGCTGCAAGAAAGTGTGTGGACCGAAGGAGAGACTATGTTGAAAAATAAACTACATTTGGTCAAATTTCACCACTATGAACTTTGCAGCCTCCCTCGTACTATTTCCATCTACAGTATCTATCTAGCCATCCATCCATCCATCCATCCATCCATCCATCCATTTTCTACCGTTATTATTTCTAATTTTGCCAGTGGCTTGCAAATAATTTGCCCTTGTTGTGCATGGATTTTCTAGGCATTCATGTACCGATACATGACAATGGCAAATTATTTAACAGTTTTTTTTGGACCAATTAAGAAGTGAAATTAGAACATTTGCCACAGAAACCTGAACATTCAGGGGAACCCTTGTTGAAAAACACTGGCATAGATAGCGGGTTTTACATTTTCTGTGAATGTATAAGACTCAAAGATAGTAGTGCATATAGAGAAAAAGGCAAGAAAAAAAAAATCTCTTGTGAATTGTGATCTTTAGTTCTTTCCACAAACTATCATTTGGAATTAATTCAGGTGATTGACTGGATTATTCTGACAACTTCAGTTTCTTTGTTGGAAACTACTTAAGAGCTTCCTTTGTCCTGTTGAAATAGCCACCACATCTCATCCTCCTGGTGGATAGTGCAGGTTATTTTCAGGAATACTGACATGGTTCCATTCATTCTTCTTTTCATTCATTTATGTGAAGTCTGCAAGTACCATGAGATGAGAAACAACCCCCACACCATGATGCTTCCACCTCCAAACTTCATTGTTTAAATGGTATTTTTGGGTGATGTATAGTGACATTTATGCTCCAAACATGGTATAAGAGGGGTGGATTTTCCTCTCTGGGTTCAGATCTAGCTTTTGCCACAAGTGGAGGAGTTCAAGTATTTTGGGGTCTTATTCATGAGTGAGGGGAGAATGGAGCGGGAGATTGACAGATGGCTTGGAGCAGCATCTGCATTGATGTGGGTGTTGTACCGGTCTGGTGTGGTGGAGAGTGAGCTGGGCTCTAAGGCAAAGCTGTTGATTTGCCAGTCAATCTACGGGCCTACTCTGTTGAGGTGGTGTGGGCACCTCACCAGGATGCCTCCCACGCAGAGGTTGCGCTAGACCTGGGATGTGAAACTCATTGCATGGAAGGCCAAGACCCTGCATGATTTATCTTCTCCCAGTGTCTTCAACCGATGATTTAACTTAATTTCACACCTGCTAAAGAGACCGGGTGGAAACAAAACATGCAGTCTTGGCCCCCCGTGGAATGAGTAGGACATCACTTTGCTAGACTTTAGTTAACTGTCATTTTTACAGACATGGTTATAAAAAATTCTGTCATAATCTATTATTACCTGTTATTTTAATTGTTTTTGATTACATCACCCTCTCTGTAAGCTGTCAAAATGATAGACAGCATTCAGATTTTTCTGTACCTGCTGAAAAAAATCTGCGAATTTTCAGTTAACACAACCTCTGCTCCCACGTGAGGTGAGGCGACACTGTGAGAAGACCCCGGGGCAGACCCAGGACATGCTGGAGAGACTATGTCTTCCAGGTGGCCTAGGAACACCTTGGCCTCTTCCCTGAGGTGCTGGAGGAGGTGGCTGGGTAGAGGAAAGTCTGGGTTTGTCTGCTTAGACTGCTGCCTCTGCGTTCTGAACCCCTGGATAAGTGGTAGATGATACATGGATTTCCTGAGTTAATACCAGCATCTGTGCAAAATTCCATGTGAGCAGCTTTATTGGAAATACACAGTACATCCATCCATCCATCCATCTTCTTCCACTTAATCCTTTTTGGGTCGCGGGGGGGGGGGGGGGGGGGGTTGGAGCCTATCTCAGCATCTTTGGGCGAGAGGCAGGGTACACCCTGAACAGATTGCCAGTCCATCACAGGGCCAACACAGAGAGACAGACAACCATTCACTCATATGTACTGAAAATAAATCTGACACATTCAGTACTTATTTCCCCATTGTACCTTAAACTGAATGCCTCTATCTACTTTATTAACTCTGGATTACAGCTGTTCTCATAACACTCCATTACGAAACTCAAAACTTCAACAAATTTAACTTTACATGTACTTATCATTATATTCTGTGTCAAGTCTGATGTCTGACAAATAAAGAGGGATACCTCACGGCTTTATTTTTTGTCACACCACACACTAGAAACAGAAATGAGGACTAACCAAAGAAGTCAGTGTATTGTAGAAGTGGAAAGTTCAAAGAGGGAAACTTTGGGGCGATTGCATCTGTCTTATCTTTCTATTATTTTTTTCGCCGTCTGTTGCTTGGAAATGCTCTCGCTGTGTTGATAGGCGAGTGGAAGGCCACAGGATACTGAGGCTGAGAGATACAACTCCACGGCAGAAGTTCCAACAGAAATGACAAAAGAAAAAGAAAAAAGGGCTATGACGAGGTCTGGCCTCTCGGAGTACAAAAGGCAGTCGTGTGCTTTGAAAATCTTGGAACGTAAGTCCTTCACACTGAGTTCAAAGCAGTGGTTACTGTCACAAAAAATATGACAAAGCCCTGTTGATTCACTCAAGCTGCTGTTGGAATTTGGATAGTGCTGATTTTACTATAGTGCCTTTTTGTGAACGCAATTTTAGATGAATAGTCCGTGCACTGTTGCTGGACAGAGTGCCTTCTTTGTAAAGCATTTCAGCAATTTTACAGCAGAGTTTTTGAAATAAGAACTTATACAATGAGCAAAAAGCACAGATGCTTCCGAGCCAAAGCATAATCTGGAAAATTCTTTTTTATTTGAATGGATTTTATTTGAGTGGATTTTATTTGAGTGGACCCCAAAATATATATATATATATATCATCTTAGCTTAAAAACTACTCAAACATGTTATATAGATTTTCACTCTGCCAGTGCTGTGAAAATAGTTAACTGAACTTTTTTTTTTTCCACAGCCATTTTAGGGGTGCTTATGGAGGCAGTTTGTAGCTTCAAAGGTGGAGTTCTTTCTCAAGGGCAAGAATATTTCCAGGCGCGCACGAACACACACACACACACACACACACACACACACACACACACACCATCCAGAGTACGATAATGGAACTCCGAGAGAGTTCCCTTTGCCAGATGCATACTGTTGTTATTGTTTCTCTTCACCTCACTCGCTCGTTTCACTTTTTACTCGAGCCTGGGCTGTGAGGTACCAAGCCAAGGACATTGCAAGTGTGAAAAGACAAAAGTGGGAAGAAATAAGAAACTGAGAAGTATCAAAACACTGCTCAGTGTGGAAAAAAAAGGATGCAATAGATTTGAGTCTGGAAAGAGCACAAAGGTGAGAAGCAAAGGGGAAAAGGCCCAAGGAGACAAAGAAAAAAGTAAAGCAAAGAGGAAGATGAGAGAAAGTGAAAAGTACAAAGTCAGACAAGATAGAGAAAAGTTTTGCTTGACAAGTGACACGACGTGGATATTTGGATAGGAAGTTGTTGAGATGAGGTGAAAAGGTTCTATTGTGTGCAATGCTTTCAAGAGGAGGACAAAATAGATGGAAAGACGGAAATTAACCACTGGCTACAATCTGGCCAGTTTACATTGATTGTCATCAATGTTCATCAACTTGCACTGTCCTTAAAAACAGCAATTTACAACACTGTGCAAATCTGCATGGACTTTATACAACAGTTTCTGCGGGAGAATCACCCGCATGCAGTGATTAGGACTAGGGAGTGGGGTAAAAGATGAAGTGCAAAGTTTGTGGTACACAAGGAAGTCAACCACCCAGACAACAGGCCCATGTGGGCCCCACCATAGGTTTAAACTGGGCTGTCTATTGGTCCCATGTGGGTTTGTCTAAGGGTTCCATGTTGGCCCCATCTGGGTTTGCCCACATGGGCATGCTGACTGTGCAAGGGTGCTTTCCCACCTTAGTTTGTTTGATCTTGACTGAATTGCTTGAGGATCGTTTTCCCCTTGATTCAGTTTCCCTTCACACAGGCAAAAACCCAAACACACCAAAAATGCGTCACTTCAGACTATGTGAGAATGTCCTCTCTGGTAGGGCCGGTAGGGCTCGGACCCAACCTACTTTTTGATAATAAATGTAAAAAGAGAGACAGAAAGAGAGCTTAGCTGTAGCTGACTCTCGCTGGTATGCATGCTGGTGTGCATTCACTGGTTAATTTTGATAACTGTATTTTCACCATAGGCTGATGTTGCTCCCCTACCCCTTGGCATTTGAAGTCAGGTTGCAAGGGGGAGTGGTTAAAAAAACTACCCTGAAGCCATGGGAGACCCCTTCAGGGCTGCCTTACATCAGTAGTCACTGATGGCCTTAATTTAAATAGATCACCCGTTTGCCAGAAAAATGAAGAGAAAGAAAAAGAAAATCAATGAGAAAAGTCTCAAATTTATGTGAAAGTGTCCAGAGTGTCAATAAATATCACAACTAGCATTTCAGCATCTTGGTCTCTCCTCCCTTCCGTTCGGGCAACTCATGACAGGCTTTGCCAACCGTCTAAAAAAATGTACTGATTTGGTTGAAAAGTGAAAGATGAAAAGCAATCTTTTTAAGGTTATTGAAAAGGCATCTTCATATAGATGTCTCTGTATGGTCTAAAATTGGTTGAAAAATGAATATGAAAAGTAACCTTTTTAAAAAAGAAACAATATATAGTCACCAGCATACTAAACCTTTTTGAGTTGTGTGTGATGGGGCACCAACATGAGCATCTCTGGGCAAGAGGCAGAGTATATCCTGGACAGATCACCAGTCCATCACAGTACCTGCTATTCCATAGCAGTCTCTCATCCAACTTCTAACCAAAGAAGACCCTGCTTAGTTTTCAAGATCAGACAAGACCGGGGGGGTGTCGGACAACCCAGAGCCCGAGTTATGGCCATCAATACAATGGCACAACATAAAGAGAAATTGAGAGAAGCTACTTTTATTCAAATAGTGCTTTTAAAGTGTACAGTGTGGAGTGTGTAAATGAAGAGGCAGATTCATGACAGACGATTTATTACACACTCACATCTCACAAGCACAGAATGGACTGAATGGTTACAGCAAGCTCTCCTCTCTCTATCCCAAGTCACACTTAACAAGTTTCATGGCACTTCACTAACTAACTAACTAACTAACCTGCACTTATATAGCGCTTTTCTAGTCACAAAGACCACTCAAAGCGCTTTCATTAATACTAACCCTCTATTCTAAGGGCCTATAGGACCTCACACAGCATGATATTTACACTACACTGCATTCAACCCCCTCTGTCCTTCCTGGGCATTGTTCTCCCACGCTTATTCCCTGTCTCTGTCTGAGGTGCTAAATAACCTGACTTCCCCAAGGTCCCAAACCGCCCCCCCCCCCCCACACCAGCATCTAAGACAGACATTAGTCCACACTCTCTTTTGGCTTCAGTCTCCTCCCATATCTGCTGTAACTGGGGTTTACCGCCTCCGTGGCACTGCTGTGCCGGTGGGGGGCTGCTGGGAGCGTGTCTGACTGCGGGTGAGCCGTGTGTGTGTGTGGGGGGGGACTTCGTTCTGCCCGTGTGGCTGCTCTGGTGAATCGTTTCCCTGGGGAGTTCTCCGTGGGGGTCTTCCACGCCGAGGGGCCCCTGCCAACAGCACTTGCTCATCCGCCACTACAAAGGCGGGTTTGAGTCTGTCTATGCCAATTTTCTCCCGTCTACCCCCCAAGACTAGCACAAAATGCTTATCCCCTGTTTCCAACACTCTGAATGGTCCGTCATAGGGTGGGCGCAATGGGGGGCGGTGGGCATCGTGTCTGACGAACACGAACTGCGCGTTCTTCAAAGTTTTAGGCACAAAGGCACACGGAAAACTGTGGTGGGCAGGGTCCTGCAACCTGCCTGTGTTTGCGCTACGCTGCAAAAGCTGAGACGGGCAGCTTTAACGATTATCTGGTAGAAATTCCCCAGGCAGCCATAGGGGCTGCGCAAAAACGAGCTCTGCCGGGGAATCTTCCAGATCCTCTTTTGGCGTGGAGCGCAACCCCAATAAAACCCACGGCAACCTGTCTACCCAATTTGCATCCATCAGTGAAGCCCTGAGTGCTGCTTTCAGTGATCTATGAAAACGCTCGCATAACCCATTGGCCTGTGGGTTGTACGCGGTTGTGCGATGAATTGTAACACCCAGGCTGCGGGCCATCGCGGACCAGAGTTCAGAAACAAATTGAGGGCCCCTGTCGAACGTAATGTCCGATGGGACTCCAAAACGCGCCACCCATGCTGTTAAAAAAGCGAGTGCTACATCCGCGGAGGTGGTTGCCGCCAGCGGGACTGCTTCTGGCCAGCGCGTGGTGCGGTCCATCACTGTCAGGAGGTGCGTGCACCCCTGTGATGGCGGGAGGGGGCCCACGAGGTCCACGTGCGCATGGTCGAACCTTTTAGCCAGTACCAGAAACGGCTCCAAAGGAGCCTTCGTGTGTCTGTGTACCTTGGCTCGTTGGCACGCCACGCAGGCTGCAGCCCACTCTTTTACTTGTTTGTGTAGGCTCGGCAACACAAACTTCTCTCCCACCATTTTGACTGACGCGCGTACTCCTGGGTGTGCCACAGTGTGAACCGACTCAAGCACGCGGCGGCGCCACGCGACCGTGACCACCAGACGCGGGCGTCCCGTGGAGACATCGCAGATTAGCGGGGGGCCGCCATCTTGCAGTACCCTGCTCTCCAGCCTTAACCCTGTTGGTCCAGACAGGAGCGCGCGCACGTCTGCATCGCTAATCTGCTCCGCGGCCATGGCTGCGTAATCTATCCCCACGTAGACCGGGGCCACCACGGTGCGCGAGAGGCAGTCCGCCACCACATTCAGTTTACCCGACACATGCTGAATATTGGTAGTAAACTCTGAGATCGCGGCCAGCTGTCTCTGCTGCCGGCCCAGCCATGGTTCTGAAACCTTGGCCATCGTGAACGTTAGTGGCTTGTGGTCTACGAACGCGGTGAAGCTGCACCCTTCCAGCCAGAACTGGAAGTGGCGTATGGCCAGGTGGAGAGCCAGCAACTCTCTGTCGAACATGCTGTATTTACGTTCGCTGTCTCGCAAAGTTCTGCTGAAAAAGGCGGGCGGCTGCCAAGCCCTGGCGACGCACTGCTCCACGACAGCCCCTATGGCCACGTCTGAAGCGTCGGTGGTGAGCGCTATTCGGGCCGTCGGGTCCGGATGCGCCAGCAGTGTGGCGTTTGCCAGGGCTGCTTTAACCTCCGAGAGTGCCCGCTCTCGCTCCGAGGTCCATTCGACTCCATCCGTGGGTTTCTGTCTCTAGCGCGCGGCGTACAATGGTTGCATGAGCCGCGCCACGCGGGGAAGGAAACGGTTATAAAAGTTCACCATCCCCAAAAATTTCTGCAGTGCCCTGACCGTCTGAGGCCGGGGAAAATCTGCCACAGCGCGCACTTTGTCGGGCAACGGGATCGCTCCTTCCGGAGAGACGCGGTGCCCCAAAAAAATCAATCTCCGTCACGCCGAACTGGCATTTTGCCAGGTTGATTATCAACCCGTGCTCCTCCAACCTCCGGAAAACTGTCCTGAGGTGGGTTTCGTGTTCGTCTTCGGACGTACTGGCTACCAGGATATCGTCCAGGTAGACGAACACGAACGGGAGATCACGCAGCACTGCATCCATCGTGCGCTGGAACGTCTGTGCTGCGCCTTTTAACCCGAATGGCATGCGCAGGAACTCGAATAAACTGAACGGAGTTATTACCGCTGTTTTGGGTACGTCCTCCGTGCGCACTGGGACTTGGTGGTAACCGTGGACCAGGTCTATTTTGGAAAAAATGCGTGCTCCGGCAAGGTGAACGGAAAAATCCTGTATGTGGGGAATCGGGTAGCAGTCGTGCGCTGTGGCGTTGTTCAATCTGCGGAAATCACCGCACAGTCCCCATGATCCCTCAGCCTTAGGGACCATGTGTAGCGGGGATGCCCATGGGCTGTTCGAACGCCTGATGATGCCCAACCTTTCCAGGTTGGCGAACTTCTCACGCGCTACGGCCAGTTTAGCTGCGTCCAAGCGCCAAGGTCTTGCGAAAACAGGCGGCCCGGTGGTAGTGATAAAGTGCTCCACCCCGTGTTTAGCGATGGCCACGGAAAACGTCGGGACCGTGAGTGCTGGGAACTGAGTGAGCAGTGTGTGGAACTTACCGCCTGGAGCTGTGATGTTGGCTTGTGCTATTGGCTGGGTCGCTCGAGCTATACAGGGGAGAGAGTCAAAGGACAGTGCATTAACCAGGCGCCTGTTAGCAACATCAACCAGTAAACCATGTGCACACTGAAAATCAGCCCCCAGGATATGGTAATTCAGTGTTGCTACGACAAACGTCCACTCGTATGTACGGCCGTGTAGAGATAAGATCAGTGTCCTCTCACCAAAGGTCTTAATTTCCAAGCCGTTTGCTGCCAACATCCCGGGGCCGCTAGGTCCTGCCAGCCGGTCAGCATAGGTCGGCAGGATGATGCTCCTCTGGGCTCCGGTGTCCACGAGGAAACGCCTCCCCGAGCGCACGTCTGTCATGTAGAGCAGCTTGTTCTCTTCACCAAGGGTCGCAGCTGCTGCCGACTGCCAGCCTTGGCGTTTTCCCGAGCGCTTGAATTGGCACGGTGGCGCACATCTGTGTGTGTTCTCTCCGAAGCGGCGGTGGTAGAAACAGAGCGTGTCTCTCTGGCGCTCCTTGGCCCCCGCTGCTGCTACCGTCGGTGGCTCCTCTGGTACTCTCGCTGGGGTCCGCCGCCGCCGTGTTGACTGTGATTGCCCTGGTGGTGAGGATGATCCTGTCTGCCTCCTGGGCTAGCGCACGGTAGTCACGCGCGGCCAGCAACGGCGAATTGGCTACAACCACTCTCGCCTCTGTTGGAAGGTTCCGGAGGAAAAGGTGGGAAAACAGAAAGTGCCCGTCGTCCGTGCCCATTAACGCCAGCATCTTCTCCATCAGGTCGACGGCCGACCCATCTCCTAACTCGGTCCGCGCCAGGAGCCTCTCTGCTCTCTCACATTCCGAGAGCGTGTAACGCCGGGTGAGCGCAGCCTTGAGCGCCTCGTATTTGTTGCGGGCTGGTGGCTAATTGAGCAGGCTCGCTACCTGCTGGGATGTGCGGGAGTCCAGCGCTGCTACCACATGGTAGAACTTGGTGTCGTCTGCCGTTAATCCCCGGAGGGCGAACTGGGCCTCGGTGTGGTGGAACCAAGAGCAAGGGTTGTGCTGCCAGAAATCCGGTAGCTTGACTGAAACCGCACACGCGTTGCTGGGGGTTCCAGTCCGGGCTGTCTGTGGAATGGCTGCTGCGTCGCTGGGGCTTCCTGACCGGGCCGGCTCCGGGGTTCTTGCCTCGTGTTCCATAATACTGTACGTCTTGGGTCACCAGTGTGGAGTGTGTAAATGAAGAGGCAGATTCATGACAGAAGATTTATTATACACTCACATCTCACAAGCACAGAATGGACTGAATAGTTACAGCAAGCTCTCCTCCCTCTATCCCAAGTCACACTTAACAAGTTTCATGGCACTTCACCTCACACAGCATGATATTTACACTACACTGCATTCAACCCCCTCTGTCCTTCCTGGGCATTGTTCTCCCATGCTTATTCCAAATAACCTGACTTCCCCAAGGTCCCAAAACAGCACATTAGCAGTAGCACTGGTTTCAGATTATTCCAGATATTATGTAACAAGCATTTTGCCAAATGTTGAACTTAAAGCAAAGCTGTTAAAATATATGCATTTTTATAAAGTGTTTTTAACAAAGATTCCCAGTGGCTGTTAAAGCATATTTGACTTTTGAGAGACAGACCCCCACCACCATCGCCAAATGCCAGAAACAATTTTTAGAATAAATTTGAGCCAGATCTTGTTTACTAAACAGCATAACTATTGGGATATTTTTTTGCTCAATTTTCAACAACATTTTTCTGATTAAATATGCTGATTAAATATGGTCTGTGGTAGATGGATTAACACAGTTCAACTTTCAACATCTATTTCTGGATTAAATGTGGTCTACATTAGATGGACTAACACAGCCCAGTTTTCAGCATCTATTTATGGGCTAAGTTAATTCTTGGACTGACAGACCTGATTTAGACAAAAATACAATATCTAAATTACGGCTTGTGTTGGGGAGGGGGGTTGTTAGGTCTTAGTGACATAGGACAATGAAATCTAGAAGAGTTACAGTATGCTGCTTCTCAGTGTATAAATATAAATATTTCTAAGTGAAGAGAGATGTTAATATTTTTACAATAATCATATGACCCAAGGAAGCATTTAGAAGGTTGAAACTCACAAACAAAGTATATGTTAGTGAATGGGACCTTGGATTTCTGTGTACTAGAAGAGACACTTGCAATAGGATTGGAAACCCTAGTCCACACAGTCTATACAAAAATGTGATTACAAATATGACCTCTAACAATAAGACTCCTGACCCAAGGAGCACTTTGTGTAATTGTCCCAAATACCTTCCATCGGCTTTTCTTTGGCCAGTGCACCGTACATTATTCAGCCATGTCAAGTGGTGGATAGAGTACATCTCACAGGCCTCCTTCTTGGCAAAATTTCCTATCTGACCTCTGGATGTGGAGGGCACATTTGCTCCGGTTGGCCCTCCATGTGGTGCACGACAGGGTGAGGTCAGGGGTCGCGGCTAAGCTCTTGGGCAGGCAGGAAACATGAGGACGTGATTGATGTGGCAAAGCAGAGGGGTCGCGGCCTCCACCCTCCATCATGAGGTTGGATTTAAAGTGCGATGTCGTATAATGTACAAAACACACAATGCACTCGCCTCCGTGTGTTTTCATTTATTTTTTTCAAGGTGAATACATCTGTGTTAACTGAGGCATTTTCACCACCCGTCATCTCACGCATCTCCCTCCCCGAAGCGTCCATCAATCTTTCCGTCCGTCGTTGACGCTGATCAACTCTGACAGACAAAACTCACATCGCTCTCTCTCTCTCTCTCTCTCCTGTTTGTCATCTCCTTCTGTCTCCTCTTCCAACCGCCACACTCGCATTCTTTTCCATTTTTTCCGCCTTTCTTCCCCCTGTCCTCCCTGCTCCTCAGCAGTCATGCCATGTCACCGGATGACATTGAAGAGATTATTGTATTTCTATCTGACTGTTTTCTTGACAGTGGGGATCAGCTTTCTCAATTACACAATTATAACAACATTACAGGCCGGCTAACAATCACAGATCTCCGCCAACAGCTTTCATGCGGCGATTCCATGTAAACTAGAGAGCTGGTTCCTCTTCACTTCACTCTTCCACTCCTCTCGCCTCATTATTGGCTGTGGGAGAGGGAGCCAGTGGGAGGCAAAATCCCTCTGACAATTCAAAATGAAATAAAATTGCATCAAACTGCTCGGAATGAATGCTCGCAGTCGTGGGCCCGCCGTCCAATATTATCCTCAGTACTGCATAATGCAAATCGCTCCGATGAGCCACACCAGCAGCAAACTGTTCATGTGTTAAGAAATAATAGAATGTTTTATTCAGGACCTCACAAAGTCACATGGCTGGCTATTGTTGCTTTTTGTCTTTCGCTTTCATTTCTTTCTCACCTTCTTTAATTCCTTTTATATCCCCTTTAGCTCCTTCTCTGCCCCTTGAGGTTTGATGATTTTTTTTCTTTTGTCGATTGCATTTGATTATTACTCATTAGTAATTACAGTCCCAGTGATTTTGCTGTAAGGGGTTATAGCCTCATAGACCTTCACAGTGAAGGCCTTAATGGAATCGGGAATCAGTTCAGCAGAGGTGACAAGACTCCGGAGAAGAAGGCATGACACCACTTATGGAAGTCCACACATCAGGGTAAGCGCATGTGTAATTAAGACCCATTTTGATTTATGGCTTCTTAGTTAATACAAGAAATAATACCTCTTTGAAACTCTCAATTTATACTGTTAGGTCCATATATATTTGGATAGTGACACGCGTTTTGCTATTTTAGATGTTTCCCAAAACATATTCAAGATACAGTAATCAAAATGGGCTTAAATTGCAGACTGTCAGCTTTAATTTGAGGGTATTCACATCCAAATTGACGTTACAGTTTAGGAACTGCAACCATTTTTATATAAAATCTACTCAGTTCAGGGGCTCATCAGTAATTGGACAAATTAACTTTACCCTAAATAAAATGTTCGTGTAACCCTTTACCACACTTTGCAGACAAGTATGATTATTAGTACAAAATCTTTTTGAGGAGGAGGTGTAGGTGTGTAGGACTCTTTCAGGTCCATCTTGGTTTTCTGGCACAATGACATACACAGGGAAGTCTTGTACTTGTTTAACAACAGTGAATATGGTTTTGCTCCAGTGATCAGCAAATTTGTGTTTGCCTCTGATGATAACATTCCTTACGAGGACTCGATCACCTGCTGCTAGGGTAGATTCCCTCACTTTGTTGCCAAATCTTTGTTTGTTCTGCCATGCATTCTTTTGACTGTGTTCAGTAGCCAGCTGGTAGCTTTCTGCAAGACTTTCTCTGAACTTCTTGACATACTCAGAGCGTGATAGTTTACTGCGACTACTGAGGTTCAACCCAAAGGCTATGTCTACAGGAAGTCTTGGCTGCCTACCAAACATCAACTGGTAGGGGGAAAGCCAGTGGTGTCATTCTTCGTGCAGTTATATGCATGGACCAAAGGCTGCACAAAATTTTTCCATCACACTTTATCCGCCTCTTCCAGTGTTCCAAGCATCTCAAGTCGAGTACGGTTAAATTGCTCCATGGGATTGCCACGTGGATGATAGGGTGTAGTCCTTGTCTTTTTGATTCCAAGCAATGATCACAAGTCTTTGATCAGAACAGACTCGAAATCACAGCCCTGGTCACTGTGCAAACGCTCTGGAAATCCATAATGAATGAAGAAGTTGCTCCATAGTGCTTTGGCAACAGTCTTTGCCTTCTGATCAGGTGTAGGAACTGCCACTGCCTATATAGTGAAGTGGTCTGTTATCACCAAGATGTTCTTAGTTCCTTTCCCATTGGGTTCAAGTAAAAGGTAGTCCATGCAGACTAGCTCTAAAGGATGACTTGTTTTGATGTTGACTAATGGAGCACTTTTTTCAACTTTTGCCTTTCTCCTTACACATCGCTCACATGTCTGGATTTTTTCATTGACATCAATAGCAAGATGTAGCCAGTGGAATTGGGCACAAACTAAATCCAGTATTTTGTCAATACCAATGTGACCAGTGGAGTCATGGAGACTTTCGAGTGCAAGTTTCCTGTAACTCTTGGGAAGAACAAGTTTATAGGAAGGTTGTCCTTGACTGATGCACTTCCGGTAAAGAACCTTATCAGCTAGGACTAGCTGGTCCATTATCCTTAACATCAGCTGCACCTCTTGGGGTTCCTGTTGCCTGGCCTTGTATGACAAACATTTTCCTGTCTTTACAATGTCTATCATGCGCCTTATGTTTGCATCCTGCCTCTGCTCACGTACCCAGTCCATAAGTGACATTTGGGGTAATGTACATGAACCAAGCATACAGTTTTACTCAGAAATCTGCAGGTATAGCAGAAGCTTCAATAGCAAGGCACTCAACAGGCACAAGTAACTGGAAGTCTAGCTCTGAATCAGCTGTTAGAAAATGTTCATGTTGCTGACAAACTGCTTTTACAGCTTCAGGTGGGAAATCAAACTTTGTTGTTCTGTAGGGATTGAGCAATAAATCTTTCAATATGACTTTTGTCATCAATGGAACTGAAGTCAGTTGTGCTTTCATCAGATGAGTGTGTTGACCATGAGAGACCATCAGCATCTTGGTTTTTCTTCCCAGCCCTATCATCATCATCATCATCATCATAGCAGTCTGTCGTGGGCGACAATGACTGTTTCATTTAGGTCTGATCAGATTCCTCCACACAGCTCTGTCCTTAGCCTTCTGCTGCCAGGAACTCCTGTCTATATCCAACTTCTTCAAGTTTCTTTTTACAGTGTCTTTAAATCTGAGCCTTGGTCCACCCTGATTGCATTTGCCCTCGCATAACTGTGAGTAGAGTAACTGCCCAGGGAGACGCTGGTGGTCCATCCTCTCAACATGTCCGAGCCATCTCAGGTTCATCTGTATTAGCATGTCCTCCATTGATGGTAGACCAGCTCGTTTCAACACTTCTATGTTGGTTATCTTGTCTTTCCATGAGATGTTCATTATGGCTCGAAGGTGTCTCATCATGTACGCGTGGAGTTTCTTCAACTGCACTCTGTAGACAGTCCAAGTTTCAGCACTGTACAATAGAGTAGCCAGTACTGTCGCTCTGTACACTTTGCATTTCACACGGATTGACACATGTAGATTGTTCCACAGTCTCTCCCTCAAGTTTCCAAACACAGCGCTCGCTCTTCCCATTCTGAAAGATAGTTCATCCTCCAGCCTAGCATTCTCTGAAACAGTACTCCCTAGGTACTTGAAAGTCTTGCACTTGACTAGTGGCTCTGTACCAATGCTGATCTCTTCTGGTAGTGATGCTGATAACTGGAACTTTGGTGGTTGATAAAGGCACTCTTTCTTCTTGATGTTGATTTGGAGGCTGAATTGGCTAGCTGATCTTGCAAATTTCTCCACTAAAGATTGCATATCTTCCACGCTGTGTGCAACTAGAGCACTGTCGTTGGCAAAGAGCATTTCTCTTACTATCATTATCGATGTCTTACTCTTGGCTTTAAACTGTGCCACATTGAACAAGTCTGCTTCTTTCCTTGTTTGAATGTATACTCCTTCTGAAGTGTCTTTGAAGGCCACCTCAAGCATGGCTGCAAGATATAGCGAGAAGAGTGTAGGTGCCAGCACACACCCTTGTTTTACCCCATTGCTTACTGAAAAGTCTTTAGATACTGAACCACTCATTGCCACATTTGCTTGCATACCTGTATGGAGTGCCTCGATCAGGCTGACAAGCTTCTCTGTACAACCATATTTCTTGAGTACCTGCCAAAGTCCTTGTCGTGAAACAGTATCGAAGGCTTTACTGAAGTCTATGAAGACTACATAAAGCGGCATGTTCTGTTCGATACACTTTTCTTGAACCTGTTTCAAACAGAAAATCATGTCCATTGTGCTTCTTCCACTTCTAAAGCTGCACTGGGTTTCCGGTAGCACATTCTGCGAGATGTGTTCACTGAGTCTGTTAAGTAGTACACATGAGAGAATCTTACTAACAGTGGCTAGTAGTGATATACCTCGATAATTTCCACAATCCTTCCTGTCACCTTTCTTGAACAAAGGCACAATACTTGCATCCTTCCACTCTTGAGGTACTTTCTGGGCATCCCATATCTCTTGGATGAGCTTGTGCAAGCAGTTGGTCAGCTGGACACCACCAAATTTCCACACTTCTGCTGGAATTCCATCCCTTCCTGGAGCTTTACTATCCTG